>CM028383.1:97596403-97636039 GCA_013146195.2 Codonopsis lanceolata
TCGTCCTATTTTCCTCTATTGATTTTATTGTTGTGCCCTTTCTTGGTCCAAAAGCAATGGTAAGGAGTTACCATATTTAGTAAGTTTCTTGGTCCTAAAGCTATGGTAAGAAGTTACCATATTGAATACTTTTCTTGGTCCTAAAGTTTTGGTAAGTAATTACCATATTTAATCACTTCCAAAAGCTCTCAAGAGTCCTTAATTAAATTGATAAAATCTTTGGTAAGATACTTTGACTTAAATTAGGAAACTAATTTTGGAAACTAATTTATTTCCTAATCCTTTGTTTCCTTGGAGTTTTTGTTTTCTTATTTGTGTATGACTCTAGCTCAATCAAGCACATATATATAGCAAGCTCACAGATACAGGCTGAACACACGTAGAAATACAGAGAAAGTTGAAAGCTTCGCTTCTAGAAATATGGATGTAGCTCCGGGTGCAGCTTCACCACGAGCTACATCACTGTTGTTGCTGTTTGCTTTCCTAGTTTCTAGGAAGCTTATTTTTTAATCCCATGTTTTCTATACCTTGTTTTTGTGAGTTTTCCTCTCCAGTCGTGTTGTCTTGTGAGAGGTTTGGTATTTTGGTGATTTCACAATTTGTTTTGTTAAACACATAATCCTTTTTAGTGAAATATTTTTGGTCATAAGGCTGGATCTACAAGTATAGCTTGTAGATTGTTTGATAAACATCTCTGTTTTATTACTGCTTTAATTGTTTAAAGTATTCCACTGTTTACATATTTGACTTTCTGGTCAATGCATCTCCGAGTGTAGCTTCGTTACAAGCTGCATTGACAGATTCTTTGAATCCTAGCTATTATTGATCTTTCACATGATTTATCATTTTGAATGAAAATATTAGCTTGACTGAATCCACGTGGGTATTCCCCAATTAACCGTTACCCGTGGGGAATGGATATGGGGGGCGAATTGATTCCCCGCTGGGGAATGGGGCAGTTATGGGGTACAAAATTAAATTAGGGAATGAGAGTGGTATGATGTATAACGATCCAGAACCGCCCCATTGTTATTCCTAACCCTTTTGATTTCAAAATTTAAATAAGTATATTGACGAAGTTAAAGTATACTTGTAAAAAGTTTTTAATAATACTTGTATATTTGTTATTTCTTAAAAATTAAACGTTTTAGATGTAGAGAATATTGAATGGAACAAAGGGAGACCAGTGGGAGTTCGAAGTCTCATAGCTCTCCTCGGAGATTGAGTAGATCTACTTCTTCAAGTGTCATGTTTGATACTCCCTCCGTTCCGAGCAAATAGTTCACTATTTCATTTTTTGAATATTTCATATAAAGAGTCAACTTTCAAAAATTAAGGCATAAAAGTATCAATTATTACTAATGTGTTACTAAAATTGTCATTTTCTAAAAAAGTTTGACTGTTAAACGGGAACTTTTTACCTGGAACGAAGGGAGTATTAATTTGTATGCAAATTTGGAATGTCGCTCATA
The DNA here is from genome assembly GCA_013146195.2 of Codonopsis lanceolata. Taxonomy (NCBI): domain Eukaryota; kingdom Viridiplantae; phylum Streptophyta; class Magnoliopsida; order Asterales; family Campanulaceae; genus Codonopsis; species Codonopsis lanceolata. Next base: position 97,597,876 of record CM028383.1, read on the forward strand.
CATATATAGCCAATTGCTATAGCGAATATTAGAATTATTGGGTTAGAGAGACGGATTGGCAAAGTGTCAAAATCTGTGAACCAAGTCGAGCCGACTCAATTTTGAACCAAAATGAATTGTTCGTGAATGGCTAACTTCAAGTCTAGTCCAGTCCCAGACTTTGGTGGCTCAATTTTAGCTCTCGAGCTCGAATATTTCTTTTACAAGCTTGAGCTCGAACCTTCGAAGCTCGACTCGACTCGACTCGGCTAGTAAGATTACTAACTATAACTCATCCTCCTTTGCATATGATACCGAAAAATTTGCTACTGTAGAACTACGATCTGTGTATAAATAGAAAATTCATTAATTGAGTGAAGTTTCAAATGATAATCTCAATACTAGATAGCAATCTTTCTTTTTCTTTCGGTCTTATTCTTTCTAGAAAATTGATTACATGAGAAATCATTAGTACATGCATGGGTTCCTCATAACTACTCATATCTATCTCTAAAACATATAATTATAAACAACAAATTCTTCTAATTATACAATTATTTTTTCCTTTCCTATTTTCTCTCCCATGCCTCCATTTGTGTTGGGGCTACACTTCATGGGTTGGTGGAGGAAAAAGCCGTCTTGGAAGCATCGATGTGGGGTGCTTCTTGTTTCTTGTTGACGCCTGCGGTATACAAGAATATCATTCTAGGTCATACGTGAATAAAGCTAGAGCTACTAAAACAAAATGAGTGAGATAGCTAAAAATTAAGAGAAGATGATTATAAGTAGGTCTGTCAATTACAACTGACATGATACGAAAATTACCGACCCATTGACACATTAACATTTTTTTGGTCGAAGCGGGTAATTCATTTCAACCAAAAATATTAACCGGTTGTGTCAGGTTATGTTTAAACGGGTCGAACTCGTTACTCATTTTGACTTAATATATAGTTTTCACTCTATAAATTTGATTTTTTTTGGGGGGGGGGCGGAATTCGGGTTAAGACGTGTTGACCTGTTTTAACCAGGTACTCATCTTAACCTGACCAATTTCGACCCGTTTGATATTTGAGCTCTAATGGCTTACGACTTGTTTCTCTACTTAATTTGATTTATACCTGACACAACCCACCCAATTGTTAGGCTTCAATTTATAAGCGATCAAACTTACTTTCTTGTTGTTCGTGCGTGCGATTCAAGTATCTGACATAGCGCAAAAGGGCTTCTTTGCCCCAAAACCTTTGCCCTGTCTCTGGATTAAAGTAAACCTATAGAAATCATGCATGCACAATAATTAGTATTTTTTATGTTAATGGGGAAAAAAGAGGTCACGGCTCTAGCTAAGAAGAAATAAGAGGTGGTACCGGGATGGGTCTGTCTTTCTTGAAGACGACCTTTTCATACACCCAACCTGCTGGAATTTCAGATGAAAAACTCTGATTATCTGCCATTTTATTAATAGTATGGTGTTAAAATTTTTTGTACTTCAACTCTTTTATGAATGTTTTGGTAGTGAATAGAATGCATTAGTATATATAGTTGGTAGAAAGGTGGTGGGGTAGCTTTTTTACTAAATCTTCTTTTGCATATCGCCCCAGATTTTGATAATTTGATTTTTTGTTTATTGGGAGAAAAAATAAACCGTTGAACCATGATTTTATTGACTTTTAGCTAATATTATCTCTAGAGATTACAATAATATTGGACAATAATGCTATGCTACAAAGAAACAAAAAAGATCTATTTATCATGAACAAGAGTGTGAACTTATATCTCCTTTTATCATGATACTCATGTTTTGACTTTTTGAGTCGAGCAAAGTGTTTTTAAAATAAAAATTTGATAAATATGTTTAACTTTTTTCAAATAGTAAAACAAGTACTACTTTCGTTTTTAAATAATCGTCCACTTTGACTCGGCATATCGTTTAAGAAAAAATAATTGACTTTATTATAAATATTGGTATAATATATTATTTTTTTTAATGCCATTAAACATGTGGCCATAATTAATTTATGTAGAAAAAATAAGGGTAAAGTGGTAAAAAGTGTTTTCCTAAAAAAAAGTTTTGAAATATGAAAATTATTTTTGTAAAGAACAAAAAAAGGTAGACAATTATTTGAAAACAGATGAAGTAATATGTATCTCAAAAGGTTAAAACATGACAATAATTTTAAAAAACAAAAGATTAAATAGGTCATCCCTATACTAAAATATACTCTCTCCGTTCTAGTCAAAGAGACCACTATTTAATTTCACTATATTTCACTTTAAAAATTCAATTTAAAAAATTATGATATAAAAGTGTCATTTTGTTAGTAATGAACTACTAAAAGTTTCATTTATAAAAAATTTAAGTTTCAAAAGCAATTTTGATGTCAAACACCATTTTGACCAATTCCATTAATTTATCCCCCAATTATTAAAATATTGTGTCTCGTCAATGCTACTTTTTTCTAGTAAGGTTTTGAGAAGTTGACTTACTTTATGTAGTGTTAAATTTTCTAACTTCTCACTTTTTATACTTAATTCCTCTAATAACAAAATTATTAAACCATTAGTAGCTAATTATATTTATAAGACTATAAATATTGAAGCAATAAGAAGTAAAATTATATAAGGACTAATTTAATAAGAAATAGATCTCCCGTAAGACCGTCTTATTAATTTTAATTCGTAAGATCGAGCATTACTCTCTAACAGCTTAATCCACCAACACAAGCTACCCAATTTTTTGCCTTTAATAATTGTACTACGTTCACCAATTTAGTTTATTACAAATACTAAAATATCATCCAGATTAAACAGTGGTACATAGAAAATCAATTTGAAGAATACATAAATTGAAGCATATTGACACATACAATATGTGGTTATATATAAAATAAGCTAAATAAGAATTTATAAGACAAATAATATTGAAGTTACATTTAGTACCTTGAACAAGAGAAAGATGTCTGAAATGCCAAGAACAACGATCTCAAATAATTTTCGTAATTGTTTAATATGTCCACCTACACAATAGAAATAAAAACTAAATTAGACAAAAAATAATAATAATTAAAAGTAAGTTAAATGTAAGTAACAAACATATGTCAGAGTAAGTAGGCATTTATGCCATGGTCCTAATCATGCAAGTTCTAAAATAAATATAAAAATAAAGTGCCATCGACTATTTATGCAATGTTTCCTCCAATTCCATTATGTATGGGACTAGATTGAAATATAAAATATCTTTGAAGGGAAGTGAAGAATTTCCATCACTAATATTAAAAGAAAATATGGATGATTTTGAAAGTTAAAAGAGATGTTCTGAGACGAAGACATCAATATTTAATTGCTTTGCCTCGTATATATGGACCACAAAGAAGGTATTAGAAGAACTAAGTTAAGATAGTAAAAATTGAAAGACCACAACGACATTCTATTCAACAAGAACTGCAACAAAAACTAATGATGGTCACATAATGCTCAGGTGGGCATTTTCTGTCAATTCAAATGGCAATATTTAAACATAAAATACGATGTAAAAAACGTTGTAATTGAGGGGGAACAATGTTTCAATTGGTAGTTGACAGAGGGCAATTCGAACCACATCCATAGTTAAAGGGTTATTTGTAATTTACGCGAGGAATAATTGATAACCTACAAGTTTATGTAACTTGCAGAAAAATTCCTCAACTAATATTTTCTTTTAGTATTAGTATAAATTTCCTATTTTATCCCTGAAACAAGTGTTAAATACAGAGCACATGTCTACTTAATAGGCGAAAGTGTTAGTTTAACACCGGTGATGGTGGATGCAAAAAAAAAAGTTCAATGAGCCAAATAAGAAAAAAAAAATTGAGTGACAAGCATGTATAAATAGGATAGTTGAGAAATGTTTTTTTTTTTTCATTTTCCTCCTCTCTCTCTCTCTCTATTTATGTGTATGTGTGCACGTTTGCGTGATTTTTTATAATGAATAACTTATCCACACATAAGAATTGGTAATATAATAAAACCTAAAGAAGCAATAAAAATAAGTTAGATCTAAATTACGACTTAAATAATAATTAAGATTCATAATAGCTATGACAAAATCAAAGACAAACTTGATCGGTGATGGTCTAATTAATTTGATAATATAAATCTCCCATTGTGGGTGGATAATCGATCCAAAAAGACATAACCATTTGTTTACATCCTTACATAATAGTGAGATCTATATATCTCGCCCTTGAATTCATGTACGAACGAAATTTCAAAGAGCATACGATTTAGATCTCCGATTGGATACATAGAAGACAAACTTGATCGTGATGGTCTAATTAATTTGATAATATAAATTTAACATTGTGAGTAGATTTAATCGATTCAAGTATGACCTAAACCCATTTGCTTACCTTCTCACATAATAGTTAAATCTATCTGCACAGCCTTGAATCCATGGATGAACAAAAAATCAAATAGCATATGAAACAAATCTTTAATCTAATAATAAATCTAGATGTATAGATGTAAAATAACTTGAATTACATTAACTTTTATGATTCTTTACATTTATGGATATTGAAATAGAGCAATCAATTTAAACATAAACATGCATATGTGTAAGTAAGAGAATTTGTCATTACCTTCATTTTTACTCTAGCTATATGAGCCACAATTTGCATGATGTCTCTATGTATTTGATACGCGATCTGAAAATAAATGAGGGAGAGAGGGACAGAGAGATCCGTGTAACATCCGGGAATGGAGAGGAAAGACAATATAGCTATGAGGAGGCGGTTGGTAAGAAGGCCTTATAAATAACCTAACTCCCAAAGCTCGATCTATATATGATACGGCATCTTTAAATAAACGGCTAGGATTAAAAGTGTATAGTTATATGATATTTAAAATGACTTGAATATAAGAATAAAAAACTAACATATGGGATTTGCATACTCCATATTACACACTAGTATGTTACAGATTTAAAACTTAGACCCTAAATTTAACTCGATTCTTGACTCACATACTTCCGCATGCCCAAAGATCATCTAAAGTATAGTTTCTCACCAGATCACATCCTCAAAGCCCATACTTATATTTTATGTGCTTGAATACAAGATTTAGATCCTAGCCTAACAACTTTATATCTTCCGGTTAGGATAATGAATAAGGATGTGATTAAATCCAATGAATTTTCTTAGGCTAAAAGATAGTTATCCTCCTCCCTAAATATATCCACTGAATCTCACATTGCACCCCAAAACGAATTTGTCTCAAAGTCATACTACATGTTACATTTTGTCTCATTATGCCCCTTAAATGCGACGGACGTTAGAAACATTAACAGAAATTGACATGTGCATATTAAGTGAAGACTATTTTGGTCATTTAGATCGGGGTGTAAATTGAGATTTGCTGCATTATTTCTTAAATTATCTCTCTACAGCTTCACAAGCTCATTCCCCATCTTTTTAGCTATTTATTTCTTAATTATTATTTCCCCAATGATAATAGAATTCTAGTGATCAACAAATTCCATGATTAAGGGTTTCTAATACTTAATCTATATAAGAAATTTGAGTCAAGCGTATAACAACAAAACAAAACACACTAGCCCAAAATAAAACACGTGCAAAGCCCCTATTAAAAGTGGGGTAAACAAAAACCTGATTAAAGAATAATAATCCTTGCTATGATAATAGAAACAACACGATTCTAAGAGGCTGGGAAAACAAAATAACAAATTCAACGGGTCATTGCCCAGACAAATACAAGGTTCTAAAGCCAACCAACCGATAACATTATATACACAAGCACGACGTTACACTTCGGCAATGAAAGAATACTAAACATGTTGCTGCAATATACAATAACTACCCAACATAGAGTTTATATAACTCTAGTAAACACGTCCTCGCCAAATACACAGGAACAAGCTCACAATGAGCATCTACCCAAAGGCATGTTGGTAGCCCAACGATCTCCCCGGCCTCACCAAGAACTCTCGGCTGGCTGAAATCTAAGGAAAACAAAAGGAACGGGGTGAGTGATAAACTCAGTAAGTTACTACGGGTAACTATATGACATGTTGTTATGCACATATAACAATACACAATACACAATACATGATACACAATACACCATACACCAAGTATATCAATTCATATACTTGCACATAATTCACGTTGATCATGTTATAATACACATTGACTCAACGTAATATAAACACATAGTCAGGATATAAATCAGTATCTTAATTTGATTTGTACTAAACAAAATCTACAAAAGAGCTTTCTAATTGTCTTGCTATAAAACATTGTAGATGTGTTGCTATCACTGTACACATACTGAACTACACCAGAAATCCAATAAACATTGTAGTTGTACTGATGTCGCAATACACACACTTAATTGTCTGAACCCGATAGTATCCTGAGATGAAATCCTTATCTGAACCAAATAGTATCCAGAAAAACGCCAACATTGGGACATAACCAGGAATCTAATGACCCCAAGTGTTACCCAAGAGTCAAACCCCTTATTAGTTATGTGAATTACTCTAACCAAGCTCTTCCTCATTACGACCAATAACGAAGGGGTACGACAACGACCCGAAGCATTTTTGAGATGTGACTCTCGCAACTATATCTTTCGCCCTCATTGTTGTGACTACATCTTTTCGCCCGGTTGGACTCCATGCAATCACAAGTAAATGTTTACTTATAAATAAACACAGGTGCAAGTCACAAGTAAATGCGAGGAGTTTACTTATAAATAAACATATATAAGGATGCTTGTTTGCTTAAACACAAACATATTTGGTTTGAGCGTGTAGGATGCTTGTTTGATTACCCATATTTGGTTTGAGCGTGTATTATGTGATTAGCCCGGTGGGATGACTTGGTATAATTTATATTGTCATATGAGTTCCGGGTTGTGTATATAGTCGTTTTACTTGGTTGGTATTATTTTGACCTTAGGTTCACTTGGCCATGGTATTATTTTGACTAGGGGTTCACAGGGGATTAACATGGAATTGTTTTGGATTGGTCGTGTGTACGTTGGCACACGCTCGTGTTTGATTTTTCAAGTCAGAACCAGTCTGTAGTAAATTGGCCATAACTTTGTGTAGAAAACTCATAATTTAGATCCGTTTAGTGCATTAGAAACTAGACTTCAAGGGCTTGTTTAGATAACTCATTAAAGTGTTACAGGAAGAACCAAGCGATCTTCTTGAGGCAGGTTGTGTGTTATGTGAGGAGTACCTCCCCTTTTTGTTGGATTCGGCTTTAGAGACTAAATTCTTTTTGGGGGGAGAGGGTGTAACACCTAAGAATTGCATATTTGATTAATTATGCATTCGGGTGTATTATTTGTGTTTTAGCATGACTAATAACATGCTACGTGTTATATTTAATATGTGTGTTTAGAGCTTGTTGGACTTGTGCGATAGCACTTTTTGAGTCCAACTGTGTTATTTATGTGTTTTGCGTTATTTATGTGTTTAATTTTGTGTTAGAATTGTTTTGGCGCTCGGCCCGAGGCTCGTTTAGAGATTGGGAGTCCGGTCAGCACATAAGTAATTATATCAACCACAAGAATTGTAAAAGCAAATCATAAAGAGAAGTTTTCAAATTCTTTTTGAAAGAATACTAATTTTGAAAAACAAATATTTTGATGACATTTCGATGCAACATCAATAAATTAGTTAAATCTCTTCTTCAAGTTGATTTTCATGAGCACCCCTGGCTATGTAACTCAGAGCCTTGATCGTCTCTCAAGTTGTTGGAGTTGAAACTTTTAGTTTCAATGAGTTAGGCTATGATACCAATTGTAGGTCGCCCTATGGGCACTACTCAAAGTCATAGGAGAAACTGTAGATTAGAAAGGGGGGGTGAATAGTTGTTTACCAAATGATCAAAATTTCTTCCAAAATGTTGTCATTGGTATCCTTTATCAATCATTTTATCCACTGTTGTAAGATACTGAACTTAATAAAATTCTAGGTTTTATAAGGGACATGTATATCTACCGGAGCACATAGATTGTTTAACTTTTTTAAGAAAAGCTACGGGTTGAAAGATAGGAGTTAGTTTCAGTAGTTTTGCTAGGCTTGCAAAGTAAATGTTTGCCATAAAGTAATAATATGATAAGTAGATAAACATGTTTGTGGATATAGATATTAGTAATATCAGTCATCTTATTATAAGTAAGTAGAGAATAGTAAACATCAGTACACAAATATTAATTCAATAGAGACAAAAACCGATCTTACATAAGATAATATTTGTAATGAATTCACCCTGTCGTACGCAGCTTCAATAGACTCACTTAACCTATTAACAAGGCTGACTTAGGACATCTATTTTCGAACATGTTTATAGACAAACATGTGCTAAGGCAAGGGGAAGCAATACTAATGATGTGAATGTGTTTTAACATATTAGGACATCTATTTTTGAACATGTTTATAGGCAAACATGTTCTAAGGCAAGGTGTAGACAACACTATGATGTGAAGGTGTTTAACATAAATGGTTAACCAGATTTGATCATAAGCTATTAACTAGAGAGACACCAAAGAATAAATCCAAGGTGTCTTTCTATGCTTGCATGGTTTCCAACTAGCACCTTATATGCAGCCACCTCATTTCACAATGTGGATGCCAAGACTGAAAAAAATTCAATGAGACACATTCAATTCTTTACATACATAGGAATATTATAAGCAAATGTTTAAATAGCGCTTGCGAATTGTGAGAACCCAAACTCATTACTTGTATAACATCATGTTGGTTGCGCGAACGCAACACGGGCAAGATTACCCGGTCAAACAAGTAATAAAGTGATAAGTAGAGTGTCGATCCCACGAGGAAGCAATTTGGTTGTTTTTAATGAGTGCCAAGCACATTGCAATTTTAACTATATTTAGACGATCAAGTTTTAGTGAATTAACTAATTAATTAAGCTAAGACAAGAAATTAAATAAAGCAATATTAAATTGAGGTTGACTTCAATGAGAGAGGATCTAGGGTTTTGATTTTCAATTGGCTCTTCCGTTGTGATTTAATAAGAGGTTGCTATTAAAACTATTCTATTTTTGGAAGTCGGGGATTAAAAAATCACCGTTAAGGGCTTTCGCTTCGTATAACGGTGCTAATTAACGATATAAATTCACGGGCTTTCGCTACGTATAAATTTATCCAATTAATCGCTTCCAAACACAAAACCCCAATTGACTATTTTAAAGAGGATTAATAACTTAGATTAACCCAACCCAAAACAACTATGTTGTATTTTCCAAAATTATCAAGTCACTTTCATGCACTAAAGAATTTTTAAAATCATGTAATGGGTGATCAAATCATTACAAGCATTAAGAGCACAACATAATACCCAAAAATTAATGAATAGCAATTAATAACAAAACCCCAAATTTAAATCACAACATTCAAGCCAACATATATCAAAACCCTAGGCAATTAATTTAGTTCATGATGCAAGGAAGGTAAATCAAATCTTCAATCAAAAGTATCATCGTTAAATAAAAATATAAATTAAAGTGGATAATACTTTACAATGAAGGAGATAATTGAAGTTCCTTGACTTGGACAATAGTGGAGAAACAATGAAGAGAATGAAAATTGAGTGAGAAATGGCGGCTGGTCCTGCTTCCAATTCCCTCCTTCAAATCTTTCTTTCGGATTGTTTTTTGTTCCAGCCTTCACTTTTGTTCCAGCCCTAACCTGCTTTTGTTCAAGCCCAATCTCTGTCCGAAAAATAAGGCTCTCTGAATCTCTCCAAGGCAGCTAGGGCATAAAGAGGCATAATAGGAAGTTTAATTTAATTTTGGGGGCAAAAAGGAGAAGAAAAATGGAGATGGGTGCGCTAGGGTCAGGGGCTCCAGGGCTGAGGACACGCGGGTCATCCAAGGAGAAACGAGCTGGAGCTTGTGAGAGGGAATGGGCCAGAAAGTGGGCTAGAGGGTCAGGAATGGAGCGGGTCAGATCGCGGGTGAGGCTGGATCCGGATAGCAGGGACGCGGGTCGTTAGTGGGCGGCGGTTACGTGGCTTCTTCTCTGCTTGACAACGCATTAATGAAGGGGAGTTTCAGAGAATTGCTCCGGTGCCCCTGAACTTCATGGATTGAGCGCCGCCTTTCAGGTTCCTTCCAGGTTTGCAAAATGGTCCTCCGTTAGCTTTTTTTAGCCACCGTTAGCCTTTGAATGCATTGGAACCTTGACGGACTTAACGGGCATCGACCAAATACTTTCCAAATTAACTTTTAAGCCAAGAATTGTCTCGATTTGCATGTATTGAGCCATAAAACCTTGAATATCTTTGAGATACTACATGAAGCACAAAATACATAAAAAAAATAGGCTCTCAAATGCAATTAATTATCAACCAAAGCTCAAAATAACCAATAAAATTCTAGAAAATTAATGAAAATAAAATAAAATAATAAGCTTATCACATCATTATAACATGCTTAACATATGCCTTAACATGTTAGAGAGATCATATTGTTCATATCATGCTTGCATTAGGTTTGTTACTATCATAGTCGTTTGAATGTCTTCTATGCGTTGCATGCTTTGCCGTTAATGCTTTGAGTATTCATCTTAGCATGTTAGCACTTAACAAAGTCTTTTTGGTGTCTTAGTACCCTTCATATATGACTTATAACATTAATCTTGATCATAGTATGCATGGTTGAGAGTTTAGAAGCATTGTTGCTTCATTTGAGTCTTTGGGTTTCTCGGGATTGCCTTCGTTGCTCGTATTGTTTGTGTTTTCAACTTGCGAGAAGTTCATTTGAGTTCTAGACCAAGTGTACTAGTATTTCTCATGCTTGCACAATCATTGTTCATAGACTTGTTGCATTTGGAAATAAGATAACCAACTTATTACTTCACAGATTCAGTCCTATTTTAGGCAAACTTCGGGAAAATTATGGTACCAATCTACTAATGTGATTGATATTCCCTTTGGGTGTTTTTTACCTAAATATGTTAGTATAATCCCTGTAAAATTTGGTAATTTTCCAAGGTGTCTAAGTACCTCTATTAGGTCTTGACTTACGGCTGTGCCAGAATTCTGTTTTCAGGAAATTAGCTTCTGTACTTGATTTTGTAGTAACCTTATTTTGATGAATATAAGTCCAAATGGAGTAATTTAAAATGCTAAAATATATTTTAATGAGTCTAGTTTCAGAAAAATCATTAATAACCTCTTTTTTATGTGTGAGATATTTATGGTTGATTTTACAAGATTGACTGTCAAGTAACTTCACAAATGAAAATTATGTTTTCCAGATTTTGGGATTTTCTAACTTTCTGAATTTGTAACCCATTTAACCCATTCAACCACCGTCCATAGTGACTATAATCCCTCATATTAGACCCTAACTAAGTTTGATTAAGCCTAATCCCATTCATCCTCCATTAGACATGTGGATTTCCACTCATCCTCCATGTGGCATGTGGACTTCCACCCACATTTGCATGTCTTATATAAGCCTCCCACCTTAGTGATCAGCCATTAAACCCTCCATTGCAGTAAATTTCTTCTCTCTCTTCCCAAGCTCTTGTGTGTGAATGGTGAGGGGAGATTAGTGTGTGTTTCCTCCATAACTTGAGCTCCTGAACTCTGATTGCCAATCCGAGACCACCAAATTGAAGCTATCGACGAGGAGCACGATTCTATCCGATTAGATTTTGTTCATTTCATATTTTACTTGGTGTAAGGTAATCTATTGATTCTCCTTAGGATGTATGCTAGAAATGCCATGCTATCCTCTTTTTCTCATGTTTCCCTTGCTCATACCATGTCTATACCATGCTTGATGATGATTTGAGTTTATGGGATTTTTGAGTGATATAATCATCTTATTGATTTGGTACTAAACCTAGAATTAAATGTGTTCTATGCCCCATTTGGAATAATTATTGTTCTTGGACTATTGACTTTTGACAACCTTTAGAGATTATGATTCTAGGGTTCCATAAATTACGAATTGCCCATCTTGTTGTTTTGGTCCTAAGCCTAGAATTAAATGTGTTCTATGCCCCATTTGGAATAATTATTGTTCTTGGACTATTGACTTTTGACAACCTTTGGAGATTATGATTCTAGGGTTCCATGAATTATGAATTGCTCATCTTGTTGTTTCGGTCCTAAGCCTAAAGTAAAATGTGTTCTATGCTTCATTTGGAATAACTATTGTTCTTGGACTATTGACTTTTAATAACTTTTAGAAATTATGATTCTAAGGTTCTATAAATTATGAATTGATGATAATTCTTGACTATGGTCATTATTTGGATTAATGGCCTAGTCTATCCTATACGAGAACTTAGAAAAGAGTTTAGAATGCATTTAACGTTTAAACTCTATTGGATGAATTTATAGAGACGACTCAACGGAGTCTATTTTAGTGAGTCATTGAACAATACCGGCTCAATGATCAATCCCTACGACGTTCTAAATGCGTTTCACTAAGAATATAAATTCTAGATTCTGGAATTGGATTGATTACCATGCTTGATTTAAATGTCATATAATAGAATGTCTATTTGACATGTTGAGTTTGCTCTTGTCGAACTCAATCCTACTTGATTATTGATGAGAATAATTACTTGTCATGAACGAGATCGCTCTTGTCAACCTCGTTCTCTACTTGCGAATTTGTTAAGTAAACACTACTTGGCATTTGCATGAGTCCAGCTAGCATACATGTCCTTGTACACACACGCCTCCACTGGGGCCACAGTGGGGAAGTAGCCCCTTTGTTGTAACCATTAGAGCGCATTGGTGTGTCTATCCCGGGTATCTCCTCGGAAGGACAATGTACTCACAACCATCTGACACCTCACATTCCATATAACGCTTGTATACAGGAACTACGTAGCGGCATCGGCTCTCCATATATCCTTATCCTATGTGATTTAATTACGAGCACCTATGTGAAACAATGTGCATCTTTGATATATGATCTATATGCTTATGTGATGATATCTTGCCTTGTGTGTTGCATATTGTCATGATATGCATGATTGATAGCTTACAAGTCTTTATGACTTACCCATTCCCCTTTACTCCTTTAGATCTTAGCAAAGCAGGTCCTTCTCGCTTTTGTAATTTGCAAGGATGATGGGTTTTAAAGCAAGTCATTTAAACTATGCTTGGGAATGTGTTTAGAACTTGTACTTGTTTCCTTTATTTAACTACTTGTAATGTTATCACTTGTAGTACTTGTAATCATTTTTATGCCGACAATGTGTAAGCCGAGCTTTGGTTATCATGTTGATTAGTTCACTACGTATAAGTCTTCCGCTGAGCATCCTATTAGTTCTTATTTAATTCTTGTCCATAAACTTCTAACTTGGGTTCCGGCATGTAGTGTCGCCGATGACTTGGTTTAATTGCTTAACTGTTATATCAGGAAATGTTTTTAAAATTCCGGCCTTTTGGTGCCGAGGCGTGTTACGTCTCCAAAGTTGCGTCACGTCATTTTCTTAAATTGAGTCCTTGCATGTTTATGTGTTTACTTGTTTCCCTCCTATTTGGGCGGTCCGACCCGTGGTTCCACCTCGGGCCCGGGTCGGGTCGCCATAGGAATGTCCCAGCTCAGGTGAGAATGTGTTATCTTACTCACAGACGACATAACAAATGTATGGAAGCATGTATTCAATAACTGAGAAATATTCACAGATAGATTTATATTTGTATAAACAAGTGAATATTCCCAACATAATATATTTCTTAAATTGAGTTCTTTGACTAAGTCTATGATTCAAACTCCAATCCTTTAAAGTAGAGATCAAGTCCAAGCCAACCAATTGAAGAATGAAACTACTTGATGATGTCATAGGAAGACCTCGATCATCCATCCCATATCGAATTCATTGTATCGACTTACTCACATTTTGTTGTAATGGTTTTCGGTTGTACAATGACATTAGGTCGCAACTCGATATGTGTTAATCACCCGGTTACTCAATCCAGTGGTGATTGAGTAACCCAAAATTTTCTTTTCTAATGTAAGATCTTACTACTCACCACCATGTTCCTTCAAAAAAAGTACTAGAGGATGTTTAGTTGAGATTAGACAGTTGATTGTCTAGATGCATATAATGCATCAAAGGCATCACTTTCAACCTGTTTTTTTGTCTTCTCCACTTTCCTCTTTTACTTGTTAGCTAGGATTAGAATGTCTAGGTTGATGTATTAAGCATGTTCGTTATTTGGTAAACATCATTCTCAATGAAAATATCATTTAACAAACATAGTCTAGTTGACTTTTTTCTGTTCGTATTGTTTTATACTTATCGACAAACTTGCATTGAAAATAGTTCTAGCATCTATAGAAACAAATATTTGTTGTTGTACTTAGATTTCTATTGCTATACTCTGGTTTACCAACAACTTATTAATCAGAATTCCATGTTTTGTTCTTCGTATTACTAAAAAAAATTTAACCCATCGAAAGACATATATTTTCTATCATGGAATACGTACCAGATTGAGCAAAAACTTGGGTAAGACGATCTTACGAATATTTTTTGTAAGATGGATCCTCTTTACCCGACCCACCGTGTGTTGTTGGCTTGAGCTGTGAGAGAGTGGAGCTTCGTCTTAGAAATAGAGACCCGTAAGACGGTCTTACAGGAGACTTAGCCAACAGATTATATGTTTCGTTTGAAAAAAAATTAATTTGGAATACCCTCTCCCCCTCTAACTTATCTATTGAGCTACCCATAAGGATTAGTATATCCGACTAAGGGTGGAGGGAAGCCTTCTATCAATTTCGTTCAATTTGTTGCTATACACCGTTTTCGTAATTCAAAGATTCAAAGTTGATTAGTTTTATTGTAACCGTTGTTGGGTTCACATAAACAACTTTTCAAACACGAGATAACTGTTGATGTGGTGGCATAGGATGAGTGAATATTTTCACATTAAAGGTTCTTCTTGAACCAACATACCACTAAGTTTCCTAAGTGGCACCAATAATCATTTTTTTGCAATGGGTGTCGCTATTAAAATCCTCAAAATTAATCTATACACCCACCTACATTTAATTACAAAAACATCATTAATTGAAAATACTATATAGCCTTTAGTCCTTAGTGTTCTACTAACCTTAGCCGAACATGCCTGCAATATCCACCAACCTTGGCTAAACATATTTGAAATGTTCCACTAGCTTTCACTGAAAATTCTATTCATGTTCGGCCATGGTCAGGCGACATGACTAGAATGTTTGACGAACTAGGTCCGAACATGTTTGAGTCCTAATTTCTGTTGACCAAATTTAAATATGAGTTTTAAAGTTTTCTTGTTTTTCTCAACTAGGTTTTTGCAATGTTTTTAGATATTGATACCACATAATTAGAAAGTTACACTCATTGTATACTCATGATGATCCTTTATTTTTCATGTTGTTCTCCTATTAACGAGTGTCATTTAAGGTGGGGATCTATATTCACCTCAAATCTACACACCCTTGATTTGAATTTGCAACTCACCTTCTTCATGTACATTCAAACCCAAAATTTAGTTCACGAAATCCCATCTTTTAATTACTTACTACTCAACTTTAATTAATTTTAACCAAAGTAAAAAATATCAAAATTAATAAAAAATAGTAATAGATTTTTACCAAAAATAATTTTTGACCAATTCAAATCTAGGAGATTTCTGTGCACTGCCGACGACATCCCATTCCACGAATCTCTAGATACATCTCTCTTTCTCTCTCCATCGCAAATCGCATTTATCATTCATGAGCTTATGCTTTGAGAAAAGATTTTAAGGATTTGATTGGCCTAAGGTCATGACTTCCATTTGGAATGAAAATCAGAGTGCGCTATTGATGTTTTTTATTAGCTAGATAGTCGGACTCCCCTTTTGCATATGGAGACTTTTACGAGATCAAATCAAAGAGTTATAGGTTCTATTTTATATGGTAAGTAAACAGCTTGCTTAGCTTTAGCACTATACAGTTTTGTTGAAAAAGTGATTCTTTATCAAAGTTGAAAGGTTAAAAGTCCTTTAGAGATGAGATCGGGAGAGACCTCGAGATTCGTGAAATCCACAATGAAGAAGAAAGATTGCCTATGTTTGATGTTCCCACCCGTTGGAAATTATTTTTAAGAAAGACCTCACTCATTATTTTTTTGATTAATTTTAATCTTTTTAGTTGGGTTGAAATTAATTAAGATAGGCAAGAGAATATGACCATGAAAAAAAAAAAACCCACCAACTTGGAAAAATAAAGAAATGTGACACCTTTCACTTTAGAAGCGCGACAACGAAGCGCAGTGGGTACCTTTGACAAACTGTATAAGACAAGTCCACCAAACATATATATATATATATATATATATATATATATATATATATATATATATATATATATATATTAAGAGAGAGAAAGATGGAGAGGGAGTTTAGAGAGAGTTTTTTGTTATTATTGCTAGAAGATTGATTTGAAAAATGAATTGTTTTAAGGTCCACCGAGATCAATGATCTCTTTCCTTAAGACAAAATTGGGGCCGTTACTGGAATGGACGGATAATGCCAAGAGTCTCCTAGGATCAAGGATCTTACGTAATTGAAGAGGTCAATTCCTTCTAACTTCAATTACTGGCGAATCGAAACCGCTGTTGTATCTATGTCATAGTATTGAGGGCAGAAAGAATTTTGAGCAAAAGAGAGAGGGGAAAGAATAATATCAGTTTCGAATCCTAAAATCCCTAGTTTATTTAAATAGGAGGGAGGCAACTTTTTGGGAGTTGGTGTGTCCGTTAATAACGAACAGACACTGTCTATTATTAGCAAACATACATAACGTTTGAGTTTAATCTATGGATATGTGTTTGAAATGCTGTTTGAATTCTGGGGGGAAACACTTCTTTGAATGAACGAGCAGGTAGGACCTGCTGATACACCAGTTGCATGAAATTTAGGTTGACCTGCTGTTTTAATCATATGTTGATTTAAATCAATAGATGGACGTTTTGAACCAGCAGGAGTTGGACCTGCTGTTTTAAGTGGACCGCAACAAAAAAAAAAGGGCTAAGCCATGAAAGCGAGGCAGTGTGGGTGGCGGTGGCGCACACACATGTGTTTGAACCTGCCCTTGGCTAGGTCTTCCTTCCTACACAAAAGTGTAGCGGCCCTAAGGGCCAACCAAGTGATAGTAATTGAACTTGAATAGATGGCTTTTGGCTTTGAACCTTTCCTTATGATATACGATCAGGATGACTTACTAATCAGTGACTAGAGTGTCTTGAACTGACTGGTGTTTGATGTCATCCAAGACAATAGTAATCGCACAGCTACCCCCAAATAGGGTTTGATTTTTCGGTTGTGTTCATTTTGGCCCTGAACTATACCTGGTTCTGCGAATGCTTTAGAGAATTTCAGCCTCTAAATTCTCATGAAAATCAATCAGTTTTACATTCACATAGGTGACTTCCTATAAAGTGTATTTTGTCAGTATTTTGCTTGATATATCAAGTCATAGGAATCATTAAAAGCAAAGCTTACCCTATACCAAGATAGATAGCCCTAGTGTGTTTCACCATAGGAACGGGTAGGAGTTAAATCCTTTAGTGTTAATATCAAGATAAATTTAGTTGGGTTGTCCCTTTGAACCTAGACCATGAGATCTCCAATCATCTAGGTGGGGGTTTTTTCCTAAATTATTCTTCACTTCATAGGCTTGAGGCCCATTCCCTTCGATGAACTGCATATTTGCTCTCTCAACAAACCTTTAGTTAATGGATCCACTAGGTTGTCTTTTGATCGAATATAATCGATGGTGATTGATCGTGTCATATTTTAATTAATTCCTTGCAAGTGGACAAGACTATTGTAGAATAGCTTGGGAAGCAAGGGTTGAACCACAGAGACAAGAAGATCATAAATAACAAGACTATCGGTAGCAATATTATTAAACTAAGGGGGTTTTTCTATTGATTTTATCTAAACTAATTATTCTAAAGAAGTAAATTAAATTAACTATGCAGTAATCACAGTAGGAAAGATCTGATGGTGGAAGGAAATCTAGGATTAGGGTTTCACCTGTATCTACTCTATAGCTTATTTGGATAAAGTATCATTCAATTTCTTGGGTTCGTTCATGAAAGATAGATATAGCTTGTCGAATTACCGTTCAGTCTCCATCTCCAAATAATTAGTCCATTCTATATCCTAGGCACAAGAACATATGGATCCTAACTGTCACTTAGGTCATATATGGAACCTGACCCTAACTTATCACTCTCGTGCATCGATAGATTCAATTTATCATGATGGTGAGCCAGTGTACGACATATGCATATTGGTCATGCAGTTATCCGCACCTCTAGACCTTTATTACTTGCGATTACATTCATTTGTTCAAAGCGAAATAATAAAGGGGATGTTTAGTTCATCCTTGAAGATGAACTGCACACGGAGATGAATGAATACATGGATCGATCTTCAAAACTGTAATTACAACAACTAAACTACGTAATACAGGCTAAATCCTACCTAAAATTATGTTAAAACTACTTCTTGGCCGTCCTTTGGCTTTGGCTACCGTCCTTTATTTATAGCATGGAGTTGTAGGGGAATAGGAGGTTCAATCCAGCTCGAAAACCTTAGAAGGTCGGTTCTGGGCACCTTGCGGTCGCAAGGGGTAATGGCCTTGTGTCCGCAAGGTCTTGATTTCGGGAGACCAACTTTCTGCCTACCTTGCGAAGGCAAGGTATTTTCACCTTGCGGCCGCAAGGTGGCCAGATTCATTTTCTGCCGTTTTTCTTCAATTTTACACTTTGGCCCCTTCTTTGAAATCTTCACTAAAAGCTTCATAATTCATACAAATTTACCTAAAACCCTGAAACTCATAAAACAACTCAAAAACACATATCAGTAGCCAAAAACCTCATAGAATTGCTCAATTTAAGTCATAAAAGTACCCGATAATGACGTATAAAATATGTCTATCGGTGATCACTCCATTTGAAAGAAGTTGCCTAACGGTATTGTGATGCTGTCGTATGAGTCGCGATTTACCTTTATACATATTGCTTTGTGTACTTCCAATTGCGACTTGATTGTCGCAATGGATGCATATAGCTGGTACTGGTTGTGGCCAAGCTGGAATATTTTCTAGGAAGTTTCGTAACCATTCGGCTTCCTCCACTGTTTTATCTAGAGCGATAAATTCTGATTCCATTATATACCTTGCAATGCAAGTCTGTTTGGAAGATTTCCATGTGATAGCACCACCACCAAGTGTAAATACAAATCCACTTGTGGATTTTGAATCGTTGATATCAGATATCCAGTTGGCGTAACTGTAACCTTCAATTATCGCTAGATACCTTGAATAGTGAAATCTATAGTCCTTAGTATATCATAGATATCCAAGAACTCTTACAATAGCCTTCCAGTATTCATGTCCTGGATTAATAGTAAATTTGCTCAATCGATTGACTGTTTGAGCAATATCTGGTCGCTTACAATTTGTAAGATACATAAGACTTTCAATGACACGAAAGTATTCAATCTGAGATACACCTTCGTGTAGGTTCTTTTTGAGATCAAAGTTTGGGTCTATTGGAGTCTTTGTAATACTATCATCACCATTGCTAAATTTCTCTAGTAATTTCTCAATGTAATGAAATTGTGATCATATGATCTCCTCGGATGTTCTAGATATTTTAACACCTAGGATGACATCATATACCCAATGATCTTTCATGTCAAACTTGTTAGCCAACATTTTCTTGGTGTCCTTGATCATGTTATTACTGCCAATGATGAGCATATCATCTACGTAGAGGCAGATAATAACGTAACCATGTTGTGTATTTTTGGCGTACACACATTTATAACATTCGTTGATCTTGAACCCATTTGCAAATACCACGTCATCAAAGCATTTATACCATTGTTTTGGTGCTTGCTTTAAACCATACAACAATTTGACCAACCGACATACTTTATTTTCGTTGCCTGGAGCTATGAACCCTTCTAGTTGATTCATATAAATTTCTTCTTCGAGTTCCCCATTGAGGAATGCAGTCTTAACGTTCATTTGATGTATTTCATAACCATGCGAAGCTGCAAAAGCAATTATATATTAGTCGAATCGACGTAATTCGAGTCACCGGGGCATAAGTGTCAAAATAATCAACACCTTTTTTTATTGAACCCCTTTACAACCAGTCGTGCTTTATACTTATCAATGGAACCATCTGGTTTTAATTTCCGTTTGAAAATTCATTTGCAGCCCAATGGTTTGCAGCCCTTGGGAAGGTTAACTAATTCCCAAGTGTGGTTTTGCAAAATGGAAGAGATTTCATTATCAATATCTGGATTTTTAGACTTCTGCACTAAGAACCTATAGGCACTACTGCGAGTTTCATATCATATGAAGATACAATTCACGGTATTTAGGTCGATTCTTACATTTTTAGGTAATGGTAGTGCTACCTTTGCTAGGCACCCCCCACACTTTGATAAATTTGTAGGAAGGTTTTCGACTATTCCATAATTCATAAGGAGTTTGCTCCAATTTCTTGTGTGGTAGTTTATTTAGCAAGTAATTTGCTGTGAGCGCCGCCTCCCCATCACATTTCGTCGGGTAGGACGGATTGAATCAATAGAGAATTCATCATTTCTTTAAGTGTATGATTTTTCCTTTCAACAATCCCATTGGATTATGGAGTATAAGGAGGAGTAACAGGATGAATTATTCCATGTGATCCACAGAAATCCTTAAAAGGATGTACATATTCACCTTCTCGATCATATTTGAGAATTTTTATCTTCTTCTCAAGTTGATTATCGACTTCGTTCTTGTACATTTTAAATGCCTCGAACGCTTCATCTTTCCCATTTAACAAGTAGAGATGACAATAGCGTGTACTATCATCAATAAAGGTGACGAGGTATTTTTTCCACCATATGACTATATGAATTTAAAATCACGTAGGTCGCTATGAACTAGATCCAATGGTCTTGTGTCACGTTGCACCGTTTGAAAGGAGGTTTTTGTTTGTTTGACCAAAACACAAATTTGGCATTTTTCCTTAGTATTTATGCGTGTTTTAGGAATTAATTCCAATTGCATTAGTTTTCGTATAGAATCATGGTTAACATGACCTAATCTAAGGTGCGAAATATTAGATTGCTCAAGTAAGTAAGAAGAAGATGCAGTCACTGTATTAATAATACTATTGTTAGACGAGGTTACCACCATTACATTGCACTTGAACAAGTCCTCAGTGAGGTAACCCTTGCCCCAAAAAAAATCCGCTTTTACTAAGTATAAACTTGTCGTACTCAAAGACCAACTTAAATCCATGATTTATTAAAAAAGAACCAGAAATTAAGTTTTTCCTAATATTTGGAACATGGAGGACATTGGTAAGCACCAATTCCATGCCTCTGATCATCTTCAAGGTAACCTGCCCTTTGCCTTCCATGCTAGAGGTGGAGGAGTTTCCCATAAAAAGCTTCTCGCCAGACGTCACTTTCGAATAGGAAGAAATCATCTTTGCATCACTGCATATGTGACGTGTCGCACCGGTGTCCACAAACTACTCGTGACCTGAACTAATCATGTTAGACTCGAAGATTACACAGACCATGCTGATGTCGTCGGTGACAAGATTGGCTTCTCTTCGTACCCTTTTCTTTCCACGACACTCCACATATTTGTGACCTATCTTGTCACAGTTGTGACATTTTCTCTTGAACTTGGGCTGCATGTGTTGTTTGGACGTCCCTTCACCGGAGCTTTTACGCTTCTTGTTCTTGGAGTCTTGTTCCACCACATTGGCTCCGTCAATGGGATGGGTCTATTTCTTGCCAGCCACCCAGTTGTCTTGCTCTACTCACAACCTTAGATGTAAGTCTTCAAAAGACATGTCCTTGCGTTTGTGCTTGAGATAGTTCTTGAAGTCCTTCCAAGTGGGAGGTAACTTCTCGATCACTGCAGCGACATGAAACATTTCAGAAATTTTCATGCCTTCGGCCTCAAATTCATGCATTATCAATTGGAGTTGTTGAACCTGTGTTATTTTAGTTTTGGAATCAACCATACAAAACTCGAGAAACCTACCAACTACAAATTTCTTCAAGCCAGCATCCTCGGTTTTGTATTTTTTTTCTCTAAGGATTCCCACAAGTCTTTTGCCGTCTTAAATGAACTCTAGACATCGTATAGAGAGTTATCCAGTCCATTTAGGATGTAGTTCTTGCAAAAAAAGATAGAATGCTTCCATGACTCAATAGCAGCCACAGTGGTTCGGTCCGACTCCCTCTCTTTAAAATAGGGGTTGTCTCTTTCAGGAACTTTGACAAGTTTAGTGTTGTCAAGTAGAAGAGCATCCTTTACTTCCAGTGTTTGAATTATGTCGAGTAGAAGAGCATCTTTTGCTGCCAGCGTTTGAATTCTAAGCCATCAATTTTTTTTGGGTGTTCACCATGTTGGGTGTAGATGGTTGGTAGCAACATATGATTTGATGCACTGGGTTGTTCTATAGTAGCAGGTTCTTTTCCTGTCTCAGAAGCCATACTGCACAACTGCAAGTGTGATCAGTAACCCAGAAAATAAAAAAAAAATTAAGTTCTATAACCAGTTTCTGTATAACAGAATAATCTTGAAACTATACTGTAAAATAGAATATGGTAATTTTATTTCTCTTCTGTTTGCACAGAGTGAAATGCTTATGTAATTCAAATTTTTAGATTAAAACCTTATGTTAATATGTGTATGTTTGAATCAGATTACAATTAACGGATAATAGAAGTGGGGAAGAAGAAGAATCTACGAATAACGGTAAATATAAAACCGAAATGCAGAAAGTTGTCGATCTTCCAAGAACATGTACGCCAAAACTTTGTCTTAAGATTGTTAGGGGGATATTCAATTCCTGAAGAAGATTAATTAGAAAAATGAATTGTTTTAAGGTCCACCGAGATCAATGATCTCTTTCCTTAAGACAGAATTGGTGTCATTACTTGAATGGATGGGATAATGCCAAGAGTCTCCCAGGATCGTGGATCTTACGAACATAACGTTTGAGTTTAAACTACGAACACGTGTTTGAGACGCGATTTGAATTTTGGAGGGAAACACTACTTTGAATAAACCAGCAGGTAGGACCTACTGATACACCTGCTGCATGAACCAACATATAGGACCTGCTGCATGAACCGACAGGTAAGACCTACTGATACACCTACTTCTTGGAAAAATAGATTTTTAGAAAGTTAAGCTCTGATACCAATTGTATGTCCAGTTGGTAACGAAATAAGGCTAGAGGGGGATGAATAGCCTTTTAAAAACTTTAAGGGTTGTTTTGAAAACCTTCAAAAGATATAGCGGAAAAGATAAGTTTTCAGTAGTTGATGTAAAATTTACAGATAGCATCTGCTGAACGTAAAACATTTTGAGTAGCAGTTGCTGAATGTTAAAAAAGTTTGGTTTTCTTTTTATATCTAAAGTATATGGACTGAATTGAAAGACAAACTATAAAGCAATTAAGTAAATGATTCAAGAATTTAACTGACTTACACTTAAGTAGATTTAAGCTGCTTAAGTGTGTGAAACAGTTCTATCAGCTGGTAGATAAAAAACATGATATTTGGAGTGGTTCACAGTGTAAAAATTGCTACGTCCACTACCAAGTTGGTCAAACTTGGATTTTGAAGTGCATTAAATAAATTGAAATTCTAAGTGATCACTAACGGATCCGTGTACAACAAAAACCAGTGTTTGAGGGGTATGATTGAACAACAATCATACTCGTGCAACAATCAAGTATTCTTTTAAGATTGAGAAGAAGTAAGGGAGAATACAAGGATTGCCTAAACAAAAACTAGAAAGGAATAATATGTAAAAGAATATCTAGTAAATGTTTGAGGACCAGAACACATCAAAGAAGGAATAGCTTGAGGGCATATTTTGAGTGTCCAATCCCGAGTTGAGGAAGATCAAAGAAGGAATTTTATATGAGTAGATAAATGAAGTTTTCAACCCTTCTATCCTCTTTTATCTTCCATCATGAGAACTGAAACATTTAAGGAAAAAATTGCTTGAAGGGATGATCTTTTTTATGATAAAATCTATCTTTTAAAGCTCGGAGATCTTGAAGATGATTTTTGATACAGAAGATATCACCTAGTATAAGATCATAAATTCATAGATAAAGGTTAGATATCTTTTTGCATAAAATAATGAGAGTATATATCTCTAGCATGTAGTAATAATTTGGCAAGAAAATATGATAAACTGTTGAGTATTTAATGCAATGATAAACTTTTGAGCAATTTAATGAATTAACAAAAAGTCTCATTTTTGAACAGTTTAACATTTAAAATTAGATGACCAAAAATTAAATGCATGACAATGGCCGAAAGTGTTTTTCAAAAATATTTGTTTAAAATATTGTTTGAAAGAATATATATATATATATATATATATATATATATATATATATATATATATATATATATATATATATATATATATATATATATATATAAATTTAAGAAATTGTTTTAAGTATTTTAATCAAAAGAGTGTAAGTAGATAGAGTAACTTTAACGTGGTGACTTACACTGATTATCAGCAGATGCTAGCCGCTGATCACTTTAGCTACAGCAGATGGGTTTATCTTTTAACGAAACACTAATTTTAGCTAAGTGTTCTAAATGAAGGTAAAATCCACGCGTTTTTAAAAAAATATTATTTTTGGAAATCTTGAAAGCATTACTTTCGTATTTGTAATTTGAAGCGCATTATTTCAACAGAGTACGATTTTCAGTAGATAGGAATTTAAGTAGGAAAACATAGCGGCTGAAAACTGAATTTTAGCTAATAGTAGATGTAAGAAAATGTTTATAAGAAACTATAACTGTTAAGTAAGGGGATCAGTAGCTAGCTAGCTGCTGATGACTTAGTCGCGGCAGATAGATGAATATGACTTGTTAAAGCTGCCTACCTTAGTCTAAGTTTGTTTTATCTTGCTTAAAACGGTAAAACATTAGTTGTAGGCCTACCTGCTGGACTTTTGCAGGAAGAGCTTTAGACTTGCTAAAGTCTAATCAATTTGATTTTAGTTAACGACTAACTAATTGTTCTAATTAGGCAAGATTTTAATTAACTCAACCTATTGAATTTCACATAGATGTATCTATTAGAGTGATTTTAATTCAGTATGTGAGTTTCTATGAATCCTTACGGATTATTACTTGATGTTTTATGTTCTAGGGTTTAATTAATGGGTTTAAGTAATTCTAAACACTCATGTTTCAACAACCCCTTTTAAGATTCTCCTTGGGGTTCCCCCTAAATACAATCATCTTTGGACCTTAGGGTGCCTTTGCTATGCCTCTACTCCTTCTCATAACAGGGACAAATAATCCCCTAAATCTCAAAGGTGTGACCTTATAGGTTACCCTAGCAACAAAAGGCCTATAAGGTCTATAATCTAGAAACCAATAAAGTCTTTTATAGTAGGGATGTTATCTTCCATGAATCCATTTTTCCTTTCAAAAACATTACCAAACCTTCTACTCAGACCAGTACAGGAAATTACTTTCATAACCAACATATGGATGCTTGCCTTGAAGAAGTTATTTTTGAAAATACTAAAACTACCGAAACTAGTCGTGATGAGTTCAATGAAAGAGATCATACGGAGAATGAGCCTACATAAATGACTTCTCTAACAATACTCATGCTGATCATATCTCTAATTCATGGGCCTAAGACCTATCATGAAGCTGTTAAAGACCCTCAGTGGTGCAGGGCCATGGCTGAAGAACTATAAGCCCTAGAAACCAATGGTACTTGGACAATTGAATATCTTCCTCCTAACAAGAAGACTGTGGGATACAAATGGATCTTCAAAACCAAGCACAAGCTTGATAGCACCGTTGACAAACTTAAAGCAAGGCTTGTTGCAAAAGGCTTCACTCATGTGAAAGGAGCTGACTACTTTGAAACTTTCTCTCCAGCTACTAAAATACTTATGACAAAGTGTTCCTTGCCAAAGCAATTGCCAAACAATGGCCCATTTCTCATATGGATGTATCCAATGCTTTTCTTCATGGTGATCTCCATGAAGAGGTGCATATGACTCTCCCTCAGGGGTACTCTCACAATCTCCCTCCAGCTTCTTTTCTTATTGTATGCAAACTTGCCAAAGCTCTCTATGGTCTAAAGCAATCTCCAAGGCAATGGTTTAATAATTTCTCCACAACTCTCCTCCACTTTGGATTCAGTCAATCTCCCAATGATCACACTCTATTCACTCTGAATATCGAGTCCAAGTTTGTAGCAATTTTGGTGTATGTGGATGATCTTTTTATCAATGGAACTAATGCAGACCTTATTGAGGAAGTCAAGACCTACTTAAATTCTAAATTCCCTGTTAAAGATCTAGGACCTTTAAGGTACTTTCTTGGACTGAAATTTACAAGGAATAGGTCTGGTCTATGTTTACACGGAAGGAAATATGCCCTTGACATCATAAGTGATACTGGTCTATCCAATTGTAAACCTGCTCTCACTCCTATAGAGAAAAACCACAAATTGGCTACTACGTCTAGCCCCCTCTTAAAAGATCTTGCTCCTTATAGGAGACTCATTGGCAGATTGTTATACTTATCTATTACTAGACCTGACAATGCTCACTGTGTTCAGGTTCTTAGTCAATTTATGGTCAATCCCTGTGAACATCAGTGGCTTGCTACCCTAAGGCTTATTAAGTATCTCAAAGGGAACCCTCGACAAGGGTTATTTTTCTCTAGCACTTCCTCTCTCTCTCAAAGCCTACTGTGACTTTGACTGAGAAACCTGTCCAATTACTAGGAGAGCTCTGTCAGGTTTCTGTGTGTTTTTAGGAAATTCCCTCATATCCTAGAAATGCAAAAAACAATCTACTATAAGAAGATCCAATGCATAAGCGGAATATAAAAGTATGGCCAACACTTGCTATGAAATAAAATGGCTCCTAACTCTTCTTAAGGACTTTAATATTACTTCTAATCTGCCTACAACTCTGTATTGTGACAATCAATCTACCTTACATACAACTGCTAACCTTGTGTTCCATGAGAGGGCCAAGCATATCGACATTGATTGTCACTTGGTCAGAGAAATGGTTCAAAAAGGCTTGGTTTCAACACTTAACATTTCTTCTTCTAAGCAACCTTCTGATTTGTTCACCAAAGCCCTTCCTGTTGCTCCTTACTTTGATCTATTGTCCAAGCTACAAGTGCAAACCATATTCTCTACTAACAGTTTAAGGGGGGATGTTAAAGATATCAATGTTTATAAACAACATATGCACTTTCATCCTTATAGAAGATACAAGGGAGGAAAGTGTGTTGACTCTCATAGGTTCTAGATTTGGTTGAGTCATCTTCTGATTCTATTGTACAGTGGCTAATAGGTCTGCGTACCGATTAGTGTGGCAACTGTATTAGAATCAAGGTTGTTTAGAATTGTTTAGTGTTAGTATAGGCGCGGATAAGTAGGCTTCTACAGCAGCCTTGGAGGAACATCAGACTTTGAAGTCTGCTCAAAGAGCGAAAAATCAAGAATAACCAAATCATGGAATTATGATACGTATAGTCCTATCTAGATTTTTTTTTGAAATATCTAGTCAAAATATCTTCATCGGATTTCATTTTAAAGAAGTCAACTCTACATGCTGACAACTGTCCAGTCTGTCTCCTGAAACATGAAGTCTAAAGATATTACCCTTTTTGGCTAAGAAGACTTTCTCAGCTACAATGCCTGCAACCTGAAATCTTACTCTATTTGGGAATGTCTTCTCTGCACTCACTACATCTCTGATGACTGTGACTCTTACATCTCCCAAAGCGCCGAATTACATTCAATGCAATAGAGCGTTAGTTTCTACCTTCCAACGGTCCAAAGATCTCTCGGTATTTATTCAAGTTTTGAAGATAAGAAACAACTCTTGCGCATTAAACTCTCAAGCTTCATCTTCAACACTCTAGCTTTCAAGAGATCAAAGGACAAGCACTAACCCTTCACCAAACTTTCTGATCTTAAATTTGTTTCAAACTTCATCTAGTTTGTCTTTAAAAACTGTTCTTTACTTTAGCACGTGTGAGAACAATTAATCCTTGATTGTTCCTCTCACCATTATACACTTGGTTGAAAACTTATTTTGTACACGATCCATTAGAGATCTTACCTATAAACCTAGTGGATAAACAAGTGCACATTTTAAAATCAAAAGCTAACCACTTTGGTAGTGGACGTAGTACTATTCACGATGCGAACCACTTCTTGTTACGATCTGTTTTTCTACATTTCTATTAAGCTCATACTTAATCAATGCTACTTAAGAACCTCTTCGTTTCATTGCATTAACACTTCTAGTTAAATCCTTTTAAGAAATCTTTAAGAAGTGTTTATAAAAAGTTTTTATAAAAACACAACTAGGCTATTCAACCCCCCTCTTCTTGCCTAGATTGAGCCTATTTTGGGACCAACAAAGTGTAATAACTTTATAGTTTGTTCTGCCTGTAAATTCTTAAGAGGGTAGCGGGTGTAACTTTGTCTATCTAAAAGGGTAGCGGGTGTAACTTTGTCTATCTAAAAGGGTACCGAGTGTCTATTTGTTTCTCTTGTTAGTTAAGTCGGTTATGTTCTTTGTAAATGTATAGAGATAACCTTCCTTTTGTAAATGACAACTACAATCCTCAATTTTAATAAGATGTCGGATTCTCGAGAAGATCTTGAATCCATTTCCATGTTTTATCATTTTAAATGAAAATATTAGCTTGACTAAATCCACGTAGGTATTCCCCGATTAACCATTACCCGTGGGGAATGGATATGGGAATTGATTCCCCGCTGGGGAATGGGGCGGTTATGGGGGACAAAATTGAATTAGGTAATGGGAGTGGTATGATGTATAACTGTCAAAATTTAAATAAGTATATTGGACGTTAAAGCTTGTAAAAAGTTTTTAATAATACTTGTATATTTGTTATTTCTTAAAAATTAAACGTTTTAGATGTAGAGAATATTGTGGAACAAAGGGAGACCGGTATTCCTAACCCGGAGATTTTTATTTCAGTGTCATGTTTGAACTCCCTTTCGAGCAAAAGTTCATATTTCATTTTTTGTATCATATTCACAAAAATTAAGGCATAAAAGTATCAATTATTAAATGTGTTACTATTGTACTAAAAAGTTTGTAATTATAAAAGCAAATTTGGAATTTTAATAGCCAATTGCTATACGAATATTAGAATTATTGGGTTAGAGAGACGGATGGCAAATATTGAACCAAGTGAGCCGACCAATTTTGAACCAAAATGAATTGTTCGTGAATGGCTCGCGACGAACTCAAGTCTAGTCCGTACAAGACTTTGGTGGCTCAATTTTAGCTCTCGAGCTCGAATATTTCTTTTATAAGCTTGAGCTCGAACCTTCGAAGCTCGACTCGACTCGACTCGGCTAGTAAGATTACTAACTATAACTCATCCTCCTTTGCATATGATACCGAAAAATTTGCTACTGTAGAACTACGATCTGTCTATAAATAGAAAGTTCATTAATTGAGTGAAGTTTCAAATGATGATCTCAAAACTAGATAGCAATCTTTCTTTTTCTTTCGGTCTTATTCTTTCTAGAAAATTGATTACATGAGAAATCATTAGTACATGCATGGGTTCCTCATAACTACTCATATCTATCTCTAAAACATATAATTATAAACAACAAATTCTTCTAATTATACAATTATTTTTTCCTTTCCTATTTTCTCTCCCATGCCTCCATTTGTGTTGGGGCTACACACTTCATGGGTTGGTGGAGGAAAAAGTCGTGCCGGAAGCATCTGATGTGGGGGTGCTTCTTGTTTCTTGTTGACGCCCTGCGGTATACAAGAATATCATTCTAGGTCATACGTGAATAAAGCTAGAGCTACTAAAACAAAATGAGTGAGATAGCTAAAAATTAAGAGAAGATGATTATAAGTAGGTATGTCAATTACAACCAGAACGTTAACCCACCTGACATGATCTGAAAATTACCCGACCCAACCCAACACATTAACATTTTTTGGTCGAAACGGGTAATTCATTTCAACCCAAAAATATTAACCGGTTGTGTCAGGTTATGTTTAAACGGGTCGAACTCGTTACTCATTTTGACTTAATATATAGTTTTCACTCTATAAATTTGATTTTTTTGGGGGAATTCGGTTTAAGGACGTGTTGACCTGTTTTAACCAGGTACTCATCTTAACCTGACCAATTTCGACCCGTTTGATATTTGAGCTCTAATGGCTTACGACTTGTTTCTCTACTTAATTTGATTTATACCTGACACAACCCACCCAATTGTTAGGCTTCAATTTATAAGCGATCAAACTTACTTTCTTGTTGTTCGTGCGTGCGATTCAAGTATCTGACATAGCGCAAAAGGGCTTCTTTGCCCCAAAACCTTTGCCCTGTCTCTGGATTAAAGTAAACCTATAGAAATCATGCATGCACAATAATTAGTATTTTTTATGTTAATGGGGAAAAAAGAGGTCACGGCTCTAGCTAAGAAGAAAGAAGAGGTGTGTACCGGGATGGGTCTGTCTTTCTTGAAGACGACCTTTTCATACACCCAACCTGCTGGAATTTCAGATGAAAAACTCTGATTATCTGCCATTTTATTAATAGTAAGTTCTTAAAATTTTTTGTGCTTCAACTCTTTTATGAATGTTTTGGTAGTGATTAGAATGCATTAGTATATATAGTTGGTAGAAAGGGTGGTGGGGTAGCTTTTTTACTAAATCTTCTTTTGCATATCCCCCTAGATTTTTATAATTTGAATTTTTGTTTATTGGGAGAAAAAAAAACTGTTGAACCATGATTTTATTGACTTTTAGTTAATATCATCTCTAGAGATTACAATAATATTGGACAATAATGTTATGCTACAAATAAACAAAAAAGATCTATTTATCATGAACAAGAGTATGAACTATATCTCCTTTTGACCTGATACTCATGTTTTGACTTTTTGAGTCAAGCAAAGTGTTTTTCAAATAAAAATTTGATAAATATGTTTAACTTTTTTCAAATAGTAAAACAAGTATTACCTTCGTTTTTAAATAATCGTCCACTCTGATTCGGTACATCATTTAAGAAAAAAATAATTGACTGTATTATTATAAATATTGGTATAATATCTGATTTTCTTTAATGCCATTAAATATGTGGCCATAATTAATTTACGTAGAAAAAATAAGAGTAAAGTGGTAAAACATGTTTTCCTCAAAAAAGTTTTGAAAAATGAAAATTATTTTTGTAACGAACGAAAAAAAGGTAGACACTTATTTGAAAACAGATGGAGTAATATGTATCTCAAAAGGTTAAAACATGATAATAATTTAAAAAAACAAAATATTAAATAGGGTTATCCCTGATCCTATACTAAAATATACTCTCTCCGTTTAGTCAAAGAGACCACTATTTCAATTTCAATATTTCACTTTAAAAAGAATAGTTAAAAAATTATGATATAAAAGTGTCATTTTATTAGTAATGAACTACTAAAAATTTTATTTTTTAAAAAGTTTGATTTTCAAATGGGGACTCAAGGAGGTATCATCAAACTACTCAAAAGCAATTTTGATGTCGAAAACCATTTTGACCAATTCCATTAATTTATCCCCCAATTATTAAAATATTTTGTCTCGTCAATGCTACTTTTTTCTAGTAAGGTTTTGAGAAGTTGACTTACTTTATGTAGTTTTAAATTTCTAACTTATCACTTTTTACACTTAAACTCAAGTTGTAAGATTCACGTTTAATGATTTTAGTAATTCCTCTAATAAGCAAAATTATTAAACCATTAGTAGCTAATTATATATATAAGACTATAAATATTGAAGCAATAAGAAGTAAAATTATATAAGGACTAATTTAATAAGAAATAGATCTTATGTAAGACCGTCTTTATAAATTTTAATTGTAAAATCGAGCATTACTCTCTAACAACTTAATCCACCAACACAAGCTACCCAAGTTTTTACCTTTAATAAATTCCGATGTATAATTGAATTTAATAATTGTACTATGTTCACCAATTTAGTTTATTGCAAATACTAAAATATCATCCAGATTAAATAGTGTTACATAGAAAATCAATTTGAAGAATACATAAATTGAAGCATATTGGTGCATACAATATGTGGTTATATATAAAATAAGCTAAATAAGAATTTATAAGACAAATAATATTGAAGTTACATTTAGTACCTTGAACAAGAGAAAGATGTCGAAATGCCAAGAACAACGATCTCAAATAATTTTCGTAATTGTTTAATATGTCCACCTACACAATAGAAATAAAAACTAAATTAGTCAAAAAATAATAATAATTAAAAGTAAGTTAAATGTAAGTAACAAACATATGTCAGAGTAAGTAGGCATTTATGCCATGGTCCTAATCATGCAAGTTCTAAAAATTAATATAAAAATAAAGTGCCATCGACTATTTATGCAATGTTTCCTCCAATTCCGTTATGTATGAGACTAGATTGAAATATAAAATATCTTTGAAGGGAAGTGAAGAGTTTCCATCACTAATATCAAAAGAAAATATGGATGAATATGAAAGTTAAGAGAAATGTTTTGAGACGAAGGCATCAATATTTAATTGCTCTGCCTCGTATGTATGGACTACAAAGAAGGTATTAGAACAACTAAGTTAAGATAGTAAAAATTGAAAGACCACAACGACATTCTATTCAACAAGAAATACAACAAAAACTAATGATGGTCACATAATACTCAGGTGGGAATTTTCTGTCAATTCAAACGACAATATTTAAACATAAAGTACGATGTAAAAAACGTTACAATTGAGGGGGAACACTGTTTCAATTGGTAGTTGACAGAGGGCAATTCGAACTACATCCATAGTTAAAGGGTTATTTGTAATTTACGCGAAGAATAATTAATAACCTACAAGTTTATGTAACTTGCATAAAAAATCCTCAACTAATATTTTCTTTTAGTATTAGTATAAATTTCCTATTTTATCCCTGAAACAAGTGTTATGGACAGAGCACATGTCTACTTAATAGGCGAAAGTGTTAGTTTAACACCGGTGTTGGTGGATGAAAAAAAAAGTTCAATGAGCCAAATAAGAAAAAAAAATTGAGTGACAAGCATGTATAATCCGAATAGTTGAGAAATGTTTTTTCTTCATTTTTCTCCTCTCTCTATCTCTATTTATGTGTATGTGTGCACGTGTGCGTGATTTTTTATAATGAATAACTTATCCACACATATGAATTGGTAATATAATAAAACCTAAAGAAGCGATAAAAATAAGTTAGATCTAAATTACGACTTAAATAATAATTAAGATTCAAAATAACTATGACAAAATCAAAGACAAACTTGATCGGTGATGGTCTAATTAATTTGATAATATAAATCTCCCATTGTGGGTGGATAATCGATCCAAAAAGACATAACCATTTGTTTACATTCTTACATAATAGTGAGATCTATATATCCCGCCCTCGAATTCATGTACAAACGTAATTTCAAAGAGCATACGATTTAGATCTCCGATTGAATACATAGAAGACAAACTTGATTGTGATGGTCTGATTAATTTGATAATATACATTTCCCATTGTGAGTAGATTTAATCGATTCAAGTATGACCTAAAACCATTTGCTTACCTTCTCACATAATAGTTAAATCTATCTGCACAGCCATGAATCCATGGATGAACGAAAAATCAAAGAGCATACGAAACAGATCTTTAATCTAATAATAAATCTAGATGTATAGATGTAAAATAACTTGAATTACATTAACTTTTATGACTCTTTACATTTATGGATATTGAAATAGAGCAATCAATTTAAACCTAAACATGCATATATGTAAGTAGAGAATTTGTCATTACCTTCATTTTTACTCTAGCTATATGAGCCACAATTTGCATGATGTCTCTATGTATTTGAACGCGATCTGAAAATAAATGAGGAGAGAGAGAGAGAGAGATCGTGTAACATCAGGAATGGAGAGGAAAGACAATATAGCTATGAGGAGGTTGGTAAGAAGGCCTTATAAATAACCTAACTCCCAAAGCTCGATCTATATATGATACGACATCTTTAAATAAACTAGGATTAAAAGTGTATAGTTATATGATATTTAAAATGACTTGAATATAAGAATAAAAACTAACATATGGGATATGCATACTCCATATTACACACTAGTATGTTACTGATTTAAAACTTAGACCCTAAATTTAACTCGATTCTTGACTCACATACTTCCGCATGCCCAAAGATCATCTAAAGTATAGTTTCTCACCGATCACATCCTCAAAGCCCATACTTATATTTTATGTGCTTGAATACAAGATTTAGATCCTAGCCTAACAACTTTAAATCTTTGGTTAGGATAATGAATAAGGATTTGATTAAATCCAATGAATTTTCTTAGGCTAAAAGATAGTTAGCCTCCTCCCTAAATATATCCACTTGAATCTCACGCACCCCAAAACGAATTTGTCTCAAAGTCATACTACATGTTACATTTTGTCTCATTATGCCCTTAAATGTGATGGACGTTAGAAACATTAATGAGAAATTGACATGTGCATATTAAGTGAAGGCTATTTTGGTCATTTAGATCGGGGTGTAAATTGAGATTTGTGCATTATTTCTTAAATTATCTCTCTGACTTCACAAGCCCATTCCCCATCTTTTTAGCTATTTATTTCTTAATTATTATTTCCCCAATGATAATAGAATTCTAGTGATCAACAAATTCCATGATTAAGGGTTTCTAATACTTAATCTATATAAGAAAATTTGGGTCAAGCATTTAACAACAAAACAAAACACACTAGCCCAAAATAAAACACATGCAAAGCCTCTATTAAAAGTGGGGTAAACAAAAACCTGATTAAACATAATAATCCCTGCTATGATAATAGAAACAACACGGCTCTAAAAGGCTGGGAAAACAAAATAACAAAGTCAACGGGTCATTGCCCAGACAAATACAAGGCTCTAAAGCCAACCAACCGATAACATTATATACACAAGCACGACGTTACACGTCGGCAATAAAAGAATACTAAACATGTTGCTGCTATATATAATAACTACCCAACATAGAGTTTATATAACTCTAGTAAACACATCCTCGCCAAATAAATAGGAACAAGCTCACAATGAGCTTCTACCCAAAGGCATGTTGGTAGCCCACGATCTCCCGGCCTCACCAAGAACTCTCGGCTGGCTGAAATCTAAGGAAAACAAAAGGAACGGGGTGAGTGATAAACTCAATAAGTTACTACGGGTAACTATATGACATACTGTTATGCACATATAACAATACACGATATACAATACACCATACACCAAGTATATCAATTCATATACCTGCACATAATTCACGTTGATCATGTTATAATGCACATTGACTCAACGTAATATAAACACATAGTCAGGATATAAATCAGTATCTTAATTTGATTTGTACTAAACAAAATCTACAAAAGAGCTTTCTAATTGTCTTGCTATAAAACATTGTAGATGTGTTGCTATCCTTGTACACATCTTGAACACGAAATCCAATAAACATTGTAGTTGTCTTGATGTCGCAATACACACACTTAATTGTCTGAACCCGATAGTATCCTGAGATGAAATCCTTATCTGAACCAAATAGTATCCAGAAAAACGCCAACATTGGGACATAACCAGGAATCTAATGACCCCAAGTGTTACCCAAGAGTCAAACCCCTTATTAGTTATGTGAATTACTCTAACAAGCTCTTCCTCATTACGACCAATAACGAAGGGGTACGACAACGACCCGAAGCATTTTTGAGATGTGACTCTCGCAACTATATCTTTCGCCCTCATTGTTGTGATACACACATATTCCAGTTGGACTCCATGCAATTCACAAGTAAATGTTTACTTATAAATAAACACACCGTCGAGTCACAAGTACGAGGAGTTCAACACATATATAAGGATGCTTGTTTGCTTAAAACGAAACACAACAGCATATTTGGTTTGAACGTGTATTATGTGATTACCCTTGACTTGGTATAATTATAGCCACAGTGGGATCGCAATTTTACAATATTGTCATATGAGTTCGTACGGGTTGTGTATATAGTCGTTTTACTTGGTTGGTATTATTTTGACCTTAGGTTCAGCCATGGATGACTAGGGACCACAGGGATTAACATGGAATTGTTTTGGATTGGTCGTGTGTGCGTTCTTTTTGATTTTCAAGTCGGAACCGATGCACAAGTAAATTGGCCATAACTTTGTGTAGAAAACTCATAATTTAGATCCGTTTAGTGCATTAGAAACTAGACTTCAAGGGCTTGTTTAGATAACTCATTAAAGTGTTACAGGAAGAACCAAGCGATCTTCTTGAGGCAGGTTGTGTGTTATGTGAGGAGTACCTCCCCTTTTTGTTGGATTCGGCTTTAGAGACTAAATTCTTTTTGGGGGGAGAGGGTGTAACACCTAAGAATTGCATATTTGATTAATTATGCATTCGGGTGTATTATTTGTGTTTTAGCATGACTAATAACATGCTACGTGTTATATTTAATATGTGTGTTTAGAGCTTGTTGGACTTGTGCGATAGCACTTTTTGAGTCCAACTGTGTTATTTATGTGTTTTGCGTTATTTATGTGTTTAATTTTGTGTTAGAATTGTTTTGGCGCTCGACCGAGGCTCGTTTAGAGATTGGGAGTCCATCGGCACATAAGTAATTATATCAACCACAAGAATTGTAAAAGCAAATCATAAAGAGAAGTTTTCAAATTCTTTTTGAAAGAATACTAATTTTGAAAAACAAATATTTTGATGACATTTCGATGCAACATCAATAAATTAGTTAAATCTCTTCTTCAAGTTGATTTTCATGAGCACCCACGGCTATGTAACTTCGAGCCTTGATCGTCTCTCAAGTTGTTGGAGTTGAAACTTTTAGTTTCAAAGAGTTAGCTATGATACCAATTGTAGGTCGCCCATGGGCACTACTCAAAGTCATAGGAGCTATAGATTAGAAGGGGGTGAATAGTTTGTTTACCAAATGATCAAAATTTCTTCCAAAATGTTGTCATTGGTATCCTTTATCAATCATTTTATCATCATTGTGTAAGATCTTGAACTTAATAAAATTCTAGGTTTTATAAGGGACATGTATATCTCTAGAGCACATAGATTGTTTAACTTATTTAAGAAAAGCTACGGGTTGAAAGATAAGAGTTAGTTTCATAGTTTTGCTAGGCTTGCAAAGTAAATGTTTGCCATAAAGTAATAATATGATAAGTAGATAAACATGTTTGTGGATATAGATATTAGTAATCATCATCTTATTATAAGTAAGTAGAGAATAGTAAACATCGGTACACAAATATTAATTCAATAGAGACAAAAACCGATCTTACATAAGATAATATTTGTAATGAATTCACACCTAGATGCGCAGCTTCAATAGACTCACTTAACCTATTAACAAGGCTGACTTAGGACATCTATTTTCGAACATGTTTATAGACAAACATGTGCTAAGGCAAGGAAGCAATACTAATGATGTGAATGTGTTTTAACATATTAGGACATCTATTTTTGAACATGTTTATAGGCAAACATGTTCTAAGGCAAATGTAGACAACACTATGATGTGAAGGTGTTTAACATAAATGGTTAACCGATTTGATCATAAGCTATTAACTAGAGAGACCCAAAGAATAAATCCAAGGTGTCTTTCTATGCTTGCATGGTTTCCAACTAGCACCTTATATGCGACCACCTCATTTCACAATGTGGATGCCAAGGCGAAAAAAATTCAATGAGACACATTCAATTCTTTACATACATAGGAATATTATAAGCAAATGTTTAAATAGCGCTTGCGAATTGTGAGAACCCAAACTCATTACTTGTATAACATCATGTTGGTTCTTGAGCATAACACGGGCAAGATTACCCGGTCAAACAAGTAATAAAGTGATAAGTAGAGTGTCGATCCACGAGGAAGCAATTTGGTTGTTTTTAATGAGTGCCAAGCACATTGCAATTTTAACTATATTTAGGCGATCAAGTTTTAGTGAATTAACTAATTAAA
>CM028383.1:97636139-97710416 GCA_013146195.2 Codonopsis lanceolata
AAATGAATTTACATACCACACTTGATAATCCTAAGAGGGACTTGGTATATGTATATTTATAAATATGCATACTTCTATTTGATTTTTTCTATGAGAGGCTTGGGATGTCTTACTAATAGATATACATCCATAATCATGATTATTCTTGTGCCTTGCTTCCCATTGTTTGGATCAAGCAGGAACGTGAATTCACCCGATTCATTCAGTCGGTAAAGGACCGGTTTTCATTCAAGACAACCCGACTTATCGGGTCTTCGCCGAAAACGATATCATTTCCTCTTATCGCAATATTTAAATTATGTCTTATTGTTTAGTAGTATCGTCATCGGGTCATTATGACTCATCCCGTACTTTGTTTCTAGATGCGCCTCAGAGTCGATTGAGGACGATAGTACGTGACCGTGCAGTGCACCACGCTGATCGATACGAGCTTAGTTCGTGTGTTCGTGATTGTAAATGAAGTTGAGTAATAGCTTGTGGACTCCTATCTCTTCTAGCATCCTTGTCTTGTATATCATATTATTATCTTCTTGTGAGCTCGTTTGTATTGTAAGGTTATTTAGACTTCATCGGCAGATACTTGGGTTTGAGTTGTTTCTCCTTTCGTCGACGTGTTGTGTCGTTGCTCATAGTCTTGGTTCTTATTCGGTTGTATCCTGCACGCAATTGGCTTCTGGGCTTTCTCTA
This sequence comes from Codonopsis lanceolata, assembly GCA_013146195.2. NCBI lineage: Eukaryota > Viridiplantae > Streptophyta > Magnoliopsida > Asterales > Campanulaceae > Codonopsis > Codonopsis lanceolata. Next base: position 97,636,827 of record CM028383.1, read on the forward strand.
TCCTAGTTATTACTATTATTGTTGGTTAACCCCTGCATGCTTTAGCAGTGGGTAAATGCTTTATCGTTGGTTCTTTCTGAACGCCACCGGAGTGCCGATGGTTTGTCCAAATCCGCAATGTTGCGCACGCCAGTTTCTTTTCTTTCCTTCTTGAGATTTATGTCTCTGGTATTTTGGCCTTGGTTTCGAGCTCATAGCTCTGATTCCTGTTCCATATCGTTCCTCAGATACCGAATTTTGTAAACCCGTATTTTAGTACTTCTTGTCTGTGGTCGAGCTTGTTAGCTCGATCGACTGCGACCACTCTACTATTTTATGTGCTTGTCCTCTTCTTGCCTTGTCCCTTGCGACGTGACTTGGGATTCCGCTCTAATCCGCCTGTCGCCACAAGGTCTCAAGCATTCGATTAGTGTGGCAACTGTATTAGAATCAATGTTGTTTAGAATTGTTTAGTGTTAGTATAGGCGCGGATAAGTAGGCTTCTACAGCAGCCTTGGAGGAACATCAGACTTTGAAGTCTGCTCAAAGAGCGAAAAATCAAGAATAATCAAATCATGGAATTATGATACGTATAGTCCTATCTAGATTTTTTTTTGAAATATCTAGTCAAAATATCTTCATCGGATTTCACTTTAAAGAAGTCAACTCTACATGCTGACAACTGTCCAGTCTGTCTCCTGAAACATGAAGTCTAAAGATATTACCCTTTTTGGCTAAGAAGACTTTCTCAGCTACAACGCCTGCAACCTGAAATCTTACTCTATTTGGGAATGTCTTCTCTGCACTCACTACATCTCTGATGACTGTGACTCTTACATCTCCCAAAGCGCCGAATTACATTCAATGCAATAGAACGTTGGACGCAGTTCTCTCTACCTCAGTCCAACGGTCCAAAAGATCTCTCTGGTATTTATTCAAGTTTTGAAGATCTGAAGAAACAACTCTTGCGCATTAAACTCTCAAGCTTCATCTTCAACACTCTAGCTTTCAAGAGATCAAAGGACAAGCACTAACCCTTCACCAAACTTCCCGGCCGCAGATCCGCCATCTTAAATTTGTTTCAACTTCATCTAGTTTGTCTTTAAAAACTGTTCTTTACTTTAGCACGTGTGAGAACAATTAATCCTTGATTGTTCCTCTCACCATTATACACTTGGTTGAAAACTTATTTTGTACACGATCCATTAGAGATCTTACCTATAAACCTAGTGGATAAACAAGTGCACATTTTAAAATCAAAAGCTAACCACTTTGGTAGTGGACGTAGTACTATTCACAGTACGAACCACTTCTAAACGCTGTGTTCTCGCTCCGACTTTTCTACATTTCTATTAACCGCTCATACTTAATCACTCAGTGATTCTGCTACTTAAGCGGGTAATTCCGTCGGTCGTAACCTCTTCGTTTCATTGCATTAACACTTCTAGTTAAATCCTTTTAAGAAATCTTTAAGAAGTGTTTATAAAAAGTTTTTATAAAAACACAACTAGGCTATTCAACCCCCCCCCCCTTCTTGCCTAGATTGAGCCTATTTTGGGACCAACAAAGTGTAATAACTTTATAGTTTGTTCTGCCTGTAAATTCTTAAGAGGGTAGCGGGTGTAACTTTGTCTATCTAAAAGGGTAGCGGGTGTAACTTTGTCTATCTAAAAGGGTACCGAGTGTCTATTTGTTTCTCTTGTTAGTTAAGTCGGTTATGTTCTTTGTAAATGTATAGAGATAACCTTCCTTTTGTAAATGACAACTACAATCCTCAATTTTAATAAGATTTATGGATTCTCGAGAAGATCTTGAATCCATTTCCATGTTTTATCATTTTAAATGAAAATATTAGCTTGACTAAATCCACGTAGGTATTCCCCGATTAACCATTACCCGTGGGGAATGGATATGGGGGGGGGGGGAATTGATTCCCCGCTGGGGAATAGGGCGGTTATGGGGGACAAAATTGAATTAGGTAATGGGAGTGGTATGATGTATAACTGTCCAGAACTGCCCCATTGTTATTCCTAACCCTTTTTATTTCAAAATTTAAATAAGTATCTTCACGAAGTTAAAGTATACTTGTAATTATAAAAGTTTTTAATAATACTTATATATTTGAACCAAGATGAATTGTTCGTGAATGGCTCGCGACGAACTCAAGTCTAGTCCGTACAACACTTTTGTGGCTCAATTTTATCTCTCGAGCTCGAATATTTCTTTTACAAGCTTGAGCTCGAACCTTCAAAGCCGACTCAACTCGACTAGTGAGATTACTAACTGTAACTCATCCTCCTTTGTATATGATACCGAAAAATTTGCTACTGTAGATCTACAATCTGTCTATAAATAGAAAGTTCATTAATTGAGTGAAGTTTCAAATGATGATCTCAAAACTAGATAGCAATCTTTCTTTTTCTTTCGGTCTTATTCTTTCTAGAAAATTGATTACATGAGAAATCATCAGTACATGCATGGGTTCCTCATAACTACTCCTATCTATCTCTAAAAGATATAGTTATAAACTACAAATTCTTCAAATTTTACAATTATTTTCCCCTTTCCTATTTTCTCTCCCTGGGCCTCCTTTTGTGTTGGGGCTACACACTTCATGGGTTGGTGGAGGAAAAAGCCGTCCCAGAAGCATCTGATGTGGGGGCGCTTCCTGTTTCTTGTTGACGCCCTGCGGTATACAAGAATATCATTCTAGGTCATACGTGAATAAAGCTAGAGCTACTAAAACAAAATGAGTGAGATAGCTAAAAATTAAGAGAAGATGATTATAAGTAGGTCTGTCAATTACAACCCGAATGTTAACCCACCTGACACGATCTGAAAATTATCCGACCCAACCCAACCCGTTAGCATTTTTGGGTCGAAACGGGGTAATTCATTTCAACCTAAAAATATTAACTGGTTGTGTCAGGTCGGGTTTAAACAGTTCAAACTTGTTACTCATTTTGACTCGATATATAGTTTTCACTCTATAAATTTGAATTTTTTTTTTGGGGGGGGGGGGAATTCAGTTTAGGACATGTTGACCAGTTTTAACCAGGTACTCATTTTAACCCGACCAATTTCGACGTGTTTGATATTTGAGCTCTAATGGGTTACGACTTGTTTCTCTTCCTAATTTGACTTATACATGACACAACCCACCCAATTGTTAGGCCTCAATTTATAAGAGATCAAACTTACTTTCTTGTTGTTGGCGCATGCCATTCAAGTATCTGACATAGCGCAAAAGGGCTTCTTTTCCCCAAAACCTTTGCCCTGTCTCTGGATTAAAGTAAACCTATAGAAATCATGCATGCACAATAATTAGTAATTTTTTATGTTAATGGGGAAAAAGAGGTCATGGCTCTAGCTAAGAAGAAAGAAGAGGTGTGTACTGGAATGGGTCTGTCTTTCTTGAAGACGACCTTTTCATACACCCAACCTGCTGGAATATCAGATGAAGAACTCTGATTATCTGCCATTTTATGAATAGTAAGTTCTTAAATTTTTTTGAACTTCAACTCTTTTATGAATGTTTTGGTAGTGATTAGAATGCATTAGTATATATAGTTGGTAGAAAGGGTGGTGGGGTAGCTTTTTTACTAAATCTTCTTTTGCATATCTCCCCAGATTTTTATAATTTGATTTTTTGTTTATTGGGAGAAAAAATAAACTGTTGAACCATGATTTTATTGACTTTTAGCTAATATCATCTCTAGAGATTACAATAATATTGGACAGTAATGCTATGCTACAAATAAACAAAAAAGATCTATTTATCATGAACAAGAGTGTGAACTATATCTCCTTCTGGCCTGATACTCATGTTTTGACTTTTTGAGTCAAACAAAGTGTTTTTCAAATAAAAATTTGACATATATGTTTAACTTTTTTCAAATAGTAAAACAAGTACCACCTCAGTTTTTAAATGATCGTCCACTTTGACTCGACATGTTGTTTAAGAAAAAATAATTAACTGTATTATAAATATTGGTGTAATATACGATTTCCTTTAATGTCATTAAACTTGTGGCCATAATTAATTTATGTAGAAAAAATAAGGGTAACGTGGTAAAAAGTGTTTTCCTAAAAAAAGTTTTGAAAAATGAAAATTATTTTGTAACGAACGAAAAAAGGAAGACAATTATTTGAAAACTGATGGAGTAATATGTATCTCAAAAGGTTAAAACATGACAATAATTTAATAAAAATATTAAATAGGCCATCCCTGATCCTATACTGAAATATACTCTCTCCGTTTCAGTCAAAGAGACCACTATTCAATTTCAGAATGTTTCGCTTAAAAAGAATAGTGTAAAAAATTATGACATAAAAGTGTCATTTTATTAGTAATGAACTACTAAAAATTTTATTTTTTTAAAAAGTTTGATTTTCAAATGGGGACTCAAGGAGGTATCATCAAACTACTCACCCTGCAAAGCAATTTTGATGTCGAAAACCATTTTGACCAATTCTATTAATTTATCCCGCGATTATTAAAATATTTTGTCTAGTCAATGCTACTTTTTTCTTGTAAGGTTTCGAGAAGTTGACTTATTTTATGTAGTTTTAAATTTCTAACTTATCACTTTTTACACTTAAACTATATGGGTAGAAATCAAGTTGTAAGATTCACGTTTAATGATTTTAGTAATTCCTCTAATAGCAAAATTATTAAACCATTAGTAGCTAATTATATATACAAGACTATAAATATTGAAGCAATAAGAAGTAAAATTAAATAAGGACTAATTTAATAACAAGTAGATCTTATGTAAGATCATTTTATAAATTTTAATTCGTAAGATAGAGCATTATTCTCTAACAGCTTAACTCACCAACACACGTGCTACCCAAGTTTTTACCTTTAATAAATTCAAAGTCGATGTATAATTGAATTTAATAATTGTATTATGTTCACCAATTTAGTTTATTGCAAATACTAAAATATCATCCAGATTAAATAGTGTTACATAGAAAATTAATTTGAAGAATACAGAAATTGAAGCATATTGGTGCATACAATATGTGGTTATATATAAAATAAGCTAAATAGGAATATATAAGACAAATAATATTGAAGTTACATTTAGTACCTTGAACAAGAGAAAGATGTCTGAAATGCCAAGAACAACGATCTCAAATAATTTACGTAATTGTTTAATATGTCCACCTACACAATAGAAATAAAAACTAAATTAGTCAAACAAAAAATATTTTTTTGAAGTAAGTTAAATGTAAGTAACAAACATATGTCAGAGTAAGTAGGCATTCATGTCATGGTCCTAAGCATGCAAGTTCTAAAAAATATATAAAAGGAAAGTGCCATCGACTATATATGCAATGTTTCCTCCAATTCCGTTATGTATGGGACTAGATTGAAATATAAAATATCTTTGAAGGGAAGTGAAGAGTTTCCATCACTAATATCAAAAGAAAATATGGATGACTATGAAAGTTAAGAGAGATGTTTTGAGACAAAGACATCAATATTTAATTGCTCTGTCTCGTCTATATGGACTACAAAGAAGGTATTAGAACAACTAAGTTAAGATAGTAAAAATTGAAACACCACAACGACATTCTATTCAACAAGAACAACAACAAAAATTAATGATGGTCACATAATACTCAGGTAGGCATTTTCTGTCAATTCAAATGGCAATATTTAAACATAAGGTACGATGTAAACAACGTTATAGTTAAGGGGGAACAATGCTTCAATTGGTAGTTGACAGAGGACAATTCGAACCACATCCATAGTTAAAGGGTTATTTGTAATTTACGTGAGGAATAATTAATAACCTACAAGTTTATGTAACTTGCATAAAAAATCCTCAACTAATATTTTCTTTTAGTATTAATATAAATTTCCTACTTTATCCCTGAAACAATTGTTATATACAGAGCACATGTCTACTTAATAGGCGAAAGTGTTAGTTTAGCATCGGTGATGGTGGATGAAAAAAAAAAGTTCAATGAGCCAAATAAGAAAAAAAAATTGAGTGAGCAAGCATGTATAAACCGAATAGTTGAGAAATGTTTTTTTTCACTTTTCTCCTCTCTCTCTCTCTCTCTCTCTATTTATGTGTATGTGTGCGTGATTTTTTATAATGAATAACTCACCCACACATATGAATTGGTGATATAATCAAACCTAAAGAAGCGATAAAAATAAGTTAGATCTAAATTACAACTTAAATAATAATTAAGATTCAAAATAGATATGACAAAATCAAAGACAAACTTGATTGGTGATGGTCTAATTAATTTGATAATATAAATCTCCCATTGTGGGTAGGTAATCGATCCAAAAATACATATAAACATTTGTTTACATTCTTACATAATAGTGAGATCTATATATCCCGACCTTGAATCCATGTACGAACGAAATTTCAAAGAGCATACGATTTAGATCTCCGATTGAATACATGGGAGACAAACTTGATCGTGATGGTCTGATTAATTTGGTAATATAAATTTCCCATTGTGAGTAGATTTAATCGATTCAAGTATGACCTAAAACCATTTGCTTACCTTCTCACCGAATAGTTAAATCTATCTACACAACCATGAATCCATAGATGAACGAAAAATCAAAGAGCATACGAAACAAATCTTTAATCTAATAATAAATCTAGATGTATAGATGTAAAATAACATGAATTACATTAACTTTTATGACTCTTTACATTTATGGATATTGAAACCAAAAAAAAAAAAAAACAGAGCAATCAATTTAAACATAAACATGCATATATGTAAGTAGAGAAATTGTCATTACCTTCATTTTTACTCTAGCTATATGAACCACAATTTGCATGATGTCTCTATGTATTCGAAACGAGATCTAAAAATAAATGAGGGAGAGAGAGACAGAGAGATGCGTGTAACATCCGAGGATGGAGAGGAAAGACAATATAGCTATGAGGAGGCGGTTGGTAAGAAGGCCTTATAAATAACCTAACTCCCAAAGCTCGATCTATATATGATACGACGCCTTTAAATAAACGGCTAGGATTAAAAGTGTATAGTAATACGATATTTAAAATGACTTGAAAGTAAGAATAAAAAACTAACATATGGGATATGCATACTCCATATTACACACTAGTATGTTACAAATTTAAAACTTAGACCCTAAATTTAACTCGATTCTTGACTCGCATACTTCCGCTGGCCCAAAGATCATCTAAAGTATAGTTTCTCACTAGATCACATCCTCAAAGCCCATACTTATATTTTATGTGCTTGAATACAAGATTTAGATCCTAGCCTAACAACTTTAAATCTTTTGGTTAGGATAATCAATAAGGATTTGATTAAGTCCAATGAATTTTCTTAGGCCAAACAGAAATTGACATGTGCATATTAAGTGAAGGCTATTTTGGTCATTTAGATCGGGGTGTAAATTGGGATTTGGTGCATTATTTTTTAAATTATCTCTCCACGGCTTCACAAGCCCATTCCACATCTTTTTAGCTACTTATTTCTTAATTATTATTTCCCTAATGATAATAGAATTGTAGTGATCAATAGATTCCATGGTTAAGGGTTTCTAATACTTAATCTCTATACGAAATTTGGGTCAAGTGTGTAATAACAAAACAAAACACACTAGCCCAAAATAAAACATGTGCAAAGCTCATACTAAAAGTGGGGTTAACAAAAATCTGATTAAAACACAATAATCTTTGCTATGATAACAGAAACACCACGGCTTTGAAAGGCCGGGAAAACAAAATAACAATGTGGCGACCCGACCCGGGCCCGAGGTGTAACAATGGACCGGACCGCCCAAATAAGGGGGAAACAAGTAAACAAATAAACATGCAAGGACTCAATTTAAAAAAACGACATGATGCAACATTGGAGACGTAACACGCCTCGGCACCAAAAGGTCGGAATTTTTAAAACGTTTCAAACCGATATAACAGTTAAGCAATTAAACCAAGTCATCGGCGACACTATATGCCGGAACCCAAGCTAGCAGTTTATGGACAAGAATTAAATAAGAGTTATTAGGATGTTCATCGGAAGACTTATACGTAGTGAACTAATTAACATGATAACCAAAGCTCGGCTTACACATTGCCGACATCAAAGGGATTACAAGTACTACAAGTGATAATACTACAAGTAGTTAACTCAAATAAACAAGTACAAGTCCTAACACATTCCCAAGCATAGTCTAAATGACTTGCTTTAAAACCCGTCGTCCTTGCATGTTACAAACGAAAGGAAGAGGACATCTAAACCACCTCTTCAACTGCACGTCGGACCAAAAGAGGAACAAGGGGATCACGAACACGGCAAGCCTCAACGAGGAGGACCTGTTTTGTTAAGATCTAAAGCAGTAAAGGGGAATGGGTAAGTCATAAAGACTTGTAAGCTATCAATCATGCATGTCATGACAATATGCAACATACAAGGCAAGATATAATCACATAAGCATATAGAACATATATCCAAGATGCACATTGTTTCACATAGGTGCTCGTAATTAAATCACATATGATAAAGATATATGGAGAGCCGGGCCGCTACGTAGTTCCTGTATACAAGCGTTATCTGGAATGTGAGGTGTCAAATGTTTGTGAGTACATCGACCTTCCGAGGAGATGCCTGGGATAGACACACCAATGATGCTCTAATGGTTACAGCAAAGGGGCTACTTCCCCATTGTGGCCACAGTGGAGGCGTGTGTGAACAAAGACATGTATGCCAGCTGGACTCATGCAAATGCCAAGTAGTGTTTACTTAACAAATTCTCAAGTAGAGAACGAGGTCGACAAGAGCGATCTCGTTCATGACAAGTAATTATTCTCATCAATCATCAAGTAGGATTGAGTTTGACAAGAGCGAACTCAACATGTCAAATAGGCATTCTATTATATGACATTTAAATCAAGCATGGTAATCAATCCAATTCAAGAGTCTAGAATTATTATTCTTAGTGAAACGTATTTAGAACGTCGTAGGGATTGATTATTGAGCTGGTATTGTTCAATGGCTCACTAAAATGGACTCCGTTGAGTCGTCTCTATAAATTCATCCAATAGAGTTTAAACACTAAATGCATTCTAAACCCTTTTCTAAGTTCTCGTATAGGATAGACTAGGCCATTAATCCAATTAACAACCATAGTCAAGAATTATTATCAATTCATAATTTATGGAACCTTAGAATCATTATTTCTAAAAGTTATTAAAAGTCAATGGTCCAAGAACAATAGTTATTCCCAAGGGGGCATAGAACACTTTTAATTCTAGGCTTAGGACTAAATCAATAGGATGAACAATTCATAGTTTATGGAACCCTAAATCACAATCTCTAAGAGTTGTCAAAAGTCATTAGTCCAAGAACAATAGTTATTCTAAATGAGGCATAGAACACTTTTAATTCTAGGCTTAGGACTAAATCAACAAGATGAACACATCATTCAAAAATCTCATAAACTCAAATCATCATCAAACATGACATAGACATGGTAGGAGCATGGGAATCATAAGAAGAGGGGGATAGCATGGCAATTCTAGCATACATCCTAAGGGGAATCAATAGCTTACTTTACACCAAGGAAAAAGATGAAGTGAACAAAAACTAATCGGATGGAATCGTGCTCCTCGTCGATAGCTTCATTTTGGTGGTCTCGATTTGGCAATCGAAGTTCGGGAGCTCAAGTCATGGAGGAAACACACACTAATCTCCCCTCACCATTCACACACAAAAGCTTGGGAAGAGAGAGAAGAAAATGGCTGCAATGGGGGGTTTAGTGGCTGATCACAAAGGAGGAAAGTTTATATATATGACATGCAAATGTGGGTGGAAATCCACATGTCACAAGGAGGATGAATGGAAATCCACATGTCACATGGAGGATGAAAGGGATTAGGATTAGTTGACTTAGTTAGGGCCTAAAACAATGGATTAGGGTCTCTAAGGATGGGGGGTTTAATGGGTTAATGGTTCACCAAATCAAAAATGAAGAAAAATCACGTAGGCTGAATTTCTGGAGGATGAGGTCGCATCACTAATGGACCATGCGAGCGCATGGTCCTGTTGACAGCCAATGTCCATTTGATAAGTTACTGGATAGTCAATATTGTAAAATCGACCATAAATCGCTCACAACTCCAAATGAGGTGATTATTGATTTTTCTGAAACTAGAATCATTAAAATATATTTTAGCTTTTTAAATTACTCCATTTGGACTTATATTCATCAAAATATGGTTACTACAAGTTCAAGTACAAAAGCTGAATTCTTGAAAACAGAATTCTAGCACATCCGTAAGTAAAGACCTAATTGAGGTACATAGACACCTTGGAAAATTACCAAAATTTACAGAGAGTATCCTAACATATTCAGGTAAAACATACTAAATTTTTAGAAAATTCTATTTAGTATATTAGTACCAGAATTTTCCCGAAGTTTTCCCAAAAACAGGACTGAATCTGTGAAGTAATAAGTTGGTCATCTTATTTCCAAATGCAACAAGTCTATGAACAATGATTGTGCAAGCATGAGAAATACTAGTACACTTGGTCTAGAACTCAAATGAACTTCTCGCAAGTTGAAAACACAAACAATACAAGCAACTAAGGCAATCTCGAGAAACCCTAAGACTCAAACGAAGCAACAATGCTTCTAAACACTCAACCATGCATACTATGATCAAAATTAATGTTATAAGTCATATATGCAAGGTAATAAAACTCCAACAAGACTTGGTTAAGTGCTAACATGCTAAGATGAATACTCAAAGCATTAACGGCAAAGCATGCAACGCATAGAAGACACTCAAGCGACTATGATCGTAACAACTCTAATGCAAGCATGATATGAACAATATGAACTCTCTAACATGTTAAGGCATACGTTAAGCATGTTATAATGATGTTATACAAGTAATGAGTTTGGGTTCTCACAAACAAAGTCAACGGGTCATTGCCCGGACAAATACAAGGCTCTAAAGCCAACCAACCAATAACATTATATGCATACGCACAACGTTACACGTCGGCAATAAAAGAATACTAAACATGTTGCTACAATATAACAATAACTACCCAACATAGAGTTTATAAAACTCTAGTAAACACGTTGTCTCCAAATACACAGGAACAAGCTCACAACGAGCTTCTACCCGAAGGCATCCTGGTAGCCACACGATCTTGCCAGCCTCACCAAGAACTCTCGGTTGGCTGAAACCTAAGGGAAAAAAAAAAGGAACATGATGAGTGATAAACTCAGTAGGTTACTACGGCTAACTATTTGGTATGTTGTTATGCACATATAACAATACACAATACACAATACATGATACACAATACACCATACATCAAGTATATCAATTCATATACTTGCACACAATTCACGTTGATCATGTTATAATGCACATTGACTCAATGTAATATAAACACATAGTCAGGATATAAATCAGTATCTTAATCTGATTTGTACTGTACAAAATCTGCAGGAGAGCTTTCCGATTGTCCTACTATAAACACTGTAGATGTGTTACTATCGCTATACACATACTGAACGACACCAGAAATCCAATAAACATTGTAGTTGTAGTGCTGTCGCAATACACACATTGAATTGTCTGAACCCAATAGTATCCAGAACTGAAATCCATATTTGAACCAAATAGTATCTAGAAAAACACTAACCTTAGGACTTACGGCTAATAACGAAGGGGTATGACAACGACCCGAAGCATTTGCGAGATATGACTCTCGTAACTACATCTGTCGCCCTCATTGTCATGACATACACATATGTCCGTTGGACTAAATGCAATGCACAAGTAGATGTTTACTTGTAAATATACACATCGTCGAGTCCTAAGTACGAGGAGCTCAACACACATATAAACATGCTTGTTTACTTAAAATTAAACACAAAAGCATATATTTGGTTTGAATGTGTATTATGTGAACCACGGTGGGATCGCAATTTTACAATGTTGTCATACGAGTTTGTACGGGTTGTGTATATTTTCGTTTTACTTAGTTGGTATTATTTTGACCTTAGGTTCAGCCCTGGATGACTAGGGGACCTTGAGGATTAACATGGAATTGCACTACTAGAAAAATGACCTTTAGCAGCGAAATTTTACGTCGCTAAAGGCAGAATTCTGTCGCTAATGGCTCCTCAGCGACAGAATTTTTCCGTCGGTGATCACGCGTCGCAGAAGTCCGACGGACCAATTTCCGTCGCTAAAATTTTCTGTCGCTGAAATTCAACATTTAGTGACGAAAATTTCCGTCGCTAAAGGTTTTTATAAGTTAATTAAAATTTAATTTCATTGATAGAAATTTTCGTCGCTAAAGGCTTTTAAAAAATAATTAAAATTTAATTTCAGCGACGGAAATTGGCTTTTAAAAAATAATTATATTTTAATTTCAGCGACAAAAATTTCCGTCGCTAAAGGCTTTTAAAAAATAATTAAAATTTAATTTCAGCGACGGAAATTTCCGTCGCTAAAGGCTTTTAAAAAATAATTAAATTTTAATTTTAGTGACGGAAATTTCCGTCGCTAAAGGCTTTTAAAAGTTAATTAAATTTTAATTTCATCGACGGAAAATTCGGTCGCTAAAGGCTTTTAAAAGTTAATTAAATTTTAATTTCAGCGACAGAAATTTCCGTTGCTAAAGGCTTTTAAAAGTTAATTAAATTTTAATTTCAGCGACGGAAAATTACCGTCGCTAGTAATGGAAAAAAATTAAAAAAAAACACACAAAAATACTATCATTATAAATTTTTGTACCTGATAATATAACAATTAATACAAAACTGAAGATACAAAATAAACAATAATATAAAACCAATTTAAAAACATCAAACTCTAAATGTTATTACATCGAAGTACCAAATATATACATACAAAATCAAACAATGAGGATTAAATGTATCTCCCTCATTCTAAGCACTCTATCTCCCCTCTTTTTACGTCCTTCAAGCGTGATTTCTTTCCAAACCTGAGGATTAAATGGAAAGGGTTACGTAGGGGGCTGCATAGGATCAACATCTTCCTCCAATACCGTTGTCTTATATCCAGACTGTCAATAAGACAAACAAATATTATCATATACACAAATAAATTTACATATTCAAAAGAAAGTCTTTCAATTAAAGTATACTTACAAATATAGATACTGATCTATCATCAATCCATTGCGGAGGGTCATCGACGGAGGTACCAGGCCTAGTATGTGTACTAACAAACACAACAAGAAAACTAACGTCATCATATTCCCTTTCCTACAATCATTATAATTACTTTAGTTAAACCAAACAATATAATTTCATAGCATTTACACGAACACAGCCTGTTTGGTTTCGAAGTCAATTAAAATAAAACCACGGATTTCATAGCATCAACATGGCTACTCAGCTAACAAACGTACATAAATCGATATTTAAGCATTAATACACTAAATTTACACTAACACCCAATTTATTTCTTACCATTTACACTAACACCCGCCCAACGTACATACAGTTATCTTATTTGGTTTCAAAGTCAATTAAACTAAAACCATGGATTTCATCGCATCAGCATGGCTACCCAGCTAACAAACGTACATAAACCGATGTTTAAGCATTAATACACTAAATTTACACTAACACCCATTTATTTCTTACTATTTACACTAACACCCCTCAACGTACATACAATTATCTTTTTTGGTTTCAAAGTCAATTAAACTACAACCATGGATTTCAAAGCATCAACATGGCTACCCAGCTAACAAACGTACATAAATCGATGTTTAAGCATTAATACACTAAATTTACACTAACACCCCTTTATTTCTTACCATTTACACTAACACCCCTCAACGTACATACACTTCTTTTTTTTTTCAAAGTCAATTAAACTACAACCATGGATTTCATGGCATCAACATGACTACCCAGCTAACAAACATACATAAATTGATGTTTAAGCATTAATACATTAAATTTACACTAACACCCCCTTTATTTCTTACCATTTACACTAACACCCCCCAACGTACATATAGTTATCTTCTTTTCTTTCAAAGTCGATTAAACTAAAACCATGGATTTCATAACATCAACATGGCTACCCAGCTAACAAACGTATATAAATCGATGTTTAAGCATTAATACACTAAATTTACACTAACACCCCTTTATTTCTTACTATTTACACTAACACCCCCCAAACGTACATACTGTTATCTTTTTTGGTTTCAAAGTCAATTAAACTACAACCATGGATTTCATAGCATCAACATGGCTACCTAGCTAACAAACGTACATAAATCGATGTTTAAACATTAATACACTAAATTTACACTAGCATATGTACCATACGCATCGTGGCCTCTTCATAGACCTCCTCCCATGTATATTTCATCTACAATATAAAAATAGAATTATAACATTTTAATTACAAACTAACATTTAATAAAAATAAAAAAATATTAAGACATTATCTTGAAGGCCTTCCAAATATTGTCCTTCTCCTCGTTGGGCAACTTTTTAAACGAGGGCCAAATCTCACGGAGTACTCGACGCCGCCAATACTCCCCAATCCATTTGCCGGGCGTAGGGTATGCACCTACAAACCTGCCAAGTATATTTATACAATAACGAATTAACTTAAAGGTTAATGAATTTTATATAAAATAAAAAGGAACCAAATTAGGTTTATGGTTTAGGTTTAGTGTTATGGTTTATGGTTTAGGTTTAGGTTTCGGTTTAGGTTTTAGGTTTAAGGTTTAGGTTTTAGGGTTAGGGTAAGGGTTGGGGTTTAGGGTGGGAGTTGGGGTTGGGGTTGGGGGTGGGGGTGGGGTTGGGGTTAGGTTTAGGTTTAGGGTTAAGTTTAGGGTTAGTGTTATGGTTTAGGTTTAAGGTTAGTGTTACGAATTAGGTTTAGGTTTAGGTTTTAGGTTTAAGGTTTACGTTTTAGGGTTGGGGTTGGGGTTGGGGGTGGGTTTGGGGTTGGGGGTGTGGTTGGGGTTAGGTTTAGGTTTAGGGATAGTGTTATGGTTTGGGTTTAAGGTTAGTGTTACGATTTAGGTTTATGGTTTATGGTTTAGGTTTAGGTTTAGGTTTAGGTTTAGGTTTAGGGATTACAGTTAAGTTAGTGTTTAGAGTTGTGGTTTAGATTTAAGGTTAGTGTTATGGTTTAGGTTTAGTGTTATGGTTTAGGTTTAAGGTTAATGTTATGGTTTAGGTTTAGGTTTAAGGTTAATGTTATGGTTTAAGTATAAGTCGCTAATGTTCTCTAAACCTGAAGTTGTAAGAGTTAGACGGCCCACAAAATATAACATGCACTAACATTACTCTTCTTACATGGAAATATAGCTATACTTGATCAATTTTAAAAAATTCAATCCAGAATAAGTAAATATGACTCGGAAAGTAAATTTCATGGTCTAACATTCCATGCCAACATAATAAGGGCATAAACCATGCATTAGTCCACGTTAGGTACACTACCTAAAAGGGACAAGTAATGAAGTAGCATGCCTAAGATAAGGCAAGAACTCTTCTTACAAGAGAAGGTCAAATAAACTTATAGATTGGCAGCATGAACATAGTTCGTCAAATACATTGTGATTTCTTTATCGAAAGCAATTTAGCATTCCCAAGTAGGCATATACTGCCTCTCAGTCCAATTCATAGAGTCACCCGTCAGATGTCAATACATTTTTGGCAATACTTCATTGTCATTCCAAAATGATCATCCTAAGAAAAATCACATTCATATAATAACTCTTTCATCCACGTGCTTAACTTTTAAATTAACGACTCTGAATGGTATATCCCTAAAGGAAGGAGGGATTTCCAAAATAGAAACAACCCATCATTCTATAACATTCACAAGTAAATTAAATTTGAATGAAAGTAAATAACCTAAAATGTTTAAATTTATTAAATTAGATACCCAATTCGTAACTAAATTGCACTAAAACTAAACTGATAATAAGTAAAAATTACTTTCACCTTCAATAACTAAGAAACGTTTTTTCTTTTCTATTTTGTTAGGTTAATGAAAAAATAATCATAACTTGCTTGTCTCCACCCCTAGTGAAACAAAAAATTCACTCTTAGCAAGAAAAAACAGTAGAGATATTTATAGTTTTGTTATAGGTAAAATTAGCAAAAAAGAAAAAAGTCCAGCTTATAGCTAAAACATTTCACTGCTTATAACTTCTCCCAAAGTTATGTTAACAAGCCATTCACTGTAAGGGAACCATATAATCACACAAGTATTAACTATCACAACTTTGCAGATCATGAACTTTGTTTAGCCTGCCATGGTTTCTACACCTTGATATATACATTTTTGAACATAGAGAGAACTAGGGGAACAGGGTAAACTGAAACATTTAGAGTAGTAATTTGTAATGTAAATACCAAAAATAGCTTAGAAATTGGAAGGAAAAATAAATGCATCTAGAATAAAAAAAAAGTAAAGGATCAGTTGAAAGCCTGACACCGAAGTCATTTGTATTACCAATTTCAAAAAAGGGAAGTGTATAAACTATTCTAAATAGAATAATGATGTCTTCATATACGTTTAATCTTTGATGATTGTGATGATAAATGATCGGTCATGCATAGGCATATACATGAATCCATATGTCTATCATATGTATATTAAGAAATCTGTAACAGAGTTCCTAACATGTCATTTTGTATCTTGTTGTATCATAGCAACCCTGTATAGGTGTAGCTGCTGCTTAGCAAATTTGCTTATCTTCCCCTCTAGTGATACAAGGTAACTTTATATTACCATCTGAGAATGGTCTAGAGAAAATATGTGATATTTTAGCTTATAACTGTGATATTTTACAGCTTCTGTTTAAAAAAAACCCTAGTGCTGCCGTCTTTTGGAGTTGCTGTTTTGGCCTTCCAGCTTTCTCATGGCCGCGGCCATGAAGGAAACGGAGGCAGGTGGTCCGGCCCCTCCCTCTCCTTCTCATCTCAAATCGTTTGCTTCCCTTTTCTCTGCTAATATTTCTTCTTCCCAGTCTGATAACTCGCTTATTCCTCCTGCTTCATACAAAGGTGAGCCGGCTCTATGTTTGACTCCTGCTCAAGTCTCGGCCTTTGCTAAACCCTTTCAGCTATCCCTTGTTGGTAAGTTCTCTCACGGGCGTCCTTCTATGGAGATTATGAGGAGAGAAATCCTTACATTTGGTCTCAAAGCTCCGGTCACTATGGGTCACCTTGACTCTAAGCATGTACTTATACAAACCAACCACGAGGCTGATTTTCAGCGTTTGTGGATTAAAGATCAGTGGCATGTTGGTGCTTTCCCTATGCGGGTTTTCAAGTGGACTCCAGATTTTCGTGCAGACATTGAAAGCCCTATCGTGCCTGTTTGGTTTTCTCTCCCTAGCCTCCCAATATATCTGTTTAATAAGCAAGCTTTATTCTCCATTGGTAACTTGATTGGTACACCGCTCATAATTGATACCCCTACAGCCACTCTTTCGCGGCCTAGTGTTGCGAGAATTTGTATCGAAATTAACCTAACAAAACATATTCCCAATCGAATTTGGATTGATAATGGGATTTCTTCTGGATTTTGGCAAGCTATTGAGGCTGAAAGACTCCCGCTTTATTGCTCCTACTGCCATCGCCAAGGCCACGACGGCTTTTCTTGCAAAGTTTACAATGGTAATAAGGAACCTGTTAAGGCCACAGATCAACCATCGGGTCCAAGCCCCTCCCTTATGCCGCTAACAAGGAACTGTTAAGGCATCGACCAGACCATCGGGACCAGCGGCCCTCGCTCATGCCGCAAACCATCGGCTCCTCAAGCTATGGCCAAAAATTCGATCCGAAAGCCAAAGAACCCATGGTCTCTCAATCTGTACACAAAGATATCCCTGCCGGCTCCAAGCCGTATAATTGCCCAGATCCTACAGCTCCTAGTTGCTCAGATATTAACAATGGTTTCGAGGCTGATCAAGTCACACGAGGTATGCAAGCCGCCCAAGTTTTGCAAAGTACTCAAAATCACATTCCTGATTCTCCTCCTATTATTAACAATAATGAATCTTCTTTGCCAAGCAATCATGTGTCACAACGGTCTGATGCTGCTAATAAGAATAACTCCTCAGAATCAACACAATCTCCACAGGCTTCGGTTGAACAAGCTGGAGGTACATCACTTCATAATTCCTTTGCTGTTCTTGGAGAATTGGAGGAGGAAAAAGGTCCTGATGAAAAGGCTAAGAAGGTTGTTTCTCCCCCTCACGGCTCGACCATCCCAGTTCCTAACCCCCAAGTTCAGGTGCCGGCCATGGATGTTACCTCTAGCAGCCTCCCTCGCACCAAACAAAGATGTAGCCCTTCACAAGTGCAACCTTCTTCATCGAATGCTGTTCAAATTGACCTCACAGAAAGTAACCGGTCCCCAATTCAAACATCTCCATCTCATAGTCATAAAAATCTTTCTTCCAACCTGAGCCCCAACTCCCTCCCTTTCAGTCCTTGTATAAATACCCAAGCCACTATGCACCAATTCTCCTCCTCACTCGCCATCCTATGAACATTGTCTCCCCTAATAAATTTGTCGTTCTGCAAACTTTTGAAGAGGAAGATTCCGATAACGATCACGCCCAATTTGATGCCCTTGATCTTGACACCCCATGTCTCAGAAGGTCGAAGCGTCGTACGAAGAGTCGCTATTGTAATTATTAGATTTCTTTCTTTGTTTTATCTATGTTTAATTTCTTTTGTCAGTTTTTCTCCAAGGTAAGACTCCTTTGTCCCCCCTTTTTAAGGGTAAGGTTGGTTGTCCCCCTTTTAGCTTGTTTTCCTTTTTTCTCCCATTTATAAAAATCTAGCCTTTTATTAAAAAATACAGCTTCTGTTTACATCTTGCCTGAGTTCCCTTAACAAGTGGGTCAAAAAAAGAGAATGATACCAAAAAAATTTTAATTTCCATGGTGTAGACATATCATGAACTTCATCCAAC
The DNA here is from genome assembly GCA_013146195.2 of Codonopsis lanceolata. Lineage (NCBI taxonomy): Eukaryota > Viridiplantae > Streptophyta > Magnoliopsida > Asterales > Campanulaceae > Codonopsis > Codonopsis lanceolata. The sequence goes on from CM028383.1 coordinate 97,655,792, forward strand.
CTCAGGCCTAACCTAACACACATTAACCGTATGTCTTGATATAAATTTGCTTAAAGATAGAGAAAACAATAGTTGGTGCATGGTAAAGACAACAACTGGCGTCAAATATAAATAGCCAAAGAAAAATGTAAGAGGGCAGTTAAATGCCTAACATGGAACCCAAAGGTATTTTTCTATTTTACAATCCTCAAACATAAGAGTAATTATTATGTCGCATCCCAAGGATTGTTGTACGAAATTTGCAAACAAAAGCATAAATTATGAGAGCATTATCAATACAATTACTACTTATCAAAAAATATATATCAATACAATTATTAAAAATCACTTGATTCAATCGTAACCATAGATAATGTCGATGGAACAATACATCATGCAATTAGCAATAAAGTCCACTAACAGTTGCCCCTATCTATACACATTAAACATATACATACTATTAGGATTCTTTAACATTAGAATTCACTAAATGGGCTTGGATTTGACAGCCTTGATACACGATAAATAAGAAAGATTTCAAATATTGGAGTATAAAATTTTGAAACGGACAGAATATTAAAATGAGAATAGAATAGAACCGAACCTGTGCAGCTTTGTAGGCACTAAGCGTGCTCTCTGCAGCCTCCTTACGTTCAGCACCGGACTTAAACTCAGCCATGTACCGATGATAATCTCCCTTCATCTTCAGGTAAAACACTTTGGAGTCGCCAGCAGAAGCCGACGGAATAAGCTGAGTGTCAAGTAATTTAAGTATGTCGTCGCAAATGTTGGAAAGCTCTTACTCGATCTTAGATCTGTAGTGCTTGATCACGGTCGACGTGGTCCTCATTCCCGTGGCTCTCCTCCTTCTGTTCAATCGAGGAGATGATGCGCCAGGAGGCTCGTCTAGCTCCAATTTGAACGGGGAAGATGAAGATGGCGCTGGGGCTCCAATGAAGACAGCCGGAACTGGGGATGGCGGGAGAAGATGGAGATGATGGTTGGAGATGATGACGATAGGTGGTGAAGCGAAAGAGGCCGGTTGGAAGAAGATTCAGCTAGTAAGAAGATGGGTGACAGATCGATGTGCAGATGGAGGGGAGAACAGGAACAGAAGGGGCCGGCGGTAGTGACGGATTTGGCCGGATCTGAAGGAGATCGGAGCAGGAGGACGAGTGAGAGGGCTGGCTGGCTGGCTTCGCTTGTTGTTGGACGAGTGAGAAGATTTGGATAGTTGATTTCGGGATTTCACTAAGGGAAGATTGTTTTTGGCGGTAATATGAATATTTGGGGATTTTGGGGTTGGCGGTGGAGGGAGTTTTAGTTTTTCGGGTAAAGAATATAATTTTACTCTATTTATATAAATTCACTTTATTAATTTAAATCAAATTAACTTTATTTATATAATTTTGTTATTATTTTATTATTAAATTAATATTTGAAATATTAATTTAATAATATAATGTCATTCATTAAAATGATTAGCATCAATATAATTACAAAAATTAAAATATTTACATTACAACTTAATTTATATATTTAAGAAAATAATAACAAAAATTATATAAATATAGTAAATTTGAATTTGCATGTGGTCATACTGTGTTGCATGTCTCTAGCACATTCCGTCGCTAAATATTTTCAAAATTTAATTTCAATTTAATTCCAGCAACGGAATTTTCCGTTGCTAAATATTTTCAGAATTTAAAATTAGGGTAACCTGCTAAACGAATTGATGCATTGTCGTGAACAAATTGAGGTGTTTTCCAATTAGGGTAACCCGCTAAACGAAATTTTGAAAAAATATTTGATCCGATTGGGTTTTACCTGATCGAGTCGGGTCGAAATAGAAATGTAACCAGAATCTGTTTGCCCACCCTATATTCATAAAATATCAAATCGATCTCAACTGCTCAGATCAAGATCGAGTTTGAACTAAATCGAACAAAGCCATGACAATTCAACTTGTGCAATTTCACTGTTTTTTGGATCGTCAATATCTGACGCCCGACCCGTTAAAATATTGGATGAGCTAGGTATTTTTTGTCGGCTCTACCGATTTCCATATTTTGCATCAAGAGACGTTTTACATTACATTACGTTAAATTAAGTTACGTTACGTTACGTTAAGTAACATTACGTTAAGTTAAGTTACGTTACGTTACGTCACGTTAAGTTACATTACATTAAATTACGTTACGTTACGTTAAGTTAACTTACGTTACGTTAAGTTAACTTACGTTACGTTAAGTTAACTTACGTTATATTAAGTTACGTAAGTTAAGTTACGTTACGTTACATTGGGTTAAGTTACGTTACGTTACGTTACGTTACGTTACGTTACGTGACGTTACGTTAAGTTACGTTACGTTGCGTACGCGTTGCGTTGCGTTAAGTTACGTTTAAGTTGCGTTACGCATTGCGTTACACGTTAATTTACGTTACGTTACGTTAAGTTACGTTACGTTACGTTACCGTTACATTACGTTAAATTACGTTACGTTACGTTACGCTAAGTTACGTTACGTTATGTTACGTTAACTTACGTTACGTTAAGTTACGTTACATTACGTTACGCTACGTTACGTTACATTAAGTTACGTTACGTTAAGTTAAGTTAAGTTACGTTACGTTAAGTTACGTTACATTTAGTTAAGTTAACTTACGTTACGGTACGTTAAGTTACGTTACGTTACGTTAAGTTAACTTAACTTACATTACGTTACGGTTAAGTTATAACATTTCGCCAATAGGTCTAGCGTATTTTTATGTTATAATGGTCCATCATACTCCATTATACCATTTCGTTAATAGGCGTAGCGTGCTTTCGGGTTATAATGGTCCATCGTAGTCCATTATAACATTTCGCCAATAGGCGTAACGTGTTTTCATGTTATAATGGTCCATCGTACTCCATTATACCATTTCGCCAATAGGTGTATCGTGTTTTCATGTTATAATGGTCCATCGTACTCCATTATAACATTTCGCCAATAGGCGTAGCGTGTTTTCATGTTATAATGGTCCATCGTACTCCATTATACCATTTCGTCAATAGGCGTAGCGTGCTTTCATGTTATAATGGTCCATCGTAGTCCATTATAATGTTTCGCCAATAGGCGTAACGTGTTTTCATGTTATAATGGTCCATCGTACTCCATTATACCATATTCGCCAATAGGCATATCGTGTTTTTATGTTATAATGGTCCATCGTACTCCATTATAACATTTCACCAATAGGCGTAGCGTGTTTTCATGTTATAATGGTCCATCGTACTCCATTATGCCATTTCGCCAATAGGCGTATCGTGTTTTCATGTTATAATGGTCCATCGTAGTCCATTATAACATTTCGCCAATAGGCGTACCGTGTTTTCATGTTAAGTTAAGTTACGTTACGTTACGTTAAGTTGTGTTACATTACGTTACGTTAAGTTACATTACATTACGTTACGTTACGTTACGTTACGTTAAGTTACATTACGTTACGTTACATTTAGTTAAGTTAACTTATGTTATGTTAAGTTACGTTACATTTAGTTAAGTTAACTTACGTTACATTACGTTAAGTTACGTTACGTTAAGTTAAGTTAACTTACGTTACATTACGTTACAAGTTCAGTTATAACATTTCGCCAATAGGTGTAGTGTGTTTTCATGTTATAATGGTCCATCATACTCCATTATAACATTTCGCCAATAGGTGTATCGTGTTTTCATGTTATAATGATCAATCGTACTCCATTATAACATTTCGCCAATAGGCGTAGCATGTTTTCATGTTATAATGGTGCATCGTACTCCATTATGTCATTTCGCCAATAGGCGTATCGTGTTTTCATGTTATAATGGTCCATCGTAATCCATTATAACATTTCGCCAATAGGCGTACTGTGTTTTCATGTTATAATGGTCCATCGTACTCCATTATACCATTTCGTCAATAGGTGTAGCGTGTTTTCATGTTATAATGGTCCATCGTAGTCCATTATAGCATTTCGCCAATAGGCGTAGCGTGTTTTCATGTTAAATTACGTTAAGTTACGTTACGTTAAGTTAAGTTAAGTTAAGTTACGTTAAGTTAAGTTAAGTTAAGTTACGTTACGTTACGTTACGTTAAGTTAAGTTAAGTTAAGTTAAGTTAAGTTAAGTTGTAATGTGAAATATTTTAATTTTTGTAATTATATTGATGCTAATCATTATAATTATGGATATTATATTATTAAATTAACATTTCAAATATTAATTTAATAATAAAATATCATTCATTAAAATGATTATAATATTTCCTATATATATATATATATATATATACAAAGGGATTTTACAAAAACAAATATTTCAAAACAAATATTAAATTAAAATTAAATTCTGAAAAATATTTAGCGACGAAATTTTTCGTGGAATTTTCTGTCGCTAAATATTTCAGAATTTAATTTCAATTTATTTTCAGCGACGGAAAATTCAGTCGCTAAAGGTGACCTTTAGCGACGAAAATTCCGTCGTTGATAAATTATGTCGCTGAAGGCATTTTCAATTCAATTCCGTCGCTGATGCTCAATATCCGTCGCTAATCAGCGACGGAAAATTTCTGTCGCTGATAATTCCGTTGCTGAAGGCGCGCTCTCTAGTAGTGTTGTTTTGGATTGGTCGTGTGTACGTTTCCACACGCTCGTGTTCGATTTTTGGTTTGACTTGCGTATTCCCGCAGGTCAGAACCAGTTTGTAGTAAATTGGTCATAACTTTGTGTAGAAAACTCAAAATTCAAATTCGTTGGTGCATTAGAATCTAGACTTCAAGGGCTTGCATAGATAACTCATTAAAATGTTATGGGAAGAACCAAGAGATCTTCTTGAGGCAGGTTGTGTGTTATGCAAGGAGTACCTCCCTTTTTTGTTAGATTTGGCTTGAGAATATAGGGACTAAATTCTTTTTAGGGGGAGAGGGTGTAACACCCGAGAATTGCATATTTGATTAATTGTGCATTAGGGTGTACAATTTGTGGTTTAGCATGACTAATTACGTGCTACGTGTTATATTTAATATGTGTGTTTAGAGCTTGTTGGACTTGTGCGATATCTCTTACGGAGTCCAATTGTGTTATTTATGTGTTTAATTTTGTGTGATAATTGTTTTGGCACTCGACCCAAGGCTCGTTTAGAGATTGGGGGTCCCGTCGCCACATAAGTAATTATATCAACCACAAGAATTGTAAAAGCAATTCATAAAGAGAAGTTTTCAAATTCTTTTTTAAAGAATACTAATTTTGAAAAACAAATATTTTGATGAAATTTCGATGCAACATCAATAAATTAGTTAAATCACCTCTTCAAGTTGATTTTCATGAGAACCCCTGGCTATGTAACTCAGAGCCTTGATCGTCTCTCAAGTTGTTAGACTTAAAATTTTCGTTTCAAAGAGTTAGGCTATGATACCAATTGTAGGTCTCCCTATGGGCACTACTCAAAGTCATAGGAGAAACTATAGATTAGGAGGGGGTGAATAGTTTGTTTCCCAAATGATCAAAATTTCTTCCAAAATGTTGTCATTGGTATCCTTTATCAATCATTTTATCGACTGTTGTAAGATACCGAACATAATAAAATTCTAGGTTTTATAAGGGACATCAGACATGTATATCTATCGGAGCACATAGATTGTTTAACTTATTTAAGAAAAGCTACTGATTGAAAGATAAGAGTTAGTTTCAGTAGTTTTGCTAGGCTTGCAAAGTAAATGTTTGCCATAAAGTAATAATATGATAAGAAGATAAACATGTGTGTGGATATAGATATTAGTGATATCAGACATCTTATTATAAGTAAGCAGAGAATAGTAAACATCAGTACACAAATATTAATTCAATAGAGACAAAAACCGATCTTGCATAAGATAATATTTGTAATGAATTTAACATGTCGTACGCAACCTCAATAGACTCACTTAACCAATTTACAAGACTAACTTAGACATCTATTTTCAAACATGTTTATAGACAAACATGTGCTAAGGCAAGGGAAAACAATACTAATGATGTGAAGGTGTTTAACATATTAGGACATCTATTTTTTAACATGTTTATAGGAAAACTTGTGCTAAGGCAAGGGGTAGACAACACTATGATGTGAAGGTGTTTAACATAAATGGTTAACCAGATTTGATCATAAGTTATTAACTAGAGAGACACGAAGAAGTAAGTCCAAGGTGTCTTTCTATGCATGCATGGTGACCGACTAGCACCTTTTATGCAACCTCATTTCACAATGTGGATGCCAAGACTGAAAATTTCAATGAGACACATTCAATTATTTTCATACATAGGAATATTATAAGCAAAGGTTTAAATATCGTTTAGGAATGTCCCAGCTCATGTGAGAATGTGTTATCTTACTCACAACAAACATAACAAATGTATGGAAGTATGTTGAAGTGAGTAAGGTTGAAGATGAAGACCTAGACTCTAAGACTGACAATATCGGGCTTCTCCTTTCAACAGTTCTTGTTAGTCCCAAAGGGAACAATACTAGGCTAGAAGGGGGTTGAATAGCCTAGTAACACTTTAAAACTTTTAAAGAAAGGTTCCTATTACAAGTACTAACAGCCTATAGAAAAGGTTGTAGTAGCGGAAGAGTTGCAAGGAAGACAGACTAAGTCTGCTGCTAAGCACTACTAGTAGACTTGGATGTTCTCTTAAGTTCGATGCTCACAGAAGATAAGTTACAGAACAGATAAGAATATAAAACAATAAATGCGATAGAAGAAAGAACACATGTATTTTGAGATGGTTCGTACTATAAAGAGTACTACGTCCACCACCAAAGCAGTCAACCTTGGATTTGAAAGTGCACTATGTTTTCCACTAGTTCTATTACATAAATCTCTTATGAATCGTGTACAAAATATTTGACTTGTGTTTGGTGGTTGGTAGTGAATATATGGGAAACAGAATATTCAATATGCTAAAGAATAGTTAAAGAATACAACAAGAGGAAGGAAATATGTAGCAATGAATGTGCAGTCTTGTTGTTGTTGTTGAGGACTTCATTGATTAGGTTATGATCTCTTGAATACACTGAGTAAGATAACTTGAACTTGTTGAATAATTTTCAGAGCATTGAATTCTTTTGGTCTTCAATGGAGGTATATAAAGGAGGGCATCTTGAGACCGTTGGAGAAGATGAAGTGAATAATAGCTCTATTAGATTGGAAGCATTAAATGCCCGGAGCAGTTAGGTTGACTTCTTCTTCACTAATATCTGATCGAAGTAGGAGAGAAGCAGGTAATGAATCGAGCAGGTGGAAGACAATAGAGGTTGCAGTCCTGCAAGAGTTGTATGTGTCAGACTGTGTATCTGCTCTATCCCGTTCAGTAATTATCACAGACGAAAGTCTTCGAACTTTTAGAAAAAACTGTAGTGGCGTATCCTTGAATTCAGGGGTCAACTCTAGAAGGATATAATTCAAACGGATATTATCAAATATCTCAATAAATAATCCCTTTTTGAAATGACGCTGACCAGGACATCCTGATGGTCTTCATACACGTCATTCTGTAGTTTGTAGGTAGACAAGGTCTGTTGGTGAAGGCTTTGCCGAAGTCTTTTGGTGATGAATGCCGAAGCTGTGAAGTCTAAATAACTATTCTAAAGGTAAAGTTTTATACATAGTTTGCTACGCTAACTGGTACACAGCCTATTTAGCCACCAAGTATAGAACCTAATGTAATGTATGAGCAAATGCAAATCTAAAATACAATGAGAATCAACAATCTCCTCCTATTTGCATCTGGTCATCATTACTTACAAATGAGGGCTATGAAAGCTTATGGATAGATAATAGCATGCCAGAAGAGATTAAAGTTTTATAACAGCAAACATGTCTCTATCAATAACTAAGGAACACCTCAAGTGTAACAGCTAATATAAGTGCTTACAACTGAAGAGATTTAAATAACAAGCACAAGAAGATTAGAGCAAGCAGTTTAAATAAATTTAAACTAGATGTTTAAATTCCAAGCATATATATGAAATTTAAAGGACATGAAATTTAAACAGTAGACTTTTTTTTTTTTTTTTTGAAAAAGAAGATACTTCTGTATTTCAAACAAGAAGTTTAATTTTTATAGAGTATTCAAAAAAAAAAAAAAGATAGATACAAGGATAAAAGGATACATAATGTGTTTCCATGGCCTTTTACCTTTTCCCTTGTTTGCTTTGTCAGTTGCTTCCTGTTCTCGGCGTTGGCACTCAAGTTCTTCAACTTTTATGGCGTATTCTTCTTCTGAATGCTGTTGTCTGACAGATCAAGAACAGTAGTCAAGTTCTTCATGAAATCTGTTGTTCTCGTCCATCAGAACATGATTCATAGACAGCATTCATCTCTTCTCTGTGATAGATCACGTGCTCGCTTAGCTTCATATTGTACCTCAGTTGCCAGTTGATTGTTGAGCTCTAGAACTGAAGGACGGCCGTGAGCAAGGTGAAGGGTCATTGTGTGGAAGAGCTAGTTAAAGAGAATGGAGACCAGGCGAACAATCTCATTCCGTTGAGCTTCCATGTTGATCATTAGGTCGGTAGACTCATGCCTGACCTCTCCAAATCTATTCCAAACATCCTCTTGAAATTGGCGGAGGATGGTTGTATTCCCAGTAGCAACCTTGGATGAGGATGTTGCAATCCCAGCAGCAGCCGTGGAGACACTTGTCAATTCTCCATGTCTAGTGTAGATGACATCCAATCTTCTTAAGATGGGATGAAAAGGGTGATGCATTTTCTGTATCTTGTTTTCCCCTAAACAAGGGAGGATGAGATACGGAAAAATCCAAAGCACTCATAGTGACCCGAAATGAACCCAAGTCCACAGTGAGGCAGGGCGTGTTCCCACGCGCCTTCGCAACATCCTTTTTTGCACTTTTCTGTTTTCCCCTAAACAAGGGAGAATGGAATGAAAAGGGTGATGTGTTTTTTGTATCTCGTTTTCCCCTAAACAAGGGAGGATGAGATACGGAAAAATCCAAAGCTCTCATAGTGGATTAAAGCACATTCAGTGACCGAGACGTATTCAACGCGCTTTTGACAACACTCTTTTTGCACTTTTAATTTCGTTTTCCCATAAACAAGGGAAGATGGAATGAAAAGAGTGATGTCCTCTCCGAGCCGCGGGTTCCCCTAAAAAAGGGAGCGTGCGATCCGGGGGGAATATTTCCTGGGGCACTCACAGTGACGATTCTGCTGGGGACGTCGTTTTTATTTTAAATAAAAATGGAGGGCTAGACTCATTTACATAAAATAAAATTAAAAAAAAACCAGTTTTCTTTAGTTTCTGGCTAAAATATGCTTATTATATTTTTTTGGCATTTTAAATATCGCATTTATATTTATATTTGTGTATAATGGTTCACTTGCAGCAGTTTCATTCCATGTACCGTTACAGGTATAAAAAAAGTAAAAAATAATAATAATAAATAGATTTCCGGACAGTATAACAAAAGGGCTGGGGCTTATTATTGCTTTACATTGCTTTATTTTATATCTTGCTATATATTTGCTTGCTTTATTTTTATCGCACAAAATATGAAAATATTATTTCATTCTGTCATTTTATTTTGAGGATTAGGACCAATATGTAATTAATAGGAATAGATAGATTCCCCACTTTTCTTTCTATTTTTTGATCTAAATGGATGCTTGCTCACGCTCAAACTAAATAAGCCGAGAAAATTCCTAATGAACAGCAAGAAATGTCATATCTGTTTTATTTACTGCTTTATATCTGGAAAAAAAAACATTTTATTGCTTTTTAGATACCGCACACACAGGCACGCATGTAGAAATATTCCGAACTGCTACCCTACACCAATGGCAAGCCTACCCCCTGCATCAGCCAACGTTAAATTGCATATAGATTCTCAGGACACTTCATGGACCGATCGGTTTTTATATCTCTGAGTTATTGACCAGTCCATGTGCAAAAACAAAAACAAAAAAACAAAACAAAAAAGAAAAAGAAAAAAAAGAGATATGAATAAAAATGTGCACAGGGGCTAACCAATTATTTTCTGATATTCGACCTAGACCATTTTGAATGGTGAATCCCGGAAAGAGTATAGACCTTTCGCCTAAGATCAGTCCGATCTTGGGGAGTCGAAAGGCAGGTGGAATACTAGGGTCCTATACTCTGGAGAAAGAATCCACTATTCCAGGAATAGTCTTGAGATTGACAAAACAAAGCGGGTGCTCGTCCGATCAATTGCAGGGAAAATAAATAATAATAAAAAATATTAATAAAGGCACACTTTCTCCAAACCCAGAAAGCCTTCAGCAAACCCTTTCTGATGCCTTCAAACCCTTTTCCTCATAAACCTGGCCCGAGTTTGGAAAGGCAGAGATAGTATTGGCCGGTTGATACGGGATACAGGTACAGAGGTCAGATCAGAAAAAGGCAGAATTAGTGCAGAGGGTACAGATTTAAGCAGGATGGCCGCCAAAAATAAACAAACTATGATTGGAACCAGCAATGAGCAGAATGGTCCGGAACTAGAAAAAGAAACTCCCAGGTATGCTCCTCCTTTTGGATTTGAAATCTGGCTAAAAAGAGAATTGGATGCCCACGTAGAAAAAGTAACAAACCAAGTGGTTGGCAATCTTTTGGCAAATTTTGCAGAAACCCTTGCCAATATATCTCAACAAGTCAAGAGCCTAAGGTTTTCTCCTGATACTTCTTTCTTTCCTAGTATAACCTGTCCTGATACAACAGAAAAGATCCTTTTCCAAGCCTCCAAAAAAGAATCAAACATTAGCCTTCAACCAAATATCGACCATATTTCCCAAGGTGGTATTATTCCAAATGCTTATAACCTCAATCCACCTCCCCTAGATACCAACCCTAAGCTCCTTCACCTAAATGCCTGCTATCATAACCAGAAAAACTACCTTCCCCTTGATCCTTCAAATACCTATTCCCAGCAAATGGCTCATGGGACCCAAACGGGCATGATTTGTGCACAAGAAGAAGAACCTCCCTTAAACAGGAACACATGCAATCAATTCCTAGCACAATATTCCCCGAAAGAAAAGACCCAACCCAGCTACTCAACCAAATCCAAGCTAGGTATTTTACCCAAACCAAAAGGAAGGAAAGAACTAATCCCAAGGCATTGTGAATGATTTACCTGTCCCAAGATCTGAAATCTTCCCAACACTATGGGATCATGGGATCCTTAAACCCGTTGCTAATTATCAACCTCCCAACCCACTACCTAGTACGTGGAATCACACCTAGTTTTGTGAATACCATCGTTGCAGTGGTCATCTCATTGATAAGTGCTATGTGCTTTAAAATGCCATCTAGGACCTCATCGACAACGAAATAATCATCGTGGCAGACACAAGGATTTTGGGAGCTAACCAAAGCAAAAAAGGTTTAAAGGGCAAAGAAACTTATTTAGCCAAAATGAAAGTACTGTAAATATCCCCTTCGATAAAAGAGAGGAGTTAGATAATGACTGTCTAGGAGACAGTTTTCTGGGAATGATATATGGAGGCACTAGCTATGAAAATATCCCAGCTGAGTTTGAGTCTATTGTTGATAAGCCTCTACAGAATTGGTATACTACGACCGGCCCGCTCTTAACGCCCGTAGATATGGTGGACCTTTTCGGATATACTATTACCCCTCCTTCCTATAGCCTTACGGATTGGTCATCTACCGATCCGCTCCCTAAAATTGAGGACCCCAAACCCCATGGCCTCAATAATGTAACCACCCCTATACAATTTGCTTCTAATAATGATAATCTAGATGTATTTGCGTATACCTTATTTGCACCTTCATTAAAAGACGAATTAATTAGCTTTGATAATAAGTCAATTAATGAAATTGACTCAAAAGATCAAAGTTACTTGCTTGAGCTCGCCAAGTCAGTCAAGCACCAGGAAGAGCACCAATCAGCAACAATAGATGAAGACTTGTCCGCTATCAATTTGGGGTTGAACAATGAAATCAAAGAAGTCAGAGTTGGTAGCTATCTACAAGGTTCTGAAAGGGCAGCACTGATCAATCTCCTCAAAGAATTCATGGACATCTTCGCATGGTCCTACGAAGATATGCCCGGGCTAGATCCAGCCATTATTGAGCACCGGATCCCAACTTATCGTGCGGCGACCAATCGAAACTCCGCCCGAATCAAACCAGAATGGTCACTGCAAGTGAAAGAAGAAATAATGAAGCAGCTGCACGTCAAGTTTATCCGGGTAGTTGAATACCCGATCTGACTGTCAAACATAGTGATCGTTCCAAAGCCCAACGGAGAGGTTCAAATTTGTGTGGATTTCCGTGACCTCAACAAGGCGTCGCCCAAAGAAGACTTCCCTCTACCCAACATCGATATTATGGTAGACGCCGTGGCCTCTCACAAAATAAGATCCTTCGTAGACGGCATGCTGGGCTACAACCAAATCAAAATGGCAGCAGAAGACCAGAAAAAAAACATCATTCACCACCCCCTGGGGAACTTACTGCTACACCGTCATGCCGTTTGGGCTAAAAATGTTGGGGCTACATATCAAAGAGCTGCCACCACTCTTTTCCATGATATGATCCATATAGAGGTCGAAGTGTACGTGGACGACATGATCGTGCACTCCAGTGACGCCAACGGTGCCCATATCAAAGACCTTCAAAAATTATTCGAAAGGTTAAGAAAGCATCAGATGAAGCTTAACCCCACCAAATGCATATTCGGGGCTACCAAGGGTAAGGTCCTGGGATTCATGGTGACCGAGCAAGGCATCAAGATCGAGCCAGCCAAAGTCAAAGCCATCATAAATATGCCGCAACCAAAAACTCCAACAGAAGTCAAAGGCTTCCTGGGTCGATTGCAATAATTAAGCCACTTCATCAGACAGTTGACCTCCATATGTGAGCCCCTATTGAAACTCCTAAAGAAAAATACTGATCAAATCTGGGACGAAAAATGCCAACTAGCCTTCGAAAAAATAAAAGCCTACCTTGCCAACCCACTAGTGCTAGCTCCTCCCTATACATATAAACCTCTCTCCTCCATATTTAACCGTCACAGATACAGCAGTAGGGGCTATGCTCACCTAAGAAAAAGAAAATTCCTACATCGAAAATGCCATTTACTTCATCATTAGGAAGTTACAAGGAAGCGAGCTCAATTACTCATCATTGGAGAAAAGCTGCACTGGTCTAGTCTGGGCAACCCAAAGGCTCAAAACTTATCTGCAAGCTCGATCCATCAAGCTTATCTCCAGAATGGATCCTGTAAAATACATCTTCGGCAAGCCATCACTTTCCAGCCGATTAGCCAAATGGTCATTGCTCCTCAACAAGTTTGACATCACCTATGTCACGCTTAAATCCATTAAAGGCACCGTGATTGCAGACCATTTAGCTGATCTACCTCTAGAAGTAGAAGAGGCATCAGAGCCTAGTTTCCCAGACGAATGTTTCCTAGAAATTTCGATCATGACACCAAATGGCAAATGTTATTCGACAGAGCTGCCAACAAAAGAGGCTTTGGTATAGGAATCTTGTTAATCGACCCCGCAGATTGCCACACTCCGCTGGCCATAAGATTGGAGTTTGAATGCTCAAACAACACTGCTGAGTACGAAGCCTGTATTTCCGGTCTAGAAGAGGCTCTTCAAAAAAAAGCCAAAGATTTGGAGGTTTATGGTGACTCCGCTCTAATCATAAATCAAGTCGAAGGGAAGTGGAAAACACAGGATCCCCGGCTGCAGCTCTATCATGCCAAACTGACAGCACTAGCCACCGAATTTGATAATATCCCGTTCCATTACTTGTCACGAGATAGAAATCAATTCGCCGATTCCTTGGCCACTCTAGCATCATTAATCCGAATTCCCATAGAAATCAATATCTAACCATTTATGATTGGGAAAAGGACCACTCCTACTTACTGGTTTAAGATCGATGCTGCTCCTGAAAAAGACAACGAGCCCTGGTATTCAGATGTCATGAATCTTCTTCAAAAAGGAGTCTATCCAACCAGCCTAGACAAAAGGGGGAAAATCTCCCTACGAAGATGGGCATCGCAATTTGTAATCAGCGGAGATAGCGTATACAAAAGGCACTACTAGGGACTAAACCTATTATGCATCGATTAGGCCAGAGCTGAGCAAGTCATGGACCAGCTTCATGGTGGTACTTATGGGCCACACATGAATGGGCATATGCTGTCAAAGAAAGTCATTCGACAAGGGTACTACTGGAGTACACTGGAAACCGGTTGTATTCGGTGGGTACGTCACTGCAACAAATGTCAACGTTTTGCAAATCTACACCACGTGCCCCCACATATACTATATAACTCCACAGCCCCCTTTGTGAGGTTCCCGGGGTGCGACCCGCGCCCAGCGCCTGGATAGGGGTGCGGCGTCGTCGATCGCGGGACACCACTTGCTCTCGTTCCACCCTCCCTTGTTTAGGGGAAGACAAAATCCAAAGTCGAGAGGAGTCTTTGTCTATATTAGCACGTTGGAATGTGCCTCGGTTGCCTTGAGTGGATTTTGTATCCAAAATGGGAACTAATGGTTTCCCATGTCAAGTTATCCCTTGTTCAGGCATAACAGGATATGGGAATGCATTACCCTTCCATTCCCATTCTCCCTGCTTTTCTTTAGGGGAAAGCGAGAAGTGCAAGAAAGGATATTGCGGCGCCCCACTATGGATTTATTGAAAATAGCCTTATGGCCCGTTCGGATCACTATGGGAGCTATGGGTTTCCCGCATCAAGTTATCCCTTGTTTAGGGATACCGGGATATGGGAATGCATCACCCTCCATTCCCGTATCTCCCTTTTTAGGGAGAAACGAGGAAAGTGCAAAGAGGGAATGTTGCGAGGCCCCACTGGATCTAAAAGTTTTAGAGTCGCCATCTTTATTTTAAGGCAAAATAAAGAAAAACCAGAAAAAGAAAACCAGAGATTTAAAAAAAACGGGTTCGGAGGCTAAGTTACGAGTTGGGAAGGTGCTAGGCACCCAACTCGCGCCTTTCTCGGTCTCGAAAATGGTTTTTGGTGAAGTATGCTTATTGTCACATTTATTTAGCAAATAAATAAGGTATTATAATGACAAGGGAAATTTAAACAAATACATTCGTGGCTACATTATTCTGGACTCGCAGCCGTCTCCTTCCAATAATTACAGACACATTTAAGAATATTTGGCCATTATAACGGCTCTTTTACATAATATTTCCTAATCTAATCCGGGCAGCACAACGGCTTATAAAGACTACATTGTGCCGGATTTAAATAATAATTTTACAAAATAATGAATAGACAATAAAATAAATAAATAAATAAACACGCCCTTAAAGGTCATTACCTTTTAAGCGGCGGTGTGCTCGCTTTCCTTCTCGGGAGAGGAGACTTTTGTTGTTTGTTGTGTGTTTGTTGTTTTGATTTTGGCAGAGTGACGGCTTATATATGGTAGTTTTGGTTTGTTTGGTTTGGGCAGAGTGACGGCTTAGTTTTTGTGGTTTTGGCCTTTTTGGTTGGGCGGAATAACGGCTTATAGAGGGTGTTTTTCAGCTCGTTACTCGGGCAGAGTAACGGCTTACTTTGGGATTTTGGGGCTGGGGAAATGAGGTGGATACCTAACAGCTAGGCTAGGGATTACTTATAACTAGTGGATATTTATTTTGGCGGAGTTTGGACAGGGTTTGGATACTTTAGGGGGTTCCACTCACCTATCTCGCACCTCTCGTACTAATATTTATCGAAGGAACGAAGCAGAGCTTCGCTGCGATTTAAAATCGCGGAGGAAATTGAGCAACGCAAATGAGAGGTTGGGACCCTCTATTTATACTGAGGGCTGAGGACACGGCATGAATTTCTTCGTTTGTTCTCCGTGCATAAGTGAGTTGTACCTTGTGCATCAAAACTTGTACCATGGCAATCTGAGAGAGACGCACAGTAGGATGGATGGTGTGGCCAAGGCACCCCTTGGTGCGGCACCATCAAGCTTTAAATCTTTGGAAATTTTGCACTTTCCCCCCTGCAGTTCACTGTTCATGCATCCTACTTTTTCCTTTTGCATTTTCGACCCTGTAACTTGACATTTGTTAATGTTTCAACAGTTCTTGATATTTTATGTCATGTCACATATCAGGGGTACGAAATTGGGGTGTCTACAGAGCCCCTCAACGATGGAGTCTACGGGTAACCCAAGGCTTACTGAGTAGACGAACATCGTTGATAAACAATAGACCCTCCAATTTCGTTCAATTATAAAATGGGAATGAGATGCAACAGGTAGTAGCTATAATGCACAGTATGACACAGACCAAACTCCATAGCCTTGACATATTTAGTCGGTCAAAAAAAAAAAGTTATCGTGGTTTTAAGCAGATATGAATTTAATGTGCTCTGATGGTCGGACCTACTAATGTAGGCTGCCTACGTATCCCTTAATAAAGGAACTCAGACCAAACGTAGTTCAGGCCAAAACCTAAACTATCACTCATACAACGGTCGGGCCTACCGTGATAGGCTGCCTACGTATCCTTAAACAAGGAATCAGACCAAGCATAGTTCACACAACTGGGGACTAAATGTGGCGGTGTAAGTGTTGTGGTGCAAGTGCGACAATACTAAATGAGCAAGTGTGGCAAAGCTTTATCAAATAAGTACGACAAGGGTAAATATGTGCTGTGATGGTCGCGTCTACCGTGATAGACTGCCTACGTATCCTTAAACAAGGAATCAGACCAAGCGTAGTTCGTCTTGTGGCTATGCGGCATGAATTGTTTCCTTAGGAACTTAGTCTCTACAGGAGAACAAAACCTTTCCCTATGAATCCGGGGCTGTGTACCCCTTAAAGGAAAGTTTTCCAACATAGCCAAAATGCATGGACTGTATTGCCTCCTCAGGAACATAGCCTTCAACGGAGGACAAGACCTTTCCCTATGAAATCCGGGGCTGTGTACCCCTTAAAGGAAAGTTTCCAAACATCAAACAAATGCACTGTTAAAAAGGAAAATACCTTCCTTTCCTTTACCGTTTGTCGTGTCCATGCAGCAGATTGCTGCTGATGTTGCTTTGCTGTTGCTTGCTGCTTTATGCTGTTTGTTGCTGCACTTTGCTGGGGATTTTTCTTTTTATCACTTTTCGGCCTTATTTGGAAAATCTTTTGCTTCCACTTTGTTTTCGGCTTTAGCTGGAATTTTTTTTTTTTTGATGCTGCTGCATTTGTTCTTGTTGCTCCTTCTAACCTTGGTCAGAAGCTTCCTTTTTCTTCTTTGTAGCATCGCTTTGGTATCGGTGATATCATCTTTTCTTTCTTCTTTGTTATCTTTTTTGCTCGATTTTCTAGTTTTAACCGAAAATTTCTTCTTCTGCCGCCGCATTTGTTCTTGTTGCATGTACCTGAAAATTTTTCTCTCTTGTACATGCATTTCCCCCTCTCCCAATTTTTTTTGTTTTTTTTTTGTTTTTGTTTTTTGTTTTTTGTTTTGTTTTTTTTTTTTTTGTGATGGTCGTGCCTTCCGAAATAGGCTGCCTACGTATCCTTATTCAAGGAATCAGACCAAACGTAGTTCAGCCCTGCTGGTGATTTTATTCTCTCCTTTTTTTTCTGCATGCTCGCCACTTTTCTTTATTTAATTTGCATGCTTATTACCTCTTTTTGTTTTTTTTTCGTCAGTATATACTTCTGATCTGCTAGATTTTGGCACTGTTTGGCACTTTTGAAGCGTTCCTGACTTTATTAATGATGCATGTGCATGTCCTATTTATGCCTAAATGATGCAATTATGTAATGATGCATGAAATTTATATGATTTATTTTTACGATGCATGATTAAACTAGTGGTCACTATTTGACCTTATTATGCATGATTTATACTATAAATGCAAATGGGGCTAAATGATGCATGTTTATGCTGCAGGGATAAAGTAAATGCCATGAGGATATTTATTTTCATGTTTGGTGGCGTTTTATTTTCTTTTTAGCGCACCCCTAATGTAGCTTATTGGGTAATAAATGCAAATGATGAATGTATGTACTACTTTATTTAATGCAAATGTGATGCCTAAAAATTATAGGATGCCTATTAACATGATGCATGAATATTTTCCTATTTTATCATGCATGCAATAATGCAAAATGCAAGTATATATCTTTAAGATGCAAAATGCTTTTTTTTTGTTTTTTTTTTGTTTTTGTTGTTTTTTGTTTTTTGTTATTGGAGGAATGTAAAAGAATATGGTATATATGTACAATATATACATTTTTTTTAATGAAATCAAATGTTTATTTACATGTAAATTATGTACATGTATATATATATATTTTTTTTAAAAAATGGTAAGTGTTTATTTACATAAAGAATGATACATTTTTTTTGTTTTTTTGTTTTTGTTTTTGTTTTTTTTGTTGTTTTTTGTTTGTTTGTTTTTGTTTTGAAAGCCTGTACAGATATTTACAATGCAATCTAATTTACATGATGCAAAATAAATAAACACATGCAGACTCAAGACACACGCACAAAGCAAAGCTATATCGATGTCTAATTGGTAATGGCACGATATCCAAAATGGATTTTAAAGGAAGATACCTTCGGGTTCGGCGGGCTGGCTCCCTTTTCTCTTTTTTTTTTTTTTTTGTGATATGCGGGAAAGGAAAAGGCAATCACTTCCTTCTCTCGCCATACCATTGTTGTGGCTATACTTGGCATGAGGTTATTTTCATAGCCCTTGCATTTCTTTTCATAATCGACAAGGTAGCAGCGTGAATGATCGGATCCAAGTCGTCGTTGTTTCAGGACAATGGCAACGCAGATGATGAATAAGACGAGGACACTTCTGGTGCTCCTTATGAGACTGAGCCTTTTCTCAGGCCCCGCAAAGAAGTATATGGGACCGGCCGGTGGACGCCGCAGTAATCGATGGATCGCCTCGGCTTAAGCCGCAAATGAAGGATAGTTTTGGGGGAAACAAGGGGGGGTAGAGGCAGTAATAGATATGTACAGGCAATTAATGCATAACCTAAATTTCTTTAGCAATTATTCCTAAGTTGCACCTTAGACCTGTAATATTATATTTTAGTGTTTTATTGTGAGCTTTATGTCGTGGTTTTTCTTTTTTCTTTCTTCTGTCGACGAGCCTCCTTGCATGCCGAAGACTGGAGGTAAGATGTCGAGGTTTCAAAGAGTGTCTTTCCCTCTCCTTATTCTCCCCGATATATATTTTATTTGGCTCTAACTTTTGCCTAGGCCGCCCTTGGGTTTTCAACCTAGCGAGCCTTTATATTTTTTTATTATTTTTTTTGTGCTCTAATTTTGCCTAGGCCGCCTTTCGGTTTTCAAATTTAGCGAGCCCTTATTTCTTTTTTTTTTTATATATATATATTTTTTTTATGCCCTAACTTTTGCCTAGGCCGCCCTTTCGGGTTTTCAGCCTAGCGGGCTGGAGAGGGAAGCACTTGCCAGATAGAGTGTCTCAAGCATAATACCTTTTGAACTCGTTGAAATTGAGGGTGAACAAGGTCTTTTTCCGGCTTGTGGGGAGTATGGCATCTCCCGACCGATCTCATTGACAATATATAGCACATCGTGGAAGAGAGGGGTAGCAGCTTTGATAAGTAGCCCCCAAAGATTTTTTTAGCCCGCACGGCATGACATGATAGCAGTAGGTCCCCAAGGGATGAGGTCTTTTCTTGGTCTCCGCCGCTTTTGATTTGACTATAACCCAAGATGTCGTTGATAAGAAAACTTGTTGGGCTTAGGAATGATCACTATATTGACACCAGATCGTATTTTTCTTTCTTTTTTTTTTTGTTGCCTTTTTTTTTTACTCACTCTTTTTTTTTTTTTTTTTCTTTTCATCTTTTTTTTTACCCGAATGAAGTTGACGTGGCGGCTGTTTTATGCTTTCTTTTTTTTTTTTTCAACTTGTAGTGACCATTCTGGCTTGATGCGGCGGAGCTTTTGTTTGATTGGTGAGCATCCTGACATGGGAATCCGTGTTCGACTATGACTGGGTCTACCCACGACACATCTTCATAGAACCAGTAAGCATGTCCACGAACTTTTGAAAGGATCCATGGGTGGTATTCTTTTGGAGTCTTGCAGTAGTTGCCGATTCGACTTCTTTTGATTTCCTTGTCCAAATTTATTGATAGTGGGTCCTTCGCTGTTGATGATGTTGTCCCCTGCTCTACCGACTTTACAAGCTCAAGCAAATGATTTTTTAAATCTTTTTGGGTCCTATTAAATGACTCATTATTATAATTATTTAATGTGTTTTTAATGTAGGTGCAACTAAGAAATAAGCAAAGACATTTAGATTATTATTAAAAGCACACCCTACATGGTTAATTACATTATTGAGGACCCGGGGTTTGAGATCCTCAATTTTATGGAGCGGATCGGTAGATGACCAAACTGTAAGGCTAGGGAAAGGAATAGGGTAATATATCCGAAGTAGTCCACCGATCTGGCCAAAAGTGGGCCGGTCGTAGTATACTAGTTCTCAGAGGCTTTATTAGAAATAGACCCAAACTCGCAGGAGCTCTTTATAATTAGTGCCTTCACCCATCATACTCGAAAGTCGCCCCCAAATTTCCATTAGAAACTTCTTGGTTTAGAATTTTAAGCATCATGGTTCTCAAATTTTCAATGTCGCCTCCATTTTGGCGGGCGGAAAGTTGGGTTTTGGTAGATGCCGATGATTAGAAAGGTCGGGTTAATTTTTGGTTGCGTACTGTAAGGATTTTGGGCGATAAGGATATTTGATATGGATATTGGGCGTGATATGGATATTGGGTCGATAATGATTTTGGATAGGATATAGATTTTGACCGGATAAGGATTATGGGTTGGATAGGGATATTGGATTGGATAAGGATTTTGGATAGGGTAAGGAGGGTATGATGAAAAAGGGTTAAAATTTTGGTAATGATAGGTATTTGGTGGGTTGGTGTTTGGCTGTGAAATTAGATTTGGAGGAACATGGAAGGTTGATGCTTCTTGGGGACCGCATGGGAAGAGATTACCTCACTTTCTGCCGCCATACCGCTGGATGCATCGATTCTCGCCTTTGTCCGATATGATAGTGATACCTGCTCGATTTTTGCACTTATTTCCCATATCAACCGGCCAAGATTATCTCTCGCTTCTTCGGGCAAGTTTCGAGGAAAATGGGTTATGGAGGTATCGAGGCGGGTCAAGGCTTTCGGGTTTGGAGTACGCCGTGCCTTTATTAGTATATTTTATTTTAATTTGTTTGTTCCCTACAGCTTGACCTGGATAAGCACTGCTTTATTTTGACCGCCTCAGACTTTCGAACAAGGGATTCCTTCTCCGCAGTATAGGACCAACGTATTTCACCGCCTTTTGACTCCCAGATCGGATCGTCCCGGCGAAGGGCCTATACTCTTTCCAGATCCACCATTCGAAATGGTCTAGGTCGAGCATCAAAGAATAATAAATCAGCCCCTGTATATATATTTTTTTTGTTATTATTTTTTTGTTGCGCAATTTATTTTTATCATTCATTTTTTTTAAACTTGCGCAATTTTTTTTGTATATTCCTTTTTTTTGTATTTTTTTTTGACAGGGGCTGATTCATGATTCAAAAATGCAAAAACCGGTCGGTCAATGAAGTGTCCCGAGAATCTATATGCATTCTAGCGTTGGCTCATGCAGGGGTAGGTGGCCATGGTGTAGGGTAACGTCGAATATAGCTATATGCATGCGTGTGTGTGGTATCTAGAAAGCAAGAAAGTCTTTATTTATTTACGATATATAAACGTAAAAATAAAACATATATGGCCTGCCTTTGTTTGTGTGGATTTTCTCGGCTTTTTTAGTTTGAGCGCAAGCAAGCAAGCACACCACATTTTAAGAAATAGAAAGAAAAGTGGGGAAACTATCTATCCCTATTAATTACAAATTTTGGTCCTATGTCCCCAAAGTAAAATGACAGAATGAATGTAAATATGTACAAAATTTACAAGATAAAGTAAAAAAGAAAATGAACTGAAATAAATAATAATATAGAGCCGGAAGTAAAGCCCCAGCTCTTTTGTTGTTGTGACAGCCCGACCCGAACCCCAATGCGGAATCCCAAGGTCGTGCCGTCAAGACAAGCTAAAAGATGGACAAGCACCCGCTAAGCGTAGTAGTGCGAGTCAAGAGTTGAACCAACAACTCTAAACAGAATGAAAAGCCATAACGGCAAAACCGAATAACCAAAAACTAAAATCATGAAGCAAATCATAAATGGGACCAAAACCTATAGTTTTAAACTAAGGAATACAAGCCGAGAGACGACTATCTCTCGACAAATCTACGACTCGCGTGACGCAACATTGCGCATGTACAACAAACCATCGGCAACATAAGGCCGGCGAAGCAACAAGAACCAACCTGATAAACAACAACTCAACGGCTAAAACACGCCGGAGGAACAATTCAACTAAAAGATAAGATATTCAAATTCTAACAACTTTAACCCAAGTCTCACGACTAACGCCGGAGATGACAATACCAACAATAACGGGATGAGTGAGCTAAAGCATGCTCGAAATAACAAGGGAATAACTTCTAAAGATACAACAAATGACTAACGAGTCGGCTACCAAAATAATACAATAACATAAATACTAACATAGTCTACCCAAGTAAAGTCTACATAACTTTACAATCGTGTCTCACAATTACAAAATAACGAATAATAATAAATCCAAGCTAAAAGCCCTGAAGACCACCTTCTAGGAATCACTATCCGAAGCCGCCACGCCGCACTAACGGATCGCCGCAAAAACTAAGGAAAACAAACACACGAAATGAGTCATAATGACCCAAGAAGTTACTAAATGCAAATGTATGGCATAGCATATCGTGGCATGGCATAATGCACCAACATATATAAAATCATGATATCTTTATAGTCTACCAATAATAACTTGTATTAGTCACCGAGTAACATAAACTTCATAAACCATATAGCACGTTTTCTTTCATATAAGTGCTCATAGTAAGCCACATAAGGGATAGAAAAGATACCCAAACCACTCCGTTGTGTTGCTCCTGCAATACACAATGTTACTAGTTCGTGCCATCGATGTTATGTGAATTCATCGACTCATGCCGAGAACCTACTCGGACTCAATAGCAAGCCAATGCGGCACTTAACTGATACGGCAAAGGGGCTACTTCCCCACCGCGGCCAACAAGGAGGTGTGTGTGGAGTCCCGGTGCGGCGATCCATAGCGAGCACGAATCCCATAATTCGTGAAGGCGATGCATCGCCCCACCCCGACTTGAATAACAAACCAATTAATGCCACTGGACTCAATGCAACGCACAAGTAGATAATTACTCTCATGCTCAAACAAGAACCAAGACCGCCATTGCGGGCATACCAAATCAAGTAGGACATAAAGCTCTACACACCAATTTCAACAATGCACATATTTGCACATACTTAATAAATTCAACCAACTTATAAGTTTAGTCAAAGAACCACATAATGAGGTACTCATAATCCTCAAGTCGTCACCAAATCGAAAGTAGCATATAAGCTCAAGAAATCACAATGTGAGGCCTACTATACCCTCTACTCAAGGTCAAACCACAGACTATCACTTTAGTCTAAGAACAATCATAAATCAAGACTTAGCATTTTGGCGTGGCTTAAAGGCACACCGGACTCAACCGTAGTCCCAATTGTCATACATACCCGACATTCACAAACCAATCTCAAGGGTACTAAAATTAAGTCGTAGTCATTTTCTTGCAAGTGCTTCCATGTGCACGCGACCAAATTCCCTAAAAGAGAACTCATTCAAATAATCATTTCTTAAGGTAATACGAGATCATAAGTTGATCTCTAATGCTCCGTGCTCTACGAGCACGCCTAATTAAATCCCCAATAAGCTTCTATGTCGTGGGTGTCACAAATGGGACACACGAGATGCTCGGTACTCACAATCAAAACAACCAAACCCGAACATCGTAGGATTCCAACCTAAGGCTCACTAACATCTTATTGAACCTAAAATGACTCCATTTAGTCTTAATATCGCATTTCATTAAATACGCATTTCATACAACCCAAACTTAGCACATCATCCAAGTTTATAATAGTTCTCCCAAAATAATCCGGCTTGTTTCCCAAGCCTAAAAGTCCAAGAATTCATCATATTCATAATCAATCAAAACCCAAATATCGTAGGGATTCAACCCGAGTTCATTAACACTCTAGTGAACTTATTTCGACTCGCTGAGTCTAAATACTAAGTTTCATTCTTAGACCTTTCATCCATGACAACACTAATACCCACTTTATTTAACAACAATATATCCGATAATTCGGCTTAAGTTCCCAAGCCCTAAGATTCACAACAAAATCCAAATCATAAATCAAAACCCATTTCATAAATATCATAATCCCACTTAAATGTTCTTACTCATGATATCATGTGAGTTCATACATCCAAAGCCCCAATCGTAGGCATAATTCCACAATAAACCCAAATAGCATATAGGTAGGATTTCTAACATGCTCATAAGCTTAGAAACACCAAATGAAGAGTAATAACATATTCAATAATTATAGAAATCACTCTACAAATGCTCCTAACAAAATCATACTTCCAAAATCCCCAAATTTGGGCAAACATAGCATACAAGTTGTTCATTGCCCACATATAGCATACAAGTTGTTTTCCTTAGGGCCAATGAACCAAAATCAAAAGAAGGTAACTTACCTAGCTTGAGTGAAAACTCAAGAGAACACAAATCCGATCGGTGAAGTCGTTCTACTCGTCGAGGGCTTCAAGAATCCGAAGTTTGAAGGAAATCGGGTGGTGGATCGCCTTGGATCGAAGAGAGAAGAGCTAGGGCTCAAGAGTCTCCCATGGAGTCTCTCTCTAATACGTATGATGGAGAGGAAGAAATGAAGAGGTTTGGCCGATTTGGGAGAGGTTAGGCTATTTATACCTCCTCAACAATAAGGGCACAATAGGCATTTCTCAAGTGCAATTAGTGGAGATTAGGGGTAATCAAGCTCTAATCCAACCTTAATTAACTTCTAAATAATGTTAGGACATGTTTAGGGTTAAGTATGAGAGGTTAGGAAGGGTTTAGAGGGGGTTTAAGGAGGGTAGAATAGGTAAAACACGTCACAACTCAAAACAGGGGAAGAAAATCCCGTAACAGCACTTCTGGGGTTGAGGCGGGCGCCTCAACCTTCTCCATGCGGCCGCCTCACCTCTTCTCGCACATTAGGGTGCTCTCAAGATTCCGAGGCGGGCGCCTCACTCCATCCCATGCGCCGCCTCCCCCGAACCTCCAAAACTTGGTCTAAACTTGATCTAAATGATCCCAAACTTATGGGCAACCATCCTAAGGTCTAACCCAACTCAAAACAAGTCTAAAACACACCCGAACAACTCCCGAAACAACTCGGAGCGAAACCGGGAAGGGGTGCAACAACGTGCAACCGGGACGACGAACGAACTCGAAATCAAACGAGCAATGAAAGGAGACTTTTAAGGCAAGTCTAAGGGCTAATGAAGAAGCTTAAATACTTCTAGGAAGTTGAATAACAACTTAGGGAAATAAGAATCCCAAAGGAGAGGCGATTACGCGACTCGATTCCCGAACTACGCGATAGAGACGAACGCTATCTCCAAAACTTCCAAATCTTCGATAGACTTAAGGAACACCTCCAACTTGAAGTCTAATGTATCTAAACATGTTAATAAACCATCTTAAAGAGGTCTAGGACCCAAACCGAGGTCACGAACACAAAACGGAAGTAAACCCTCAATCGCCGCATTCCGACTATCGCCGGGTCACGACTTGTGACTTTAGCAAGTCAACAACTATATGGAGTCTCTAAATAATGTTTTGGTCTTAATATGGTCTCTCAAACATATCTAGACCCTCTCGCAACCCAAACATACCGCCGACAAGGGAAGAAGTGCAATATAGCACGCAAACCGAGACAACGAAGGAGCGGGCGTCACACCCTCTCCACCTTAAAAAGAATTCGTCCCGAATTCTAAATCATGATACAAACCAACATTAGGTCCACACTCAACCACAATAAACACGAGGGTTAAACTCTAATAATCCAAATTCGAAAGTCTAAGAATTCCCAATAGACACAACAACATCAAGACTTACGGTTGAAAACAACATGACTCATACTTGAGTCGCGAATACACATATGAACACATTACGCCAACCACGTAGGCAAAATCCCAAACTTCAATATAAGAACACGTTCAACTACCGAAACTATTTGTTTCGGGGCACATCATGAAATTCAAGCACAAAAGATTCTAAGTTTACAAGAATTAATAATTGCTTATGGAGCAATTTACAAACAAATCAAAGATAACCAAATTGGCATTTCAACTATGCAAATCATACTCGCGATTTCCCTATCGCGGGTAAGAACACACAAGAGCACACAATGCCATGTTTTGAAAATTCTTTTCATCTATGTCCATCCATCTGGTAACGGGTATAGTCAATGTTTAACCTACTCACTACCAATCCTAGTCCACCAACGAACCTTTTGATCACCAATTTAGGGTACCGACTAAATTGGATTTCAAAAGCTGCTGCAAGGATGCGAAGGTTCATGATTAAAAAGGTTCTAAGCATCCTTTAATAGTCTCCTATGCTAAGGAAATGAATGAACATGATATTATGAGATGAAAATTTAATATACTACTATGTAAATGCATCAAGTAGGTGTTTCCTACAACTAATGCACATAACTGAATAAAAATCAAACCAAGTAACAAGGCCTATTACCTTGACAATCAACAATCATAGCTATCACAAACTCGTGTACCTAGTACACTCAACCAAGATGGCTTCCTAGTAATCACAACGAATCGCCAAGGCTACTAATGCCCGAAACGCCTATACTCCGCAAAACTATCCTTTCTTAGGCTCTAGACCAAGTCTACAACCAATGCATACACTAAGCATCCTAACAGAACGTTAACGTCTCAATACTCACGGTGAAGCGTCTATCTCTCCCGTGCAACCGTGATTATCCTCTAAATCGCAACCTTCAACCTTCTCACAAGTCGAATGTATATCTTACTTCGCATAATAATACCTTTAACAACAATATAGTATAATGTTACTTATTACATAAAACATATCCTCATAGAATATACAAACATTATACCAAACCAATAAATATCAACTTACAATTCATACTTTATATATATTCATACTATGGCCCTTATATAAATAACCACACAAAACCACAACTCTATACTTATAGCATAGTCTTATATATACATAGACTAAACAAGAATCCATACACCACGTGCGATTACCTACCGGTAATCCACAAAATAAACCATATCATATATCAATCTCACATTGGGGTATTATTCCCGATCAAGCAAATAACCAATATTACACAATACACCATATAATGTATGCATGAATGCACATGAGCTACCGATTAAAACGTGTACTCATAATAACGGTAATAGTAACAACGGTATAACTTACGAATATTTATATACAAGAATATACCTTCCTATTTCGGATAGGTCTCAAAACCCCGCAATGGCCAACCGCCACGCGCGCACGACCTCAAGCTCTAGGCCGTCCACCACTGTCCCTCTTGGAGCCACTGGATTGTTGACTAGTACTCCCAGACTGATTAACCCTCATCTTCGGGCAATCCTTACGAACATGATCACCGCCACAAGCGAAACACTTTCCTGCTTTACCCCAACATCTGTTCTCGGCATGTCCTGTCCTCATACAAAAATTACATGTTAACTCGCCGCCTCGCCTCCGACTAGAGGTAGGAACGCCACTCTACCAAGACGTGTGATTTCTTGATTAACTCCTATTATAGCCCCTAATAGTACTCGAGGCTCTCTTTCGAGCATACTCCTCGATGTCCAACTCTATCGCATACGCACGATTCACACGACTTAATCCGTAAGTTGTAATGGAACGAGCCGCCTACGATATTTCATCTCTTCACAAACCGCTGGGTCTTCCTTCCTAGCCTCATCAGTACTAAGTAACCACAATAGCGAGCCAACTCGTGAACTTCGCGAATACCGAGCCACCGTCTAGCTTGTTCCAATGCCATGAACTCCGCTTCTTTCCGAACTACGCCGAATGAACTGTGCCATAAACTCCCTCGTGAAGTTTTCCCACACTCGAGGCACTCCCTGGTGACTCCAACTATCTCGTAACACATGCCACCAATGGTCAGCCGCACCAATCAATTTAAACACTGCTAGGGTCACCATCTCTTCTGACGTACAACCCAAAACTGCAAAGATATTCTCCATGCTTTCTAGCCAATGTTTCGCCTCAATAGTACCCGGCTCTCCATCGAAACTTTCCGGTTTAAACTTCAGGAATTTCGCAAGGACAAGAGAGTCGCTCTTCCAGCCCAAACATCTGCCGAGGAGTCACACGCGGATCGCTTACATTCTTCCTCTCTCGCCACCACGAGCCGCATCCGAACCGGTCTACTAGAACTAGCTCCACGCCAAGTTCCCGACATAATACGCCTACAAAGAACACTCAATAACTCAACAATAAACCCAACCCAAACAAGGCCAAGGAACCTATCCCGCGAAATAGCTAACCTATAGCTCGATACCAATGTGACACCGACCGAACCCCAATGCGAATCCCAAGGTCGTGCCGCCAAGACAAGCTAAAAGACGAACAAGCACCCGCTAAGCGTAGTAGTGCGAGTCCAGAGTTGAACCAACAAACTCTAAACAGGAATGAAAGGCCATAACGGCAAAACCGAATAACCAAAAACTAAAATCTGCGGAAGCAAATCATAAATGGGACCAAAACCTATAGTTTTAAACTAAGGAATACAAGACCGAGAGACGACTATCTCTCGACAAATCTACGACTCGCGTGACGCAACATTGCGCACGTACAACAACCCATCGGCAACCTAAGGCCGGCGAAGCAACAAGAATACCAACCTGATAAACAACAACTCAACGGCTATAACATGCCTGAGGAATAAATCAACTAAAGAATAAGATATTCAAATTCTAACAACTAAACACAAGTCTCACGACTAACGTCCGTCGAGATGACAATACTAACAATAACGGGATGAGTGAGCTAAAGCATGCTCGAAATAACAAGGAATAACTTCTAAAGATACCAAAATAATACAATAACAAAATACTAACATAGACCCAAGTAAAGTCGGCTACCAAAATAATACAATAACAAAATACGTGTCTCAACAATTACAAAATAACAAGTCTACCCAAGTAAAGTCTACAAGACCACCTTTACAATCGTGAATCACTATCCAAGCTTAAAGCTAAGACCACCTAAGGAATCAAACACACGAAATATCATAATGGATCCCCAAGAAGTTAAGGAAAACTAAATGCAACGAAATGAGTATGGCATAGCCCAAGAAGTACTAAATGCAAATGGCATATGGCATAATGCACCAACATATATAAAATCATGTGGCATGGCACCAATAATGCACCAACATATATAAAATCATGTATATCTTTATAGTCTACCAATAATAACTTGTATTAGTCATATAACATAAACTTCATAGTAAGCCATATAGCATAGAAAAGATACCCAAACCACTTTTCTTTCATACACAATGTGCTAGTTCGTGCCATAGTAAGCCATGTGATAAGGGATAGAAAAGATACCCAAACCACTCAATACCGAGAACCTGTTACTAGTTCGTGCCACGATGTTATGTGAATTCATCGATAGCAGAGCCAATGCGGCACTTAACCGATACGGCAAAGGGCTACTTCCCCACCGCGCCAACAAGTGGAGGTGTGTGTGGAGTCCCTGCGGCGATCCATAGCGAGCACGAATCCCATAATTCGTGAAGGCGATGCATCGCCCCACCCCGACTTGAATAACAAACCAATTAATGCCACTGACTCAATGCAACGCACAAGTAGATAATTACTCTCATGCTCAAACAAGAACCAAGACCGCTCATTGCGGGCATACCAAATCAAGTAGGACATAAAGCTCTACACACCAATTTCAACAATGCACATATTTGCACATACTTAATAAATTCAACCAACTTATAAGTTTAGTCAAAGAACCACATAATGAGGTACTCATAATCCTCAAGTCGTCACCAAATCGAAAGTAGCATATAAGCTCAAGAAATCACAATGTGAGGCCTACTATACCCTCTACTCAAGGTCAAACCACGACTATCACTTTAGTCTAAGAACAATCATAAATCAAGACTTAGCATTTTGGCGTTGCTTAAAGGCACACCGACTCAACCGTAGTCCCAATTGTCATACATACCCGACATTCACAAACCAATCTCAAGGGTACTAAAATTAAGCCGTAGTCATTTTCTTGCAAGTGCTTCCATGTGCACGCGACCAAATTCCCTAAGAGAGAACTCATTCAAATAATCATTTCTTAAGGTAATACGAGATCATAAGTTGATCTCTAATGCTCCGTGCTCTACGAGCACGCTCTAATTAAATCCCCAATAAGCTTCTATGTCGTGGGTGTCACAAATGGGACACACCGAGATGCTCGGTACTCACAATCAAAACAACCAAACCCGAACATCGTAGGATTCCAACCTAAGGCTCACTAACATCTTATTGAACCTAAAATGACTCCATTGAGTCTTAATATCGCATTTCATTAAATACGCATTTCATACAACCCAAACTTAGCACATCATCCAAGTTTATAATAATTCTCCCAAAATAATCCGGCTTGTTTCCCAAGCCTAAAAGTCCAAGAATTCATCATATTCATAATCAATCAAAACCCAAATATCGTAGGGATTCAACCCGAGTTCATTAACACTCTAGTGAACTTATTTCGACTCGCTGAGTCTAAATACTAAGTTTCATTCTTAGACCTTTCATCCATGACAACACTAATACCCACTTTATTTAACAACAATATATCCGATAATTCGGGCTTAAGTTCCCAAGCCCTAAAATTCACAACAAAATCCCAATCATAAATCAAAACCCATTTCATAAATATCATAATCCCACTTAAATGTTCTTACTCATGATATCATGTGAGTTCATACATCCAAAGCCCCAATCGTAGGCATAATTCCACAATAAACCCAAATAGCATATAGGTAGGATTTCTAACATGCTCATAAGCTTAGAAACACCAAATGAAGAGTAATAACATATTCAATAATTATAGAAATCACTCTACAAATGCTCCTAACAAAATCATACTTCCAAAATCCCCAAATTTGGGCAAACATAGCATACAAGTTGTTCATTGCCCACATATAGCATACAAGTTGTTTTCCTTAGGGCCAATGAACCAAAATCAAAAGAAGGTAACTTACCTAGCTTGAGTGAAAACTCAAGAGAACACAAATCCGATCGGTGAAGTCGTTCTACTCGTCGAGGGCTTCAAGAATCCGAAGTTTGAAGGA
This sequence comes from Codonopsis lanceolata, assembly GCA_013146195.2. Taxonomy (NCBI): domain Eukaryota; kingdom Viridiplantae; phylum Streptophyta; class Magnoliopsida; order Asterales; family Campanulaceae; genus Codonopsis; species Codonopsis lanceolata. Next base: position 97,687,245 of record CM028383.1, read on the forward strand.
AATCGGGTGGTCGGATCGTCTTGGATCGAAGAGAGAAGAGCTAGGGCTCAAGAGTCTCCCATGGAGCCTCTCTCTCTAGAATACGTATGATGGAGAGAAGAAATGAAGAGGGTTTTTGAAAATGGTGAAGAGGTTAGGGTATTTATACCTCCTCAACAATAAGGGCACAATAGGCATTTCTCAAGTGCAATTAGTGGAGATTAGGGATAATCAAGCTCTAATCCAACCTTAATTAACTTCTAAATAATGTTAGGACATGTTTAGGGTTAAGTATGAGAGGTTAGGAAGGGTTTAGAGGGGGTTTAAGGAGGGTAGAATAGGTAAAACACGTCACAACAACTCAAAACAGGGAAGAAAATCCCGTAACAGCTCTTGGGGTTGAGGCGGGCGCCTCAACCTACTCCATGCGGCCGCCTCACCTCTCTTGCACATTAGGGTGCTCTCAGTATCTGAGGCGGGCGCCTCACTCCATCCCATGCGGCCCGGCCCCGAACCTCCAAAACTTGGTCTAAACTTGATCTAAATGATCCCAAACTTATGGGCAACCATTCTAGGGTCTAACCCAACTCAAAACAAGTCTAAAACACACCCGAACAACTCCCGAAACAACTCGGAGCGAAACCGGGAAGGGGTGCAACAACGTGCAACCGGGACGACGAACGAACTCGAAATCAAACGAGCAATGAGAGGAGACTTTTAAGGCAAGTCTAAGGGCTAATGAAGAAGCTTAAATACTTCTAGGAAGTTGAATAACAACTTAGGGAAATAAGAATCCCAAAGGAGAGGCGACTACGATTCTCGAACTACGCGATAGAGACGAACGCTATCTCCAAAACTTCCAAATCTTCGATAGACTTAAGGAACACCTCCAACTTGAAGTCTAATGTATCTAAACATGTTAATAAATCATCTTAAAGAGGTCTAGGACCCAAACCGAGGTCACGAACACAAAACGGAAGTAAGCCCTCAATCGCGTCGCATTCCGACTATCGTCGGGTCACGACTTGTGACTTTAGCAAGTCAACAACTATATGGAGTCTCTAAATAATGTTTTGGTCTTAATATGGTCTCTCAAACATATCTAGACCCTCTCGCAACCCAAACATACCGTCGACAAGGGAAGAAGTGCAATATAGCACGCAAACCGAGACAACGAAGGAGCGGGGCGTCACATGTCGCCCCATTGTCGACACAACCACATATGTCAGCTGGACTTAATGCGATGCACAAGTAGTTGTTTACTTGTAATAAAACACAACCATCGAATCCCAAAGTAGTGGAGCTCAACACACGTAACAAGCATGCTTACTTGCCTGTAAATAAACACTTAAGCATTTATTTTCTTACACACAAATACCAAGGTATGTAATATTTTATATATAATAAACTACACCAAAGTATTCCACATTATCGTAGGAATCAAGCACGTCACTCGTTATATTTTATTATCCCTAAATCGACTCCGTTGAGTCATTTGTTTAATATTTATAAATTTCGGGCATCACCGCGATTTATAGGATTCATCCCAACACAATCTCACCGACGTATTACTCGGCATAATAATGGTTTAAAGCCATTTAATACTTTAACCAGTTAAAATTAATAATAATTTGTAACTAAATTATTTATACTACATATTTAAAACAAATCATATGTGTGTAGCCCACAGTTCATGTATGCAACTATTACATACAAAGGGAAGGGGATAGTAACTTACCTCTACCGAAAAATAGCAATGAAAAACACAAAATATTCGGGTGTAAATGTAGCCCTCAACACATAGAACACCCCTGCGGAGTCGGAATTAAAAACGGGTAATATTTCGTTAATAAACCAAGCTTGGAATCTAAACCCTCGTAAATTACTGTGGAAGCGTCAAACGGATGAGAGAAGGAGAGAATTTTGAGCTACTTGCTACTAATTTCTCGCATAAAAAGGGACGGAAGGTGTATAGTCCACCACCGTTCACACTTTACAAACCAAATAAATGAAGAAACTAATTGTTGTTTCACTTGGCAAAGTTATCCGGCCGAAATAGAAGTGAATGATCACTTGGTGAACATAAAATATTCATTAAATGGTAAGTCATTTTGATATTTAAATCATTAGTGGGGCAATAGTCAAAAGTGTCAAACTTATTAGTTGGTCAAAAGTCAAACCAATTAATCACCCATTAAACCTAATTAAGTACTAATTAATCATTATTAATTAGTCAATGTTAAAATAAAAATATACTTTAACAATATAAAAGATATGCGTAACGTATGATACACTTCGGGTCAACCTAGTCGAAAATATATATTTTCTAACTTTAACGTGTCATTTATTTTTCAATGTTATAAATTATAACTAACATAACCAAAGTCAAAATACAGACTTTAAACACGACACACATTAAGCCAAACATATCTTGAGCTCAAATAGACTTTCGTAGGACAATTATCCAAGTCCACAACCCAAAACACACAAATAATGCAAAGCACAAAAGTAACTCAATCGGATTCCGAATGTGCTATTGTACAAGTCCAACTCACGATATACTCAAGTTCTCATTAAAACTCAAAACCCAAGTCAAAATACTATTTGACTAACATTTTAACACTACAAGTTTAACACTAATCAATTAGTGATTAACACAAAAATATCATCATATGTGCAAGGAAATTTCTGGGCGCTACACCCTCTCCCCCTAAAAAGAATTTATTCCCTAAATTCTCAAGCCGAAACTAACAAAAAGGGGAGGGTACTCCTCGCATAACACATAGCCTGCCTGAAGAAGATCACTTGGCTATTCCCGTAACACTTTAACAAGTTATCTTTGTTAAAATTCACAAAACTCACTATATAATGTCAAGAGTTCTCAATACTTAGTCCATGAAAGAAATGTTAAGTTGAATGATATATTCTCATACATTAACACAGTGATTCATCCCTCGTATGATGGCAATGCATACACGTAGAATGGTTCATATAGCGACATCTCAATACCTACTTGGTGGTATTCAATATAAGAAATTATCTTAAAGATCTTAACCAATCTCTCAAACAGTCACCTGTTGGAGGTTAAGTAATCATACCAGTTCAAGAAAATCCACAGTCTTCATCGGATAAACCACATACTTAGTCTTATAAATTCTATCAAGAACTATTATTCCATTCCATCAAAATCTTTCAATAATATAAGTATGTATATCTATATAATTATATATATACATATTATGAAGTTTGTCAATAATACTTAATCAATACAAACATGGTCAATAAGATCTCATGTTCAACTAACACTTTGTTGTCACATAAGTGCTCATAGTAAGCCACATAAGGGATAGGGAAGATACCAAATCAATGTCGTTGTATTGCTCCTGCAATCACAATCGATGAACCTTGAACGTACTAGAGATACCCATAATTGGTGTATCGAGGATATCGAGCTCTCTACTCGGGTGCCGAGCTCTCTACTCAGACACATAGCACTTGTCACATCGCCCTATTGGTTACGATAGTGGGGGCTACTTCTCCATTGTGATCAACAGTGGATGGGGTGTGAACCATCGCCGGTATAACGATCTACCACTTCCACGAATCCCATAATTCATGACGGTGATGTATCGTCCCTCCCTCAATGTATAAACTCAAGTAATGTCAGCTGGACTTATATGCAATGCACATGTATATGTTTACTTGCAAATTCTCAAGTAGGTATAATACGCTATTATATTCATTCGATTATGCACATTGTTGCTATAACCACAAAACCACGTTAGGAGCTCAATTGAGTCTCTATAATATAAGTGTCAGGTACGTACACTTAAATTGATCAAAACTCCAAAAGCTAATAATCAAGTCAAATGGATTCTAAACATCGTAGGATCTCACCACGATTCTCATAAGGTCCAATTATTCGTTAAACTCGACTCCGTCGAGTCTTTACTACAATTCATCACAAATAGGTTATAAATACTATATGCATTTCCAACCCTTTTCTAAGTTCTTGGTTCAAGCATAGCTATGTTCTTGTCTCATGAAGAAACTCTAGTTCAACAGTTCACAATTTCACCTATTAGTGAAATACAAGTTCAACACAAGTTGGTGAATCAAATACCAATGAAACCACAAAGTACTCAAAAGCAGATTATACTTCAAGTCTAGCTACATAATATGCCTCATGAGTCATATTATCAAACAACATATAAGATTCAATCCTCAGCCAAGGTAGAAGTTATGCATTTAGTCGTAATCTCAATAATGAATACAATTTCATGTTCTAGCATAAAACCAAGATAAATTATTTACTTAACCATCAGCCTGTCATATATCGTCCAAGACTACTTCGTTAGTCTAGGATCATTAAACCATGTAAATTATAATAGTAACCTTTTCCTAGAATGATGGTTCATCCTATTATTCAAAATTCATAAATTACACAAAAACCATCCTTAACAAGTTCAATCCTTGGAATTGTGTTGTAGCTACAACTCTCATTACGATGAGACCTTTTTAAGTTTCTATATACGTTGAATGTCAAGTATATTTACTCGAGGAGAAAATCACCTAAAGTATGGTCAAGGTTCACAAAGCGTTCGAGTGATAATATTTCATTAGGTCAAATAACACAAGTGAGTCTTAGATAACAACTTGGTTATCCCGTGACTATAGAAATAAACTATATATATAGAGTTGTAGACACCCCAATTTCGTACCCCTGTTTTATGACATGCCATAAAATATTAAGACATGTTAAAAAGACTAACGGATGTCAAATTACAGGATTAAAAATGCAAAAGAAAAGAAGAATGCATAAACAGTTAATTACAGGGGGCCAAAGTGCCAAAAAGTAAAGATAAAAGGAAGAGTGTGCGACCTATACCCTAGCTGGGCGCCGTGCCCCCAAAGCCCCACGGCTGTGCCCAGATCGCCCCCAAGAAGCGCCCACAACGCTCAATTTCACTGGTGCAGTTAACCTTTGGTACAACTCTTTCAGCGCATGGTACAAACCATTAAAGCACAGAGCAAAATATCTGATGATTCTTAACCGCGAAGGAAGCTCGGAATTCTTCCTATAAATAGAGGCTCCCGGGCAGTGAAAAAGGGAGTTCACACACAGTTTGCGCTCATAAACTGTTGAGAGTTTACGGAGAGAACACCGAGGTTATTTCCCATCCAACCCCGAAGCTCCGCTAGGCTGCCAAATCTTCCCCTAAACACTAAAACTCTCTGGCCAAAGTGAACTCTAGCTACCCAACTAGGTTTCCACCTTATTTCATCGGTTCAAAAAAATCCAATAAGAGCAGTTGCACTGCCCGAATTCAGACGTCAAATCCAGCCAAAGCAAGCAGTTGCTCTGCCGATTTCAGACGCAAGCAAGCACACAAAGCAAACAGTTGTGCTGCTCGAATCCCGAGGTGAAAACAGCAAAATGGAGCAGCCACGCTACTTGAAATCTAGCAAAAGCAAAAAGACTCACTCTCCCTGAAGGACAGAGCGAGCGCACCCTAAAGCCTACCAGAAAGAGGTTTGGTACGGGATAAACCCCCCACGCTTCAAGAGGTAGGTACCTTAAAGTTTTATTCATTTTATCGTTAAAAAATGATATTTAAATAGTAATATATCACGAAATAAGCAGTTATGCTACCCAAAATTCTATAACAAATAGCACTAAAATAAGCCGTTATTATGACAAAAAATTTATAAAGTATATTTGCAACTCTAAAATGAGGCTGCTGTAAGTTTCTTTATTTCCTCCCATTTATATATATATATATATATATATATATATATATATATATATATATATATATATATATATATATATATAAATGTTTTATTTAAATTGTTAATTTTATAAAAGAGCATATTTAGCCAAAAAGAAAAACCTATTTTGAAACCGAAAGGGCGAGTTGGGTGACTAACCCCTTCCCAACTCGTAACTTAGCCTTCGAACCCTTTTGCAAATCTGGTGTTTTTTGGGTTTTCTTTGTTTATCCGTAAAATAAAGATGGCGACTCTGTTGTTCATATTTTGAGTCAACAATTGAGGCCAGGCGTATTCCTCGATCTTTTAAAGTTTCGAAACCACCCTGCCTTTCAGTGGCGCGGATCCGGTTAAAAACGGGGCACTCACAGTGGCGACTCTGCTAGGGACGTTGTTTTTATTTATTTTTTAAAAAATAAAAATGGAGGGCTAGACTAGGTTTTTTTTTAATTGTATATAAAAAAAGAGGTTTATTTCTTTTGGGTTTGTTGGCTAAATATGCTTATATTTCTTTAACAGTTTAAATATTGCATTTGTATATATCTTTGTGTGTGTGTGTGTGTGTGTGTGTCTATATATATATATATATATATATATATATATATATATGCGCATAACCGTGAAATATTGCAGCAGCTTCATTTTGGGTACCAGTGCAAACTGAAAAAAAAATAAAGAAAAAAAAAGTGAGCGATTCTTGCTTTATTTTGTTTTATTATGCTATTATATTATTTATGGCAAATATGTAAATATTCTTTTATTTTGTCATTTTATTTTGGGGATTAGGACCAAATGTAAATAATAGGTTCCACACTTTTCTTTCTATTTATTGATCTGAATGACCGTCACGCTCGCTCGCGTCGTCCTTTCGGGGATTCAAACTAATGAGCCGAAAAAATTAACAAATAAACAAAAATACAAGCCATTTATTGCTTTATTACTGCTTTATATCTGGAAAAAAGAGACTTTACTGCTTTTTTAGATGACTCACACACGTGCACTCATGTAGAAATATTTCTACTGTTACTCTTAAACCCGATAAACATGCCTGGGTATCCATGATCTCGAAAGAGAGGCTACGAAAAACTTAGGCCGAAATTATCACATCCTGCGCCCCTTACTAATGGGCCAACAGGGTGAAGCCAGCCTAGCCCTGCATCAGCCAACGTTAAAAGCATATAAATTTTTAGGACACTTCATGGATCGATCGGTTTTTATACATCGAAATTGGTGGTCAATCCCTGTTGCAAAAATATACATAAATGAATAAAGATATATGCACAGGGGCTGACCAATAATTTTTATGGTATTTGTCCTATACTATTCGAATGGTGGATCCCAGAAAGAGCATAGACCCTTCGCTTGAGATCTGTCCAATTTTGGGAAGTCGAAAGTCAGGTGGAATACAAAGGTTTTATACTCTGGAGAAAGAATCCATTGTTCCAGGAAAAGTCTCGAGACTGTCAAAACAAAGAATGTGCTTGTCCGATCAATCTTAGGGAAAATGAATAATAATAAAAGCACACTGTACTTGAACCAAAAAATCCTGGAACCTTCCCTTCTGATACCTTCAACCCTTTTCCTCAGAAACAGCACCGATCGTTTGATACGGGATACATGCATAAAGGTCAGGTCAGAGAGTATAAGAATCAGTTCAGAGGGTACAAATTTGGGTAGAATGGTTGTAAAAAATAAACTGACTATTGCAGAGATAGAAGCCCCTGGATATGCCCCACACCTTGAAATCCAGAAATGGTTGAAAAAGGAATTGGATACCCAAGTAGGAAGAGATGCAAGCCAAGTAGTTGGGGATCTGTTGGAAAGCTTAGCAGAAATCTTCACTACGTTCTCTCACCGAATCAAAAATCGACTACCTACCCCTGATAGTTCCCTCCTTCCAGGAATCAACTTCTCCAAACCAATAGAAAGTACCCTCCCCCAAAATGACAAAATTCAACCAAACAGCCACACTCACCCAAATACCAACCCTATTTTCCAATGTAATATCATTCCCAATATCTATAACTCAAGTCCACCAACTATCCCAAACACCAACCCTGAGCTCACCCACCTAAATGCCTGTTACCATAACCAAAAGGACTACCTCCCTCCTGATCCTTCAAATACCTATACCCAGCAATTAACCGGAATGATCTGTGCACACGAAAAGAAACGACTCCCTTCAAATAGAAGCACATACAATGAGTTCCTTGCACAATACTACCCAAACCAAGAAGAAGATGTACGGTCATGCTACTCAAACAAATCCCAGCCAAACATCTCTCAATGATCAAAAGACCCCTGTCTATAAACGAAATTCTTCTTCTTCTTCAACAGTACGAATGTGCGTGTGTGTTAAAAAACACAAACGATCTGCATCAAGAATCTATTCGACAAAGTTGTGAGATCTACAAAGAGATCGTCTTCTACAATGATTCTCAGATCTCCATCGAAGATTGTAGTGAATGAAGACAGACCTTAGCAAAACACTTTTTGTGGATTGCTAGGAAGATAAAAGAGAGAAGAAGAGAGAGAGAGAGAGAGAGAGAGATCAGAAATATCTATAGACAGAGATCGGTGTCTTGGTCAAGAACCTAGTTCTTGATTTGAGTTCTTCAACCTTCTTCGAAGATCTCAGCCTCTAACCGAGCTTCAGGACTTTATTCCTAAGTTAGAGGCCAAGCACTTCAGATAGATTTGAAGATAGATTTTCAGATGGTGTCTAAGGAAGATAAAAAGCTGTCTGTATAGATTGCATTCATATCTTCAGATTTGTATTCCATTACAGATGTTGTTGATTGTGCAATCTTCGATCATCATAAGAGGTCAAGTGCTCAACACTCAGTTGTTCAGATATCTTTTATATGAACAACACTAAAAATTGTCTTCTCATATCTGTTCCTCATTGTCGTCTCCTACTGCTCTCTTTACTTAAGAAATTCCTTTATGGATAATTAAGTAAGGATTAAGGTTTGGAACGACGAGAACATAAAATATACATGGAGAGTCTAGGTTGATGTATTCTGTAAATTTATCTTTGAATAAATTTAAGATGTTCTTTCATATTGTCTACCTTTTAATTTTCAGCCTTAATTTCTCTATGAGCTTTTATAAATTGATTTATATTTGAAAAGCTATTCTCTCATGACTTCCTAAACCTGAATTTGGATGAAGGATTAAGTGTTCTGTTGTTCTGATCATATATTCGTATACATTCACTTAAGATTTCCTCACTAAATCTAAACCTTATAATTTTCGCTGCTTAAAACTCTTTAATCAGGCTTTTGATTTACTTGTAGTTCGCCAGCAGAGTTCATTACTCTACTTAGAGCAAGTCTGTCGTTTCGTGTTACCAGCAGTCATGCTCATTGTGCTAATTGCCTATGCCTTTAAAACATGCACTTTATGAATACAACAAGAAAAGTTTTAAACTGGCATCATAGGCTATTCACCCCCCCCTCTAGCCTATTTGAGCATCATTGTGGACCAACAGTTCACCCTAGAATTAGATGCATATTATCATGTGTCCCACCATCGTGTTTTACGAGGGTTTACCCAGGAATACGATGCATATTATCATGTGTCCCACCATCGTGTTTTGCGAGGGTTCGCTCTGGAATACGATGCATATTATCATGTGCCCACCATCATGTTTTGCGAGGGTTCGCCCAGGAATACGATGCATATTATCATGTATCCCACCATCGTGCTTTTGAGAGGAAGGATTCGCCCTGGAAGCATGATTTAGCCAAAAGGTTTTGTTAAGCATGTCCCTAGAGCCGAACTACATTTGGTCTGATTCCTGAAAAGGATACGTAGACAGCATGTTCGTTAGGCACGACCACCAGAGCACTTTTATATGTATCATCATAAGCTTTATTCCCAGCCGACCATCGCAAGATAAGAGCATGAGATTATAAAGTGTTACATCATAAACTGTTGTTTTAAAATTTCTTCCTGGTTATAATTTCCTCGAAATTAGGGAGTATATTCTTATCAACGATGTTCGTTTACTGGTATATTTCGGTTTACCCATAAACTCCATCGTTGAGGGGCTTTGTAGACACCCCAATTTCATACCCCTGTTGATAACATTCTATAAAATGTTAAATCTAGTAAACAAAGACTGACAGATGTTAAGTTTCAGGGGTTCAAAGTGTCAAAGGACGGAAGAAATGACAAACAATACACAACAGGGGGGCAAAGTGGCCAAAAAGGGAGGAAAAAAAGTAAAAGGGAGCAGTCTAATACAAGAATGCGCGCTACGCCCAAACATGTATTAGGCAGCTCCCATTTTTGGTTACAATGCACTAACAATTTGTTCTTTGGTACAATCTTTTCAGCGCAGTGTACAACACTTTTATGCACGAAGATAAAATATTTTCCCTTACCTTCGCTGTTAAGTTTTGAAAGCCTATAAATAGGACACTTCGGCTAGTGCACTAAGAACAGAAAAATTGAGAGAAAAATTGCAAAGAGAAAGAGACATTTTTATTTTTCCGATAAACCCCAAAGCTCTATTAAGCTGTCAAAACCCCCCTAAACACTTATACTCTCCGGCTAAAGTGAAACCTAGTTACCCGATTAGGTTTCCATCCTATTTCACCGGTTTCAAAAACCCAAAACAAGCAGTTTCTCTGCCCGATGTCGGACTCGACATCAGCATAATTCAGATGAATGCAAGCAGTTGTGCCGCCCAGATTCTGAGGCAAAAAGCAATGAAAACAAGCAGTCACGCTGCCCGAATTCCGATAAAATAAAGCATACAACAAAAAAAGACTCCCTCTCTCTGAAGGATAGAGCGAGCGCACCTAAAAGTCTGCCAAAAGAGAAGTTGGTCTGGGTTAAAACCCTCAGGCTTCAAGAGGTAGGTACCCTAAAGTTATTATTATTTTATTTTATAAAATGTTGTTAAAAATAGTATAATATATCCTAAAATAAGTCGTTATGCTGACGAAATTTATATTATAAAAAGGCTACAAAATAAGTCGTTATTATAGCCTAAATTTCGTAGGCATTATTTCCAACTCTAAAATGAGGCTGCTATAAGTTTCTTTATTTCTTTTGTCATATATATATATCCATATATATTTAAGTGCTTTATTTAAATTGTTAAATTTATAAAAGAAGTATATTTAGCCGAAAATCTATTTTGAGACCGAAAGGGCGGGTTGGGTGCCTAATCCCTTCCCAACCCGTAACTTAGCCTCCAAACCCTAACAAATCTGGTATATTTGGTTTTTCTTTGTTTATCCTTAAAATAAAGATGGAGACTCTGTTATATATATTTTGAGTCCACAAATTAAGGCCGAGCATATTCCATGCGCTTTAAAGTTTTGAAACCACCTCGCGTTTTCATATCGTATGGAATCGGTTCGGAACGGGGCACTCACAGGAGGCAATTGCATAAACACCTCTTCATCTAGGTCACCATGCAAGAAAGCATTTGCTACATCCATCTGGGAAAGATGCCACCCTTTAATATCTGTCAGGGCTAGAAAGACCCTCACTGTAGTCATCTTAGCAATAGGAGCATAGGTCTCAAAATAATCTACCCTGTCTATCTGTGTAAAACCCTTGGTAACAAGCCTATCCTTATACTTGTCTAGACTGCCATTAGGATTGTATTTAAGTCTATACACCCACTTACAACCAACCAACTTATTCGTAGGAAGTTCATGCAAAACCCAAGTGTTATTTAGTTCCAATGCAGTGAGTTCAATAGACATAGCTCTATGCCAATTAGGATCTTTCAATGCTTGATTGTAGGAATAAGGTTCAGTCAAAGCAGAAGTTGTTAATCCCAAAGGGCACAATAATAAGCGAGAAGGGGGGGGGGTTGAATAGCTTATTTAACACTTAAAACTTTTCCTATAAATTCCTAAAACAAGCACTTGCAATCTATTGAAAAGATTGAAGTAGCGGAAATCTTGTAAGGAAGACAGTTCAAGTCTGCCGGTGAAGCACTACCGGTAGACTTTGCTGAATACTCAAGTTTGCACCTGAAGTGATAAGTAAAGAGATATGAAACAGTATAAAGCAGTAAGCAACAGTAAAGAAAGAACAAGAGTATTTTGAGATGGTTCGCACTATAAAGAGTGCTACGTCCACCACCAAGGCAATCAACCTTGGATTTAAATGTGCACTATGTTTTCCACTAGTTCTATTACAAAGAAGTCCAATGGATCCTGTACAAAATATTTGACTTGTGTTTGGGGGTTGGGAATTGAATATCTGGACAAAACAGAATATTCAATGTGCAGAAGAATAGTCGAAGAAACAACAATAAGAAGCAAAAGATTAAATGTTGATGTAGATCTTCTTGTTGTTGTTGAGGACTTCATTGATCAGTTTATGATCTCTTGAATGCACTGAATGTATAAGCTTGATGTTGTTGGGAAGATTCAGAGCATTGTTTTCTTCAGACTTTAATGGTAGTATTTATAGCTGGGCATTTTTGAGATCGTTGGAGAAGACGAAGAGAGTAACAACTTTATTAGGTTGAATGCATTAAATGCATGGAGCTGACTTTGTAGATTTCGTCCTCACTGATGAATGGCAGAGAGTTGTTGTAACAACTAGCAGGTGAGCGATCAGAGTTACAGACCTGCAATAGTTGGTACAGTCTATATGTGTCAGTCTGTTCACCTGCTCTGTCACTTTTCAGGAGGCGTAAGTCTTCATGCTTTTCGGAAAAGCTGGACATGCATGTCTGAGAAGTCAAGTGTTGATAGAAGATTAGTTTAAATCAAATTCAAACTAATAGAGGCTTAATTGAATTAATCCACTAAAATATTGATGACTGGACACATCATGATTGAATAAGTACAGACGGTCTGCCGCTGGATGATGTATGAAGTTTTCCAGTGAAGCCTTCAGCTGAAGTCTTCCGCTGAACCTGTGAAGTCTAAAAACTATTCTAAGGCAAATTTCTGTACATAGTTGCCACGCTAATTGATACGCAGCCCAATTAGCCACTAAGCATAGAACCTAATGTAATGTATGAACAAATGCAAATTACGATACAAATGAGAAACAACATAAGTATTACAGATGTAATTAAAGTAAGAAATGGAAATAGATGAGTAGGATAAAGGAGATGAAAGAGAGGACAAACAAGTGGAAGAACATGAAGCATTGGTAAATTGTGGGGGAAGACCTCCATAATCCTTGTATTTACTAGGCACCACTCTCTGTCTCACGGGCCTAAAAGGAGCTGAAGCAGGAGGAACATAAGGAGGGGAGAGAAAGAAGTGGATGGAGAAGATTCAGAAGGAAGAAGAGATGAAGAGGATGAAGGAAAGGATGGAGCAGAAGGAATATGATCAGAAGAAATAGGATTAGAAGAAATAGGATTAGAAGAAATCTCATATTTAAATCTTTCATACTATAGACTTTCCCAAGAGAAGATCATCTATTACTTACCTTAAGAAACCTGTTATAGGCATTCTTGAGTGATTCCTTTGGATCTTTCTTGAATGCATCAAACTCATGTATGAAGTAATACAACTTATTGTCCTTAGTATTTTGATCTCCTTCAACATATTCAACAAGAGCTTCCCATATATCTTTGGCTGTTTTACAGTCATATATTTGCTTATAGTTTTCATCTAGATAAGCACTTTAAGAATGTGTATGGCCTTGGCATCTAACCCACCATGTACTTTATCTTCCTCAGTCCATTTAGACTGAGGTTTAAGTACATATTCTTCTTCATCAGTAGAAAGACGATTTATAGCATCATCATCTGTAGAAGAAGATTTACCCATATTAGTTTTTACTTTCATGGGCAGCATGTGGCCATTTTTAATACATTCCATCAATCTTTTATCAATGTTGTTCATATATCTTGTAATCCTTTCTTTCCACATATCAAAGTGATCTTCATAAAAAATAGGTACCTGAGTGACACTGTTTGATTCAAAAGCTTTCAGGGTTGCCATGATCTATATTTCAAGTTGTTAGACTTGGAAAAATAGATTTTTCAAAAAGTTAGGCTCTGATACCAATTGTAAGTCCAGTAGGTAACGAAATAAGGCTAGAGGGGGTGAATAGCCTGTTTAAAAACTTTAAGGGTTATTTTGAAAACCATCAAAAGTTGTAGCGGAAAAGATAAGTTTTCAGAAGCTGATGTAAAATCAGCAGGTAGTGGCTGCTGAACGCAAAACAATTTGGTTTGGTTTTCTTTTGATCACTAAAGTATAAGGATTGAATTGAAAGACAATATATATAAGATCAACTAAGCAAAGATTCAAGAATGTAATTGTTAAACACTTAAGTAGATAGTAGCTGCTTAAGTGTATAAATAGTGAAAACAACAGGTAGACAGAACACAATATTTGGAGTGGTTCACAGTGTTAAAACTGCTACGTGTGAGTGCCCCGTTTTTCGACCTCTCCCCCGCTACTGAGAAGCGGGTGGTTTCAAAACCTTTCAAGCGTGTAGAATACACCCGGCCTCAATTGTGGACTCAAAATATGAACAACAGAGTCGTCATCTTTATTTTAAGGATAAATAAAGAAAAACCAAAAATACAAGATTATAAAAGGGTTTGGAGGCTAAGTTACGAGTTGGGAAGGGATTAGGCACCCAACTCGCCCTTTCGGTCTCTAAATAGGTTTTTTGGCTAAATATGCTCTTTTATAAAATTAACAATTTAAATAAAGCATTTAAATATGCTCTTTTATAAAAATTTCGCCATAATAACGACTTATTTAGTGCTATTTGTTATAGAATTTTGGCAGTATAACTGCTTATTTCGTGATATACTACTATTTTAAATAGCACTTTTTTAAAGATAAAATAAATAAAACTTTTAAGGTACCTACCTCTTGAAGCGTGGGGGTTTTATCTCGTATCAAACTTCTTTTTGGTAGGCTTTAGGGTGCACTCGCTCTGTCCTTCAAGGAGAGAGAGTCTTTTTGCTTTGCTTTTGCGGGGTTTCGGGCAGTGTGGCTGCTCCTTTTTGTTGTTTTTGCCTCGGGATCTGGGCGGCACAACTACTTGCTTTTGTTTGTTTTGCGTGCTTCCTTGTGTTTGAAATTGGGCAGAGCAATTGCTTGCTTCGACTGTATTTGACATTTGGATTCGAGCAGGGCAACTACTCTTTTTGGTTCTTTTGAACCGGTGAAATAGGGCGGAAACCTAGTTGGGTAGCTAGGATTCACTTTGTCCGGAGAGTTTTAGTGTTTAGGGGAAGATTTGGCATCCTAGCGGAGCTTCGGGGTTGGATGGGAAATAACCTCGGCGGTCTCTCTCGAGAGTTTTCACAAACTGTGAACTGTGTGTCAATTTTCTTAACTATGTTTTTCACAACCAGGGAGCCTCTATTTATAGGCTGAGATTGGGCTTCCTTCGCGGTTAAGGTAAGTGTTGGAATATGTTTCTTGATAATTTACTTATCACCTTGCATATTCTATATATGATGATTTGTTTTTTCCCATTACAGTGAGTCATCACTAGTGGCTAAAAGGTCTGCGTACCGGTTAGTGTGGCAACTCGTGTGACATCACATATGTCTTAGATTAGGTCCGACCTAATCGAGTCCTACATTCCTACATGATGATCAAACAGATCAGCACTTCATATGCACTAAGCACCGGCAGACTTGCGGTAGTGTGAAAAGTCTTCAATAGACTCGTCACCGGCAGACTTGTCATAAGAAGATCAGAACATCTTGAAGACTCACCACCGACAGACATGCTATAACTTGATTGTTCGTACTGGCAGACATCAGTTCTTCTGAAACAAAAGACTTGCTCCACTGGCCCGAACATCATACCGGCAGACCTGATTCTGCACGTGCTACAGAGATAAGACTAAAGTAGTTCAAAACAAGACAAATATGTTCAGGCTTCTGTAGACACCCCAATTTCGTACCCCTAGTATGTGACATGACATAAAATATCAAGACCTGCTAAAACATTAACAAATGTCAAGTTACAGGGTCAAAAATGCAAAAGGACAAAGCAGGATGCGCAAAAGGACAAATTGCAGGGACCAGAGTGCTCAAAATGAACCAAGTTTGAATAGTGGGCATGGCTCCCATAACATTTGGGCATGGCGCCCAAATTGGGAGGAGGTGGCGCCCAATTTTCTCCTTTGCCACTGTTCATCCATTTTGTTGCCGTAATTCACAACTTTTCCAGCGCGGTGTACACTCATTCGATGCAATATTTGGAAAATGGGCGTGACTCTCATGATATTTAGGCATGGCGCCCAATTTGATAGGGGATGGCGCCCAAATTTCCTTCTGTCTGCCACAGTACACAAACATTTTCCGTAAAATGCAACAAATCCAGTGCGATGTACACCCGGTTGATGCGCAAAGAAGAAAATTTTATTTCCGTCGATGTCCCTGATTCAGCCTATAAATAGAGGCACCTGGCTCCTCATTTCGACACACAGAAAACTCCTTCATTCGAAAGCTTCTCCATTAGAAGCGGTGTGAGATAGTGAGAGATCGTAAAGCCTCAAAAGCCTCGAAACCCCGCCAAACTTCCTCCAAACACAAATCCAAGCGATAGAAGTGTACCTTAGCCCCCCAGCTAGGTATCCACCCTATTTCCCCGGTCCAAAAGTCGTGGAAAGAGCGGTTGCTCGCCGATTTAAAAGGCCAAATCGCCGAAATAAGCCGTTATTAGATTGGCTACCTCAAGCCAACAAACAACCAAACACAAACAGTTACCCTGCCCTGATCCCGAGGCCGAAAAGTAACTTTTAGAGCAGTCACGCTGCCCAAATTCACACAACACACAACACACAACACACAACTTCAATAACAAAAAAAAAACTCTCTCTCTCTCCGAGGGACAGAGCGAGCACACCCTAGGCTGTCTGTAAGTTTTTATTTTTAAAGTCTTGTCTTTATTTGTAAAAGTATTATTTTCAATCCGGCCCAATGTAGTCATATAAGCAGTTGTGCTGCTCGGATTTAATTAGGAAATAGTACAAAATGTAGCCGTTATTATGGCCAAATGTTTTCAGATGTATTTGTAATTATTTGCTTTATCTATTCATTAAAGTCTTTATTTGTAAGAGTATTATTTCCAATCCGGTCCAATGTAAATATATAAGCAGTTATGCTGCTCGGATTTTGTTAGGAAATAATACTAAATGTAGCCGTTACTATGGCAAAATATTTCCAAGTATATTTGTAATTGTTTGTAAAAGAGATTGTTGCAAGTCCGTAAATAATATAGATGTAATGGATGTATTTGTAGGCAGTTAATGCTTTATTTATCTGTTTAATAAATATAACAAAAAGCATACTTTAGCCAAAAACCGTTTTGAGACCGAAAGGGCGAGTTGGGTGCCTAGCACCTTCCCAACTCGTAACTTAGCCTCCGAACCCGTTTTCTTCATCTCTGGTTTTCTTTTTCTGGTTTTGCTTTATTTTTGCCTTAAAACAAAGATGGCGACTCTAAAAACATTTTGGATCCAGTGGGGCCTCGCAACATCTTTCTTTGCACTTTCACGTTCTCCCCTAAAAAAGGGAGGATGGGAATGGAAAGATGATGTATTCCTATGTCTTGGTATCCCCTAAACAAGGGATAACATGACGTAGAAAACCCAAAGCACTCATAGTGATCCGAAATAGGCCATAAGGCTATTTTCATAAAATCCATAGTGGGGGCGCTGCAACATCTTTCTTTACACTTTCACGTTCTCCCCTAAACAAGGGAGGATGGGAATGGAAAGGTGATGTTTTCCTATATCCTGGTATCCCCTAAAAAAGGGATAACTTGACATAGAAAATCCAAAGCTCCCATATTGGATCAAAATCAATAAAAGGCAACCGATGCGCATTCCAACGCGCTATTCCGACAGCACTCCTCCTGCACTTTTGATTTCTTCCTCCCCTAGAAAAGGGAGGTTGGAACGGGAGCAGTAGATGTCACCGCATCCGCACGTACGCGCACCCCTACCCAAGGGCGCGCGGGGCGCGGGAGCACCCATTCCCGGGAACCCACAGCTTCATAAAGCCTGACATAGTTAAAGCTACAAGACTTTCTCTCACTCACATGGTCTGATAAAGTCAAAAGAATCCACTTTATTGAACAGACTACCTGACAGTGCATCAGACATCAGATCTACTCTCCATAGACTTATCAATACAGTCTGACAGGCAACAAGTTCCAAGATCGATAGGACAAAATCTTTACGCAACAGTCAAAGATCTTGAGGACAAAAATCTCTATCTGATAGACTTCAACAACTATATCTCTAAACGGATAGAAACCTCAAATTAATCGTCATCTCTCAACGACCACATTGACTCCAGTCTATATAAGAAATTCTTTCTCTTCCCCAAACTAGAGACACACAGAGCAAAGTCAAAAACAAAGACTCCCACAAGAGCTTCAAAGAAATAAAGAGATCTACAACGAGATCGTCCTCACCAACGCATCTCAGATATCGATAGAAGATTGCAGTGAATCTATCCAGACCTTAGCAAAACACTCTCAGTGAATTGCTAGGAAGAAGAAAATCTTGGAGAAGAAGAGAAAGATAATTCAAAAACTTCAAAAGAAAGAGATCAACGTCTTGGTCAAGAATACAGTTCTTGATTTGAGTTCTTCACCCTTCTTCGAAGAACTCAGCCATTAGCCATGCTTCAGGACTCCATTCCAAAAGCTAAAGGTCAAGATCTTGGATCGATCTGAAGATTGATTTTAGATTATGCCCAAAGAAAATGAAGAGCTGTCTTTAGATATTGCATTCATATCTTCATATTTGTATTCCTATACAAATGCTATCAATTGTTCAATAATCACTTATCATGGAAGGTCGAGTGCTCTGCACTCAATCGTTCAGATATTTCTTATCTGAACGACCTTGAAAATTCTCTTCTCATATTAGTTTCTCGTTTTGGTCTCCTATTGCCCTATTTGCTTAAGGATTCATCTATGAATAATTAAGTAAAGATTAAGGCTTGAAAGGCAAGGACATAAACTTTACATAGAATATTTAGGCTGATGTAATCTGTAATTTATCTTTGAATAAATTCAGATGTTCTTTCAAATAATATATCCCTCAGATTTTACATCTCTATGAGCTTTTATAAACTGATTTATCTTTAGAAAAGTTATTCTTTAAATTGATCTCCTTGAATCTGCATTTGAAAGAAGTATTAAGTGTGATGATGTTCTGATCATATATTCGTGTACAGCCACTTAAGACATCTCTTAATCAAAGCCTCTCTATTTCCGCTGCTTAAACTCTTTCTAACAGGCTTTCGATTTAACTGGCAGTTTACTGACAGAGTTGAAACTTCTCCTTAGAGCAAGTCTGCCGTTAGCCTCTACCAGCATACATGCTCAATACGCTAAAACTACATATGCCATTAAATCTACGCTTTAAATGTATCCAAAAGAAAAGTTTTTAAATGGCATCATAAACTATTCATCCCCCCCTCCTCTAGCCTATTTGAGCATAATTGTGGACCAACAATTTGTATCAAAGCATGGCTCTTCAAGCTATATGCCAGGACTAATCTCCTGAGAGTTTGATCCTCGAATGCTCATTCCAAATGTATTTCAAAAGAAAATTTGTTTTATCTTTAAAAACTTTTGACAAGGATTTCATTTTGAGATGAATTTTTGAAAAATGTACTTATTTTGAAAAATTATTTTGTTTTCAAAAATTTCATGAGATAGAAAATTATCATGATGAGTGTGGGATAATTATTCATATATATATATATATATATATATCAATTGACACTATGAATAACTATTCCTTAGATGAAAAATACTTGGATGGATGCATCAATTAAAAGGATTTCTGATTCAAGTTCTCTTGACATAAGGCTAACGATTGAAATCATTCCAACACCTTCTCGAGAGAAAATTTTCTTAGTTAAAGAATTCTGGAACTTTACTGTGAAAGAATTTTAAATGATTCCTATCTATTCTCTTGAAAAAGGTTAAGAGTCAAAAACTCTATATCATGAAACATTGATTGATCCCTTTGTTATATGATATTTAGTTTCTGGGAACTTGGCCTATATTTCAAAGAATTATTTGAATCTAGGAAAATATAAATCAAAGATCTTACAAGTTGTTGCAAAGGAAATCTACTCTTTAGGCAACATCTACTACAAACTTACTAGCTTAGATTCCAAAAGGCATCTTCTAAAGAACATCTACCCTGATCCAAACATGACTGTCATCAAAGGTACATCCCTTGTCTAAAAGTACTTTTTCCTCCAATCTGTTTCATGATCTTTCTCTTTGCACAAAAAAAACCAAGGGAGAATAAGAGATTCAAGATCCAGACATTCTTTTCATTCTCTCGGATTCTCTTGAAATACTTGTTCTAGTATCTAGATTTTTCTGAAGCTTTCAAAAGCTCATAAAATGTTGCTAACGATCTTCTTGATTTTCATTCAGGAATACATATTCTCTCAAAGATCAAAAAGCAAATTTTATTATCTCTCTTGCAGCATAAAATGCTATACTTGACTGACGAACACGACTCTATTCACTTGATTCAGTCAAATCTTCTTCTTTCTGGATTATGATATATCTGATTTCTGCTCATGATTCCCTGCTATCATGATCATGAATATATCAACACTGGACAACCTTATGTTTGCATGCTCTGTTCATCTCTGTATATTCACTCCAAATATAAAGCTTGAGTAATTACGTATCATACTTTTCTCCTTGCTTTTATTCCATTAAAGTATGATCTATATTACTCATCTGGTTTGATGCTTTCCTATAGAAGAACATTTTGTTTCTTTTGATCTGCTTTATCTGTGTCATCATCAAACTGTCTTCTTTGTCAAACACTCGTGCTGCTCTGTACTTCATAAGCTCAGTTTTATGCACTGACTTATAGGAGTTTCCACCTTAGTAGACAGTGTGCAAACTACATGGGTATTTTTGCAATTTCTACAAAGGTTGAGGTAAAGCTTTTGGAAATTGACAATTTCTTAAAGCTAACGACAAATTTCATAGAATCTCGGTAAAATCAAATGACTTTGAAAAGGGGGAAACGTATTTCCCAAAACACTCTTCTGAAAAAGGTGTTTTGTCAAATCCCACTGAAAAAATGTTTTATCCCATTGAAAATATTTTTATCTTCTCAAGAAAGTTGTTTTGTCTTTTCAAAATCTTTCATTTTTCCAAGAGGAACCTTACCGGATATCTAGAAATTAAAATCATCTCTCACACTTCCCTGTGTACCTTTAATGAGAGTGGTTGAAAGGACTCTTCATTCTTAATAAAATTTATTAAATCGGTCCTTTGTCCTGCCTCAGCGAGTATTCCTTCCTTCTTCTCTATCACTCACAATGTACCCCAAACACTATGATAGACTCTGATACAAAATCATTTTCTTCCAATATGTTACTTAGGAGAATTCTTAGCTCTAGATAAAGTTTCCTTCTCAACAACTTGGAATTACCCTTCCTATCCTCCATAAGTTGTTTGGTTAGTTTCGAGGATTCCTCTTGTATAAAGATTTTCCTCATCAACCATTTAGCATGCCTCTCCCAGACTCCAGTGACCATGCTCATATCAGCCGCTCCTTCTTGGTATTGTAGACCTTCTACATGTTCTTTTTCTGACATGTTTCTCTCTCGAGATCAGCTCACTTCACAGCAGCGGACTTCCGAAAGGAAGTCGTGCTAGCTTGTGAAGGTGGTGGCCTGAGAGCTAGCTGAAGGGAGAAGGAAGGGCAGGCGAGGGGATCACATATCTGCATTTTTTTACAATGTAGAGATTCTGTTTGGCTGCCTCGTTCGAATTTGAGTCCCTTGAACTGGACCTGTATTCTGTTTGCCAACCGGTTAAACAGATCTGGGTCCATGGTCCTCATTGACATCTCCTTGTAACATTCTTATCTTTAGAAATGTATCAGGTGTTCAGATTAGTTGTTTAATAGGAGTAGTTAAGTCACCGGAAGTTGTATTGAATCTTGTAATCTTTAGATCCTCTTTGTATTCTAGTATATTTTGATCTAAATGTGAACTTGTTCAATGCAACTTTACTTCATGTCTATTTGCTTTTGTATGAATATTCTTTGATAACTTGAAATCTTATATTTGCTTATGATTTTGGTACCTGTACTTCTTGTTATGAAAACTTAGTTCCGAATTCACAACAGCAAATATAACTCTGCTGTTAAACTCAACGGCAAACCAATCCTTAACCATAAGAATTCCCATTCAACATAATAATTATGATGAGACTATCCTAGGATCTATCTTTTAAATAATAGTCTTATAAATCTAATCTTTTATTTTGATTTGATTCAGAAAGCACAGAAGACTTTAAGTTTTTTTTCAAAAACTTCTGGCGCTCAAAAGACTATGTTGATTCTTGCTACCGTCCTTATCAAACTGAAAACTGATTTCAAATCAGCAAATCAGCTTTATTTCGAGTAAAAACTTCAATGATTACTGGTAGAAATCTCATCAGAAGAATTAGTGTTGGAATATGGACAACTTCAGTTTTGGATTTCTTAGAAGGGACTGCTTTCTATGCAACTCCTTCACCAGGAATTGAAGATCTCATCTCAACCCATGATGTTCTGGCGAATCTTAATTCCCATCCAAATTTCAGGTCTCATTAGCTTCAACAGTAGACTTTACATCTGTTGTTGGAAGGATGACCTTCTGAGCAACAAGTAGTCCTTAATATCTTTATCTATATGTTGTGTCCTCTGTTCAAAGACAAACTCTGCTTGAAAATCTTTTCTCCTTTTGTCTTGAACAAATGACTTCCTTCTCTTAAAAGGGTTAGTCATCATCTTAGCTGTTGACCTTGAAGCAAAATACATTCTTGTACCTCTATACTTTCAACCAAACTCATTATGAGTTACTTGCTTCTTTGTGATACAAGTGGCTTAACTAAAATGGTTGCTATCTTCAGTTTTTGCTTCTAAATGCTCTTAACACTTCAATTGGGATTTCATTGTAAAGAAGCATAGTCATCAAGTAATCCTTGATGATGAAGCCTATGGCCCATCCTTCCAGAAACCAAGGCACCCCAAAGGAAAGGATTGCTGAAATGTTCATCATTCACTTGGAATCACCAGACCTCAATGTCTGATGTTTCAACCTTATTCAACAAACCTCATCTTTGCTATCGAGCCTTCTACCACAAAAACCTGCAGACCCTACTCTCTCTCTCTCCAAAAGGTCAAAACGCAAGCACTTTACCAGTGAGGAGGAGCCAACTACATAGAAGAAGAAGAAGTCTCGCTCAAGCACTGATCTTTGCTATTTACTCTTGACCTTCTTCTTTGCTCCCAAAGAACGTTCGACTCTCACATTACTTGGCCGAGAAACTTGCCCCTCTTCTATTTCTCTCACCTTTCTTCTTCATCGCCCCGATGTCAGTAGAAGAAGTCGGGTCGCTTTTTAAAAGAAATGTGGCTCTACACCGCCTTCAATCCAAACCCGCATAC
>CM028383.1:97710516-97818016 GCA_013146195.2 Codonopsis lanceolata
TTCGAGTTTGTGTTTTCTGGGTGATCATGCTATGAATGGGGTTCATATTATTTCTGCTTATGGCTAGACAACTCTTATCACGCTGGTGTACGGTATTTAGCTTGTGTACTTGATACTAGCATGTCTCATCGCTAAGTTAGAAGATATTCGGTAGTTAATGAGTTCCCCGATGTCTTTTCTACCGAAAAGTTTTACCTCCCACCGAGAGCTAGAGTTTTGTATTGAGCATTGCCGTGACATCGCTATTTCTAGGCACCTTATCGAATGGCTCCCATGAGTTGCGCGAAAGCAAGGATCGGCCATGGTGAACTTCTTGATAGAGTTTATTAAACCGAGTGTGTCTCCTGGGGCAACTGCATATGTTGTAAAGGATGATGCTAGTAGTCTACTATAGACTCATCGATGAAACCAGCTACTATTAAAAATAGTACCCCTTGCCACACATTGATGATCTCTTTGATCAACTTTGGGGTTCGGGCTTGTCTATTCCAAGTTTGACTTGAGGAGTGGCTATCACCGCTGAGGGTTCATGAGGATGTCCCGAAGACAAATTCTTCCGTACGCTGTACTTCTTTACAGAGTGTTGTGATGCCGCTTTGATTGACCAACACACCTCAGCTTTTATGGACTTGATGAATAGGGTTTCCATGAGTATCTTGATTGCTTTGTGGTGGTATTTATTGATCGATATTCTTGTGTACTCCAAGTCACGCAGAGGAACATGAGAATCATTTGAGAGAGGTTCTCTATCTGCGGAAGAAGCAACTTTATGCGAAATTTAGTAAGTGTGCCTTCCGGCTAGAACAAGTTTCCTTTCTAGGGCACGTGGTGTCTAGTGATATCGCGGTGGATCCATCCAAGGTTGAGGCGGTTATTTGAAGACGCCTAGTAGCAACCGAGGTCCGTAGTTTTTGGGCTTGGCAAAAGTTATTACCGTAGGTTTATCGAGGGATTTTCAAAATTGCTACCTGATTTGACCACTTTTTATGGAGTGATAAGTGCGAGGCTAGTTTTCAGGAGTTGAAGAGGAGGCTAACTACGGCTCCTATCTTAGCATTGCTAGTGGTTCGAGAACTTTGTGGTTTATACGCTTCATTTTGTGGCTCATGCACAGAGTTATTGTATGCTTCGAGGAAGTTATCACCTTATGAGCGCATTATCCGATGATCTTGAGTTGGCATTATATTTTGCGCTTCAAGTGGAAACATTATCTTTACGCTAAGTTTGAAATATTCATCATAAGAGTTTGAAGTATCTCTTTCACAAAAGGAGTTGAATATGCGACAGGCGATGGATGGAGAAACTTAGGATCATGACTGCATTTTATTTATACCATCCGGGAAAGCTAATGTTGTTGCCGATGCCTTGAGTAGGAAGGTGTATATGTCTTGCTTGATGATGAGGGAGTGGAAGATGCTTTGAGGATGTCCGTGAATGAAGTCCGCCATGTGAGTGAGCATAGTGTTGTTTTCTTGAGAGTGTGCCGCCCGCATTGTTTGAGTTGATTAAGAAGGCTCAAGCTCCGATTCTCGAGTTGAGGAAGATTATTGATGGATTGGGTGATAGTAAGACATCGGAGTTTGCTTTAACAATGATGGTATCTTGACTTTTCGCTGAGTAGAGCTTATGCTCCTTCTACCGATGGAGTTAGCGTATAGTTCTTTGATGAGGCTCACAAGGCCAGTATACTATACATCCGGGGAGTACCAAAATGAGAGACTTGAAGAGACAGCTGGTGGAATGGGATGAAGAGAGAAATAGCAGAGTATGTATCTAGATGTTTGACATGTCGCAGTGTTAAGGTCGAGACACCGGGTTTACTACGCCCACTTGAGATCTGGGTGGAAATAGGAGCATATCACCATGGATTTTGTGACAGGTTGCCACGTGCTAAGTCGAGGTTTTTGATGCAGTTTGGGTTGTTGTGAATAGGTTGACAAAATCTTCACATTTTATTCTATTGCGATGACTTATAGTTTTAGTCAGTTGGCGGCGTTGTATATTCAGGATATCGTGAGATTACATGGTATTCGGTTAGCATTGTCTCTCGATAGAGACCCCTGTGTTCACTTCTAGATTTTGGCATTCCTTGCGAGGCTTTGGGTACGGTTAAACTTTAATACGACTTTTCACCCATCCGATGGTCACGAGATTGATTCAGGTATTGGAGGATTTATTGCGTGCTTGTGCCATGGATTTCAAAGGTAGTTGGGATTCTCATTTGCCATTAGCCGAATTTGCATACAATAACACACGCCCAAGATTGAGATGGCACCATATGAGCTTTGCTTTATATGGGCGTAAGTGTCGCTCACCGATTTGTCGGGATGAAGTTGGTGAGGCTAAGCTGGGGTTCGAGATGGTACAACAGCCACCGAGTAGTGAAGCTTATTAGAGATAGATTGCTTTCGTAGTAGACTTTAAAAGCTAACCGGAGACGACTTAGAGTTTCAGGTTGGTGACTTTGTATTCTTGAAAGTATCGCCCGGCGCAAGGTACTAGCGATTTGGGAAGAAAGGTAAGCTTTCACCCTAGATTTATTGGACCATTCGAGATCCTAGAAAGGATTAGAACTTTGGCGTATCTGTTAGCATTGCCACCTTCTATATCGGATGTTCATGATGTCTTCCATGTCTCGATGCTACGCAAGTACTTGAAGGATGAGTCACATGTCCTTACTTATGATGAGATTTCTATCAACCCGACCTTTCTTATGATGAGAAGCCGGTGAGGATTCTGATACGAAGGAACAAGTCTTGAGAACGAAGAGGATTCCGTTAGTGAAGGTCTTGTGGAAGAATCATGATATTGAGGAAGCCACGTGGGAGACCGAGCTATGAGAGAGATACCCTTTCCTATTTGATGATCCCGTAAGAATTTAGGGACTAAATTCCTTTTAGTGGGGAGGATGTGAGAACCCAAACCCATTACTTGTATATCATGCCTCCTATACTTGATTAATATGTTCATTATGTGTCTTAACATGTTTTAGAGTCCATATTGTTCATACCATGCTCGCATTAGGTCAACCATGTTCATAGTTGCTTGTATGCCCTCTATACGTTGCATGCCTTGTTATACCTCCGCTCGCTGTATCGCCTTAGCACTTAACTAAGTCCTACTAGAACCTTAGTACCTTTATAACATGTTTTATAACTTCAATCTAGGTCATTGTATGTTTGGTTGAGAGTTCGGAAGCCTTCTTGCTTCATTTGACCTTTTGACTCTGGTCTCTGCTTGTCTTTCCTTGCCTCGCGTGTCTTTGAGACTCGTGTGATGTTAACTTGAATCCTAGACCTTGTATCCTAGTCTTAAACATGTTTAAGAATGTTCATTCATGCTTGTTGTATCTTTGTTTAACTCGCCATTGATTCGCTGATGTTCGTCATGAAGTTTCGCCCTTCATTCCTCCTTGTTTCTGTGATGTTCTGACATGTTCTTCTTGTGCTTTGAGTGTTGGTTTACCCCCTTGAATTGCTTGGGTTGTTTGGGGTTCATTCTAGGCCAAATTTGAAGGCTTTTCATCCTGAGACCTTGCCCCGCAAGGTGGTTTGGTCTTGCCTCGCAAGGAAGGCGTAAACTGGGAAGACAAGAGTTCTGGGACCTTGCCCTCGCAGGTGTAGATGACCTTGCGACCGCAAGGTCATCGATCCTCAATTACGGGATTTTTACTCATGTTGAGTCTTCTCCCTCACACCCGACCCCTTTTGTGGCAACTTGACCTCGACCCTTTTAAGCCTATTTCAGCCCTCGATGTGTTTTAATCAAGGGTACTCTTTCACCCACCAATTAGAAGCCACATAATTCTATCCTTGGATTGACTCTTTTAGAGAGTTCATCTTCCCTAACCTCCAACTGATCAGCCATTTTTCCCTCATTCCACCATTGTTGAGCTGGGTTCTTAGAGAGAGAAAGCTTGGGAGCTCTACCTTGGTTGCTTGATTGCCTGAGCTCTCGCCCATCCGCTTTTTCAATCCGAGACCACCGAATCGAAGCTCTTCTCCTCTAGTTTAATAATCTCTGGTTTGTTTTAGCATGCAACAATTGGATTTCGAAAAAGGTAAGCTATTGATTCCCCTTAGGATGTATGCTAGAAATGCCATGCTATCCCCCTTCTTTCATGTCTTTCATACCTTTGCCATGTTAATATCATGTTTTAGGATGATTTGATATTTTGGGAATTTTGAATGATATATTCATCTTGTTGTTTTGGTCCTAAGCCTAGAATTAAAAGTGTTCTATGCCTCCTTAGGAATAACTATTGTTCTTGGACCATTGGCTTTTATTGACTTTTAGAAATTTTGATTTCTAGGTTCCATGAAATATTGAATTGATGATAATTCTTGGCTAGGGTTATTATTTGGATTAATGGCCTAGTCTATCCTATACGAGAACTTAGAAAAGAGTTTTTTATACAATTAGTATTTTTAACTCTATTGGAAGAATTTGTAGACACGACTCAACGGAGTCAATTTTAGTGAGCCATTGAACAATACCGGCTCAATGATCAATCCCTACGACGCTCTAAATGTGTTTCACTAAGAATAATAATTCTAGACTCTTGAATTGGATTGATTACCATGCTTGATTTAAATGTCATATAATAGAATGCCTATTTGACATGTTGAGTTCGCTCTTGTCGAACTCAATCCTACTTGATTTATTGATGAGAATAATTACTTGTCATGAACGAGATCGCTCTTGTCGACCTCGTTCTCTACTTGAGAATTTTGTTAAGTAAACACTACTTGGCATTTGCATGAGTCCACTGGCATACCCGTCTTTGTTCACACACGCCTCCACTGTGGCCACAGGGGGGAAGTAGCCCCCTTGCTGTAATCATTAGAGCATCATTGGTGTGTCTCCGGGCATCCCTGAAGATCGATGTACTTACACATTCGAAGATTCCGTACTTACACACATTCGATAACGCTTGTACGCTTGTGAACTACGTAGCGGCCCTGCCTCCATATATCCTTATCCTATGTGATCTAATTATGCGCACCTATGTGAAACAATGTGCATCTTGGATATATGACCTCTATGCTTATGTGACGATATCTTGCCTCAGTATGTTGCATATTGCCATGACATGCATGATTGATAGCTTACAAGTCTTTATGACTTACCCTTTCCCCTTTATGCTTTTAGATCCTAGCAAGACAGTCCCCGCCGTTGAGATTTGTTGTGTTTGCTTTGTGCCCTTTTGGTCCGCCGTTGATATTTGAAGAGGTGGTTTAGATGTCCTCTTCCTCTTGTTTTATATTTTGTAAGGACGGTGGGTTAAAGCAAGTCAATTAGACTATGCTTGGGTATTTGTTTAGAACTTGATCTTGTAACTCTTGTTAGCTACTGGTAGTTATATCACTTGTAGTACTTGTAATCCCTTTTGTGCCGGCATTGTGTAAGTCGAGCTTTGGTTACCTTATTAATATTCCACTACGTTTAAGTCTTCCGCTGAGCATCCTATTAGCTCTTATTTAATTCCTGTCCATAAACTGTTAGCTTGGGTTCCGGCATGTAGTGTCGCCGATGACTTGGATTAATTGCTTAACTGTTATATCAGGTTTGAAAAGTTTTAAAAATTCCGGCCTTTTGGTGTCGAGGCGTGCTACGTCTCTAATGTTGCGTCACGTCGTTTTCTTAAATTAAGTCCTTGCATGTTATTTGTTTACTTGTTTCCCTCCTATTTGGGCAGTACGACCCGCGGTTCCACCTCGGGCCCGGGCTGGGTCGCCACACAAGAAAACTTTAAAACTCATATTTAAATTTGGTCAACAGAAATCAAGACTCAAACATGTTCGGTTCTAGTTCGTCGAACATTCTAGTCATGTTGCCTGACCATGGCTGAACATGAATAGAATTTTCGGTGAAAGCTAGTGGAACATTTCAAATATGTTTAGCCAAGGTTGGTGGATATTGCAGGCATGTTCGGTTAAGGCTAATGGAACACTGAGGACTAAAGGCTATATAGTATTTTCAATTGATGATGTTTTTGTAATTAAATGTAAGTGGGTGTATAGATTAATTTTGAGGGTTTTAATAGCGACACCCATTGCAAAAAAATGATTCTTGGTGCCACTTAGGAAACTTAGTGGTATGTTGGTTCAAGAAGAACCTTTAATGTGAAAATATCCACTCATCCTATGCTACCACATCAACAGTTAGCTCGTGTTTGAAAAGTTGTTTATGTGAACCCAACAACGATTACAATGAAACTAATCATCTTTGAATCTTTGAATTACGGAAACGGTGTATAGAAACGAATTGAACGAAATTGATAGAAGGCTTCCCTCCACCCTTAGTCGGATATACCAATCCATATGGGTAGCTCAGCAGATAAGTTAGAGGGGGAGAGGGTATTCCAAATTAATTTTTTTTCAAAGGAAACATATCATCTATTGGGTAAGTCTCCTGTAAGACCATCTTACGAATCTCTATTTCTAAGACGAAGCTCCACTCTCTCACAGCTCAACCCAACAACATACGGTGGGTCAGGTAAGGAGGATCTGTCTTACAAAAAATATTCGTAAGACCATCTTACCCAAGTTTTTACCTAATCTGGTACGCATTCCATGATATAAAATATGTCTTTCGATGGGTTGAAAAAGTTTTAGTAATACGAAGAACAAAACATGGAATTCTGATTAATAAGTTGTTGGTAAACCAGAGTATAGCAATAGAAATCTAAGTACAACAACAGATATATGTTTCTACAGATGCTAGAACTATTTTCAATACAAGTTTGTCGATAAGTATAAAACATTACAAACAAAAAAAGTAAACTAGACTATGTTTGTTAAGTGATATTTTCATTAAGAATGATGTTACCAAATAACGAACATGCTTAATACATCAACCTAGACATTCTAATCCTAGCTAACAAGTAAAAGAGGAAAGTGGAGAAGATAAAAAAGGTTGAGAGTGATGCCTTTGATACATTATATGCATCTAGACAATCAACTCTCTAATCTCAATTAAGCATCCTCTAGTACTTTTCGTGAAGGAACATGGTGGTGAGTAGTAAGATCTTACATTAGATAAGAAAATTTTGGGTTACTCAATCACCACTGGATTGAGTAACCGGGTGATTAACACATATCGAGTTGCGACCTAATGTCATTGCACGACCGAAAACCATTACAACGAAATGTGAGTATGTCGAGATGATGAATTCAATATGGGATGGATGCTCGAGGTCTCCTATGACATCATCAAGTAGTTTCATTCTTCAATTGGTTGGCTTGGACTTGATCTCTACTTTAAAGGATTGGAGTTTGAATCATAGAGACTTAGTCGAAAAACTCAATTTAAGAAATAGATTTTGTTGGGAATATTCACTTATTGATACAAATATAAATCTATCTGTGAATATTTCTCAGTTATTGAATACATACTTCCATACATTTGTTATGTCGTTTGTGAGTAAGATAACACATTCTCACATGATTTGGAACATTCTCAAGCGCTATTTAAACCTTCGCTTATAATATTCCTATGTATGAAAAGAATTGAATGTGTCTCATTGAAATTTTCAATCTTGGCATCCACATTATGAAATGAGGTGGTTGCATATAAGGTGCTAGTTGGAAACCATGCAAGCATAGAAAGACACCTTGGATTTATTCCTTGGTGTCTCTCTAGTTAATAGCTTATGATCAAATCTGGTTAACCATTTATGTTAAACACCTTCACATCATTGTGTTGTCTACACCTTGCCTTAGAACATGTTTGCCTATAACATGTTCAAAAATAGATGTCCTAATATGTTAAAACACATTCACATCATTAGTATTTCTTCCCCATGCCTTAGCACATGTTTGTCTATAAACATGTTCGAAAATAGATGTCCTAAGTCAGTCTTGTAAATAGGTTAAGTGAGTCTATTGAAGTTGCGTATGACAGGGTGAATTCATTACAAATCTATATATATATATATATATATATATATATATATATATATATATTTAAAGTTGGTGAGGAGCATTATGGTTGTGCCACCTCACCACCTTTAGATAAATATTCATTCTAAATCATCCATGTGGAAGTTTTAAAAACCTTTGGTTTTCTAGCCATTAGCTAATAATAATACCTAATAACAATCAATATGATAAGGGGTATTAGTATTAGTATATATAACTTCTTCTATTGTCAATAGTAGAAGACTTATATTTAAAAACTTTTACAACTAACATTACTTCTAAGCAATGTGGGATAAAACTCTTCAAGGTTAGATATTACTTCTAATGACTCACTTTTAACATCATACTTTAAGCTTTGATATATTATTCATCTAAAACTTGATTTGGACAAATAAATATATCATTTCGATGTTCTTGCCGAGTAGAACACATTTACACAATTACTTTTGTCAACAAACAAATGACACGTAAAGAAATTTGTGCCTCAAGTTGCACAATTTCTTTTACTAAAAACACTAATTTTTTTAATAAGTATTATACTTTAACTCTTGATATTTTATTCATCCAAAACTCAATTTGGACAAATAAATATATCATTTCGATGCTCTCACCAAGTAGAACACATTTGCACAATTACATTTACCAACAAACAAATGACACGTAAAGAAATTCGTGCCTCAAGTTGCACAATTTCTCTACTAAAAACACGAATTTTTTTTAACAAGTATTATACTTTAAGTCTTGATATCTTATTATCAAAAACTCAATTTGGACAAATAAATATATCATTTTGATGCTCTCACCGAGTAGAATACATTTGTGCAATTACCTTCGTTAACAAACAAACGATACGTAAAGAAATTAGTGCCTCAAGTTACACAATTTCTTTCACAAAAACACTAATTTTTCAACAATAGAAGAGATGTATCCCACATTGGTTAGAAATTGATGTTGGTTTTAAAATTCTATTATTAAGTACCAATAGAAGAAATGCATCATGCATCATACATTGGTTGGAAAGTGATGTTGATTTTCAAAGTCACTAGAAAACCAAAAGTTTTAAAGCTTCCACATGGATGCTTTAGAATGAAGATTTATTTATCCAAAGGCTCCTCACCAATTATATATATATATATATATATATATATATATAATATTTTTACAATTATTACCAATAGAAGATGTATATCTCACATTGGCTAGAAAATGATGTTGAGTTTAAATTATTTTATATTATAACACATTGTTTAAAAAGAAAATGGATACAAAATATTCTATTATTATTACCAATACAAGAGATGTATCACACATTGGTTAGAAACTGATGTTTGTATTAAAAATATTATTATTAATTTCTAATTGAAAAGATATATCATACATTTGTTATAAGATATATATATATATATATATATATATATATATATATATATATATATATATATATATATACTTTTGGTTTTCTAACCATTAACTAATAATAATACATAATAATAATCATAATGATAATGGGTATTAGTATTAGTATATATAACTTCTTCTATTGTCAATAGTAGAAGACTTATATTTAAAAAAATTTACAACTAACATTACTTCTAACCAATGTGGGATAAAACTCTTCAAGGTTAGATATTCCTTCTAATGACTCACTTTTAACACCATACTTTAAGCTTTGATATTTTATTCCTTCAAAACTTGATTTGGACAAATAAATATATCATTTCGATGTTCTTGACGAGTAGAACACATTTGCACAATTACTTTTGTCAACAAACAAATGACACGTAAAGAAATTTGTGCCTCAAGTTGCATAATTTCTTTCACTAAAAACACTAATTTTTAATAAGTATTATACTTTAACTCTTAATATCTTATTCATCCAAAACTCGATTTGGACAAATAAATATATGATTTCAATGCTCTCACCGAGTAGAATACATTTGCGCAATTACATTCACCAACAAACAAATGACATGTAAAGAAATTCGTGCCTCAAGTTACATAATTTCTCTCACTAAAAACACTAATTATTTTAACAAGTATTATACTTTAAGTCTTGATATCTTATTACCCAAACTCGATTTGGACAAATAAATATATCATTTTGATGCTCTCACCGAGTAGAACAAATTTGCGCAATTACCTTCGTCAACAAACAAATGACACGTAAAGAATTTCGTGTCTCAAGTTGCACAATTTCTTTCACTAAAAACACTATTTTTTCAACAATAGAAGAGATGTATCCCACATTGGTTAGAAATTGATGTTGGTTTTAAAAATTCTATTATTAAGTATCAATAGAAGAAATGTATCATACATTGGTTGGAAAGTGATGTTGCTTTTCAAAGTCACTTGAAAACCAAAAGTTTTTAAAGTTTCCACATGGATGCAAGTATTTCATATTGGTTACAAAGTATTCTACTATTATTATCAATAGAAAAGATGTATCACACATTGGCTATAAATTAATGTTGGTTTTAAAAATACTATTATTACCAATAGAATAGATGTATCATACATTTGGTAGAGGGTAATGTTTGTTTTTAAAGTCTTTAAATAGAAGATTTCTACCATTATTATCAATAGAATATGTATATCTCACATTGGTTAGAAAGTGATGTTGATTTTAATTTTAGATAAAAAAAACTTTTACTATTATTACTAATAGAAGAGATATCTTACATTTACTAAAAAATGATGTTAGTTTTAAAAGTCTTTAGATAAAAGACTTTTACTTTTATCGTCAATGTAATAGAAGAGATGTATCCCACATTATTTAGGAAGAGATGTTGGTTATAAAATTTTTAAAATAAAAGACTTCTTCTATTATTACCAAATGAGGATATGTATTATACATTGGTTAGAGAGTGATGTTGATTTTAAAAGTCTACAATTATTAGCAATAGAAGAGAAATATTTCACATTGGTTATAAAGTGATATTGGTTTAAAAAGTTTTTAGATAATGTATCTCACATTGGTTACAAATAAATGTATCTCATATTATTTAGAAATGAGTATTGGTTATAAAAGTCATTAGATAAAGACATTTTTTTGTTATTACCAATAGAAAATATGTATCCATATTGTTTAGAAATGAATATTGTTTAAAAAGTCTTTTATCCACTACTATTATTACTAATAGAAAATATGTATACCACATGGTTAGAATATGGTGTTGGTTTTAAAGTCTTTAGATAAAAGACTTAAACTTTCATTACCAATAAAAATATAAAATATGTATTTCACATTGTTTAAAAATGAATTATGATTTTAAAAGTTTTTAACAAAATGACTTCTAATATTATTATCAAGTTAAATGTTAATTTTAAAAGTCTTTAGATAAAAAAAAAGTACTATTATTATTAATACAAAATATGTATCTCACATTAGCTAGAAACTTATATTAATTTTAAAAGTATTTAGGTAAAAAAAATCGTTTAATATTAGTAACAATATAAAAAAATTATAACAATAGAAGAGATTAACAATCTAATTATAATGTCTAAAAGTTATATTATTATTACAAAAATATATATATCACACATTATATCCGTGCATAGCACGGGCTAAATAACTAGTATTATCTTATGTAAGATCGGTTTTTGTCTCTATTGAATTAATTTTTGTGTACTAATGTTTACTATTCTCTGCTTACTTATAATAAGATGACTGATATTACTAATATCTATATCCACAAGCATGTTTATCTATTTATCATATTATTACTTTATGGCAAACATTTACTTTACAAGCCTAGCAAAACTACTGAAACTAACTCTTATCTTTCAATTTACAGCTTTTCTTAAATAAGTTAAACAATCTATATGCTCTGGTAGATATACACGTCCCTTATAAGACCTAGAATTTTATTAAGTTCAGTATCTTATAACAGTAGATAAAATGATTGATAAAGGATACCAATGACAACATTTTGGAAGAAATTTTGATCATTTGGTAAACAAACTATTCACCCCCACCCCTTCTAGTCTATAGTTTCTCCTATGACTTTGAGTAGTGCCCATAGGGCGACCTACAATTGGTATCATAGTCTAACTCTTTGAAACTAAAAATTTCAACTCCAACAACTTGAGAGACGATCAAGGCTCTGAGTTACATAGCCAGGGGTGCTCATGAAAATCAACTTGATGAGGAGATTTAACTAATTTATTGATGTTGCATCGAAATGTCATCAAAATATTTGTTTTTCAAAATTAGTTTTCTTTCAAAAAGAATTTGAAAACTTCTATTTATGATTTGCTTTTACAATTCTTGTGGTTGAAATAATTACTTATGTGCCGACCGGACTCCCAATCTCTAAACGAGCCTCGGGTCGAGCGCCAAAACAATTCTAACACAAAATTAAACACATAAATAACGCAAAACACATAAATAACACAATTGGACTCAAAAAGTGCTATCGCACAAATCCAACAAGCTCTAAACACACATATTAAATAAAACACGTAGCATATTATTAGTCAGGCTAAAACACAAATAATACACCCAAATGCATAATTAATCAAATATGCAATTCTCAGGTATTACACCCTCTCCCCCTAACAAGAATTTAGTCTCTAAAGTTGAATCCAACAAAAAGGGGAGGTACTCCTCACATAACACACAACATGCCTCAAAAAGATCGCTTGGTTCTTCCCGTAACACTTTAATGAGTTATCTATGCAAGCCCTTGAAGTCTAGTTTCTAATGCACTAAACGGATTTGAATTCTTAGTTTTCTACACAAAGTTATGGCCAATTTACTACAGACTGGTTCTGACTTGAAAAATCGAACATGAGCGTGTGCCAAGGTATACACGACCAATCCAAAATAATTCCATGTTAATCCCCAAGGTCCCCTAGTCATCCATGGCTGAACCTAAGGTCAAAATAATACCAACCAAGTAAAACGACTATATACACAATCCGTACGAACTCATATGACGACATTGTAAAATTATGATCCCAACGTGGCTATAATTATATCAAGTCAAGGGTAATCACATAATACACGTTCAAACCAAATATATGTTGTTGTGTTTAATTTTAAGCAAACAAGCATGCTTATATGTGTGTTGAGTTCCTCGTACTTGTGACTCGACGGTGTGTTTATTTATAAGTAAACATTTACTTGTGCATTGCATGGAGTCCAACTGGCATATGTGTGTAGCACGACAATGAGGGCGACAAATATAGTTGCGAGAGTCACATCTCACAAATGTTGGGGTCGTTGTCGTACCCCTTCATTATTGGCTGTAACGAGGAAGAGCTTGGTTAGAGCAATTCGCATAACCAATGAGGGGCTTGACTCTTGGATAACACTTGGGGCCATTAGACTCCTGGTTAAGTCCCAAGGTCGGTGTTTTTCTGGATACTATTTTATTCAGATATGGATTTCAGTTCAGGATACTATCGGGTTCAGACAATTCATTGTGTGTATTGCGATAGCAGTACAGCTATAGTGTTTATTGGATTTCTGGTGCAGTTCAGTATGTGTACAGTGATAGCAACACATCTACAGTGTTTATAGCAGGACAATCAGAAAGCTCTTTTGCATATTTTGTTTAGTACAAATCAGATTAAAATACTGATTTATATCCTGACTATGTGTTTATATTACGTTGAGTCAATGTCCATTATAACATGACCAACGTGAATTATGTGCAAGTATATAAATTGATATACTTGGTGTAGGGTGTATTGTATATCGTGTATTGTGTATTGTTATATGTGCATAACAGTATGTCATATAGTTACCCGTAGTAACTTATTGAGTTTATCACTCACCCCGTTCCTTTTGTTTTCCTTAGATTTCAGCCAGCCGAGAGTTCTTGGTGAGGCTGGCGAGATCATCGGGCTACCAAGATGCCTTTGGGTACAAGCTCATTGTGAGCTTGTGATGTAAAGAAGCAGCGGAATATGATAACAAAGATCGCCTAAACGAATCCTAGACTAGATTTCCACAGGAAATCTCAACCGAAGCCAAAAATTGACTTAGATTTAAAACCGAAGAAGGGACGCTAATTGCAAAAAGCAATAATCTGAATATTATCAAAAACTGTCTCAAAACAAAGAAAGACTAAAGTATTTATACTACTTACAATAAGGAAGAAACCTACTTAAAAACATATTGAAGAAAAAGACAAGAATAACCCAAGTAATTGTCTTTAAAAAAATTGCATTCCAAACATAATTCGGACAAGCCCTCCTTCCAGTGCAGCTCGGCCCAGCACCCTTTTCTAGATTTGCCATCAGAACTTGCCAGTGCCATTGTCATCTTGATCCCCAAGTTGATCTCCCTCAACACGATCTGCATCATACTCCCCCACTTTAAAAGGATTCGACCCCGAATCCAAATCATTATAAAGAGGATCATCCGGGTAAAAAGCAACTAAATCCGCCACATTGAACATAGGCGAGATGTTCCAGCCAGTCGGTAAATCCACCACATAAGCGTTGTTGTTGATTTTCCGAACGATTTTGCAAGGGCCAAGTTTCTTTGGATGTAGCTTACTATACGTACCTTAAGGGAATCTCTCCTTGCACAAATGGACCATCACCAAGTCACCAACAGCGAAGACCCGCAACCGACGTCGCTTGTCAGCATGCTCCTTGTACTTAGCATTAGACTCCGCAATATTTCGCCTTACCTCCGTTTGAACCGCCTCGATCAACTCTGCCATATGCTCAATCTTGAACCGGAACCTTAGGTAACGGGATTAAATCAAGAGTATACGTAGGAGGCCTCTGATAAACGATCTCGAAAGGCGTCTTTTTCGTAGTCCGATTCACCATGTTGTTGAATGCAAACTCGGCTGTGGCTAATGCTAAATCTCACTTCTTGGGAAAATCCCCACATAGACAATGAATCATTGAACCCAACGTCCGATTCACCACCTCCGTTTGACCATCCGTCTGTGGGTGGAAAGAACTACTATATTGTAACTCAGTCTGAAATATATGCCAAAGAGTACGCCAAAAGTGACTTAGGAATTTAGTATCCCGATCCGACGTGATGGATTTAGGCACCCCATGTAGGTGAACCACCTCCCTGAAGAACAAACCCGCGATATGTGCAGCATCCGATGTTTTTCGACAAGGGATGAAATGAGCCATCTTCGAAAAACGGTCAACCACCACAAAAACCGAATCATTACTTCTCTGCGTCCTAGGGAGTCCCAAAACAAAGTCCATAGAAATGTCCTCCCAAGGACCAACCGGAATAGGTAAAGAGGAATATAATCCCGTATTCTGTGAATGTCCTTTGTTGCGTTGACAAATCATACACTTCCAAAAAAAAGTGTGCGTATCTTTGCGAAGTTGTGGCCAAAAATAATTTCGAGCAATAAGTTCAACCGTTTTGTCTCGACCCAGGTGACCATCTTTATGCAATTCCGCAATAAGGCTTTCACGAATAGAACCGTGAGGGATGCACAACTTGTCACGATAAAATAGGATCCCATCCTGCAACAAATATAAGCCAACCGGACTACCATCTCTACACTTAGCCCATGTCTCCGCAAAATCAACATCTATCTCATACAAACCTTTCAAACAATCAAATCCCACCACCGAAGTACGCATAGTCACCAACAAACTAGCCCGACGGCTCAACGCATCCGCCACTTTATTAAGTTGTCCACTTTTGTGGTAAATGACAAAAGAAAACTGCTGTAAATACGAAACCCAACGTACATGCATGCGATTAAGTGTCGTCTTACCATTCAAGTATTTCAAGGCCTCATGATCAAAATGGAGAACAAACTCACGATGCAGCAAATATTGTTCCCAATGTTTAATAGCATGTACCACAGCATAGAACTCAAGCTCATACGTAGTCCACTTTTGTTTTGCCTCCTCCAATTTTTGACTCATAAAAGCAATCGGCCTTTTTCTTTGCATTAAAACAGCCCCAATGCCGACGACCGAGGCATCCGTTTCTAGCTCAAATGGAATGGAAAAATTAGGTAACACAAGGAGCGGAGCATTAGTTAACTTGTCTTTAATCAACACAAAACTAGCCGCGGCCTCATTACTCCAAGAAAATCGTCCCTTTTTCATACAATCAGTTATTGGGGCCATAATAGTGCTAAAATTACGTATGAAACGCCGGTAAAAAGTAGCAAGCCCATGAAAACTACGTACCTCACTAACGGTCTTGGGAGTTGGCCAGTCACGAATAGCACGAACCTTGTCCTCATCCACCTGAATGCCATCAGCTGAAATAACATAACCCAAAAATAACAACTTGGCCAACATGAAACTGCACTTCTTTAAGTTAATATACAACTTGTTTTCCTGCAGTGTCCTCAAAACCTGTTGGACATGCCCGATATGCTCCTCCTCCGTTTTGCTATAAATCAAAATATCATCAAAATATACCACAAGAAATTTCCCATGAAACGGCTTGAGAACTTGGTGCATTAGATGCATGAACGTACTCGGTGCATTGGACAACCCGAATGGCATTACTAACCACTCATATAACCCTTCCTTCGTTTTGAAAGCGGTTTTCCACTCATCGCCTTGTATAACCCGAACTTGATGGTACCCGCTCTTTAAATCAATCTTGGAAAAGAATTTGGATCCCCGAAGCAAATCCAACATATCATCTAACCGAGGAATAGGGAATCTATACTTAACTGTAATTTTGTTGATTGCCCTACTATCAATGCACATACGTCACGTACCATCTTTCTTAGGCACAAGTAAAGCTGGGACTGCACATGGGCTCAGACTATCCTGTATATACCCCTTTTTCAGCAGCTCTTCCACCTGCTCTTTCAAAATCTCATGTTCAGCAGGACTCGTACAATAATGAGGGAGATTAGGCAACGAAGCACCGGGTACGAAATCAATGTTATGTTGAATATCTCGCAAGGGTGGCAACCCCGGAGGGAGATCATCAGGCATAATATCACGAAACTCATCCAAAACGGACTGTAATGATTTTGGGACCAAACTAATCTGTCCCAAAAGTTCCTTCTGCACGACGGCATATAGAATAGGTGCGTCGGCTAAATCATCAATAAACTCTTGAGTCATACACAAAGAAACAATAGGTTTAGATTTCGTATTACCTCGAGCACCCATATCAGGGGAAGAACGTAGCTGAAAACGAAACCCATCCTATGTAAAAATCAGAGAATTCTCTCGCCCCTTATACACCACATTGACGTCTTATTGCCATGGTCTACCCAACAATACATGGCATGCATTCATATCGACAATATCGCATAAAATTTCATCCTTATAACTACCAATAGAAAAAGGAATAATGCATTGTTCATGCACTTTTATATTGCCGCCAGAATTAATCCAACCAACCGTGTAAGGGGACGTGTGCTTGCGAACCTCCAGCTTCAACGAATCCACAAAACTGCGAGCCACTAAGTT
The DNA here is from genome assembly GCA_013146195.2 of Codonopsis lanceolata. Lineage (NCBI taxonomy): Eukaryota > Viridiplantae > Streptophyta > Magnoliopsida > Asterales > Campanulaceae > Codonopsis > Codonopsis lanceolata. Next base: position 97,727,829 of record CM028383.1, read on the forward strand.
CTCACAACTACCACTATCCACAATAACTGTAGCATTAACATCACTAACTTTCCCTTTGGTTCGAAAGATACTGTGACGTTTCAGATCCTCATGTTCACGAGGGGTTGTCAACATAAGCCGTCGAACCACAAAAGACCCATGGTCAGTTGGCAATCTCCGCATTAAGATCTATCACACAGTCATCACAATGTTCTTCCTCATCCCGGTCTACCATGTTGACTTCACGTCACATAGGACATTGACTAGCCATGTGCCCTTGTTGTAAACACCGAAAACACTTATCACTAAAAACTTTAGCATATGGGTTCGGATTTTGTTGGCCACAATTAGTCGCGTTGGTGTTACGCCGAACTGGGGGGTTCGGAACATCAGTTTGGGCCGACTGCTTCCTGTCATCTAAACCCGTTCGTACACCCGGTGTGTTCTCTAAACCCGTCGCCTCACTAGACCCGGGCACTTGATTCTTAGTGCTCGAAGAAGACGCAGTAGGAAAAGTTCTGTATGATGGTTGAGGATGATAAGTAGATGACTGCTGCTTTTGACCTTCTTGGCTCGAGTAATAACTTCACCCACCGACCGATTTGTAAACAACTCCACTTGATTTTTAATGCCAACCCGAAGGCCACCAATGAACCTTGCAACCTCATGTGCCTCTGTTTCATCCAACTCCGCACGCGCTGATTGGGCGTGAAAGTCGTGGGCATAGTCTTCAACTGTACGAGTGCCCTGTTTGAGGTCCAAAAAGGATTGATACGTGACTTGTTCATAATCCTCTGGTAAAAAGTGAGAACGTAGTTCCCTCTTCATCTTAGCCCAAGAACGGATAGGAGCTTTGTTTTTACGATGTCGCTTCTTACACAATTGTTCCCACCATGCCAACGCTCCGTCTCGCAGTTTATATGCGACATAAGGTACCTTGCGATCATCTTCAACCTGCATCAAGTCGAAGAATTTCTCTACTTCCGCAAGCCAATCCACGAACTCATTCATCTTCAAACTTCCATGGCCTCATCTTCGTCCTGATCAGAATCCTCCCCTACCACCGGTGCACCCCGGTGGAGATTATGTCCCCGAAGATTCGCCCGATTTTGGGGGTTGATATCACCACCACCACCTACCCGCAACTGAGCCAAAGCCGCCAATAATTCTACATGTTGACGGTCACTACATTCAATGGCTGCTTGTGCTTGCTGTGCCATGCATTCCAGTATTGCTGCGATGTCGTCGTTGTTTCCTCCATTGTTAGTCATCTTCGCGTCGAAGAACCCTAGGATCGACCGATTTCTGAGACCAACTGATGTAAAGAAGCAGCGGAATATGATAACAAGGATCGCCTAAATGAATCCCAGACTAGATTTCCACAGGAAATCTCAACCGAAGCCAAAAAATTTGACTTAGATTTAAAACCGAAGAAGGGACGCTAATTGCAAAAAGCAATAATCTGAATATTATCAAAAATTGTCTCAAAACAAAGAAAGACTAAAGTATTTATACTACTTACAATAAGGAAGAAACCTACTTAAAAACGTATTGAAGAAAAAGACAAGAATAACCCAAGTAATTGTCTTTAAAAAAAATTGCATTCCAAACATAATTCGGACAAGCCCTCCTTCCAGTGCAGCTCAGCCCAGCACCCTTTTCCAGATTTGCCATCAGAACTTGCCAGTGCCAATGTCATCTTGATCCCCAAGTTGATCTCCCTCAACACAATCTGCATCAGCTTGTTCCTATGTATTTGGCGAGGACGTGTTTACTAGAGTTATATAAACACTATGTTGGGTAGTTATTGTATATTGCAGCAACATGTTTAGTATTCTTTTATTGCCGACGTGTAACGTCGTGCTTGTGTATATAATGTTATCGGTTGGTTGGCTTTAGAGCCTTGTATTTGTCGGGGCAATGACCCGTTGACTTTGTTACTTTGTTTTCCCATCCTTTTAGAGCTGTGTTGTTTCTATTATCATAGCAGGGATTATTATGTTTTAATCAGGTTTTTGTTTACCCCACTTTTAATAGGGGCTTTGCACGTGTTTTATTTTGGGCTAGTGTGTTTTGTTTTGTTGTTACATGCTTGACCCAAATTTTGTATATATATTAAGTATTAGAAACCCTTAATCATGGAATTTGTTGATCACTAGAATTCTATTATCATTGGGGAAATAATAATTAAGAAATAAATAGCTAAAAAGATGGGGAATGGGCTTGTGAAGCTGTAGAGAGATAATTTAAGAAATAATGCAACAAATCTCAATTTACACCCCGATCTGAATGACCAAAATAGCCTTAACTTAATATGCACATGTCAATTTCTATTAATGTTTCTAGCGTCTATCACATTTAAGGGGCATAATGAGACAAAATGTAACATGTAGTATGACTTTGAGACAAATTCGTTTTGGGGTGCAATATGAGATTCAGTGGATATATTTAGGGAGGAGGCTAACTATCTTTTAGCCTAAGAAAATTCATTGGATTTAATCAAATCCTTATTCATTAGCCTAACTAAAAGATTTAAAGTTGTTAGGCTAGGATCTAAACCTTGTATTCAAGCACATAAAATATAAGTATGGGCTTTGAGGATGTGATCTGGTGAGAAACTATACTTTAGATGATCTTTGGGCATGCGGAAGTATGTGAGTAAAGAATCGAGTTAAATTTAGGGTCTAAGTTTTAAATCTGTAACATACTAGTGTGTAATATGGAGTATGCATATCCCATATGTTAGTTTTTTATTCTTATATTCAAGTCGTTTTAAATATCATATAACTATACACTTTTAATCCTAGCCGTTTATTTAAAGATGTCGTATCATATATAGATCGAGCTTTGGGAGTTAGGTTATTTATAAGGCCTTCTTACCAACCGCCTCCTCATAGCTATATTGTCTTTCCTCTCCATTCCCGCATGTTACACGCATTTCTCTGTCTCTCTCTCTCTCTCCCTCATTTATTTTCAGATCGCGTTTCAAATACATAGAGACATCATGCAAATTGTGGCTCATATAGCTAGAGTAAAAATGAAGGTAATAACAAATTCTCTACTTACATATATGCATGTTTAGGTTTAAATTGATGGCTCTATTTCAATATCCATAAATGTAAAGAGTCATAAAAGTTAATGTAATTCAAGTTATTTTGCATCTAGATTTATTATTAGATTAAAGATCTGTTTCGTATGCTCTTTGATTTTTCGTTCATCCATGGATTCAAGGATGTGCAAAGAGATTTAACTATTATGTGAGAAGGTAAGCAAATGGGTTTAGGTCATACTTGAATCGATTAAATCTACTCACAATGGGAAATTTATATTCTCAAATTAATCAGACCATCACAATCAAGTTTGTCTTCTATGTATTCAATCGGAGATCTAAATCGTATGCTCTTTGAAATTACTTTTGTACATGAATTCAAGGGCGGGATATATAGATCTCACTATTATGTAAGGATGTAAACAAATGGTTATGTCTTTTTGGATCGATTATCCACCCACAATGGGAGATTTATATTATCAAATGAATTAGACCATCACCGATCAAGTTTGTCTTTGATTTTGTCATAGCTATTACGAATCTTAATTATTATTGAAGTCGTAATTTAGATCGAACCTATTTTTATCGCTTTTTTAGGTTTTATTATATTACCAATTCTTATGTGTGGATAAGTTATTCATTATAAAAAATCACGCACACGTGCACACATACACATAAATAGAGATAGAGAGAAGAGAAAAATGAAGAAAAAACATTTCTCAACTATTTGGTTTATACACGCTTGTCACTCAATTTTTTTTTCTTATTTGGCTCATTGAACTTTTTTTTTTCATCCACCATCACCGGTGTTAAACTAACACTTTCGCCTATTAAGTAGACATGTGCTCTGTCTATAACACTTGTTTCAGGGATAAAATAGGAAATTTATACTAATACTAAAAGAAAATATTAGTTGAGGATTTTTTTATGCAAGTTACATAAATGCCTACTTACTCTGACATATGTTTGTTACTTATATTTAACTTACTTCAAAAAAAAAATTGACTTATTTAGTTTTTATTTCTATTGTGTAGGTGGACATATTAAACAATTACGAAAATTATTTGAGATCGTTGTTCTTGGCATTTCAGACATCTTTCACTTGTTCAAGGTACTAAATGTAACTTCAATATTATTTGTCTTATAAATTCTTATTTAGCTTATTTTATATATAACCACATATTGGACGCGCCAATATGCTTCAATTTTTGTATTCTTCAAATTGATTTTCTATGTAATATGGTTTAATCGGGATGATATTTTAATATTTGCAATAAACTAAATTGGTGAACATAGTACAATTATTAAATTCAATTATACATCGACTTTAAATTTATTAAAGGTAAAAACTTGGGTAGCGCGTGTGTTGGTGGATTAAGTTGTTAGAGAGTAATGTTCGATCTTACGAATTAAAATTTATAAAATGGTCTTACAGGAGATCTATTTCTTATTAAATTAGTCCTTATATTATTTTACTTCTTATTTCTTCAATATTTATAGTCTTATATATATAATTAGCTACTAATGCTTTAATAATTTTGTTATTAGAGGAATTAAGTGTAAAAAGTGATAAGTTTGAAAATTTAAAACTACATAAAGTAAGTCAACTTCTCAAAACCTTGCTAGAAAAAAGTAACATTGACGAGACAAAATATTTTAATAAAAGTGGGGTAAATTAATGGAATTGGTCAAAATGGTTTTTGACATCAAAATTGCTTTGCAAGGTGAGTAGTTTGATAAGAGTTCATTGACTCTCCCTTTGAAACTCAATATTTTTAAAAAAATAAAATTTTTAGTAGTTCATTAATTATTAATAAAATAACATTTTTATATCGTAATTTTTTAAACTGAACTTTTTTAAGTTAAAACATTCTGAAATTAAATAGTGGTCTTTTTGACCGGAATGGAGAGAGTATATTTTAGTATAGGATCGGGGATGACCTATTTAATATTTTGTTTTTTTAATTATTGTCATGTTTTAACCTTTTGAGATACATATTACTCCATCTGTTTTCAAATAATTGTCTACCTTTTTCTCGTTCGTTACAAAAATATTTTTCATTTTTCAAAACTTTTTTTAGAAAAACATTTTTACCACTTTACCCTTTTTTTTCTACGTAAATTAATTATGGCCACATATTTAATGGTATTAAAGAAAATCATATATTACACAAATATTTATAATAATACAGTCAATTATTTTTTTCTTAAACGACGTGTCGAGTCAGAGTGGACGATTATTTAAAAACAAAGGTAGTACTTGTTTTACTATTTGAAAAAAGTTAAACATATTTGTCAAATTTTTATTTGAAAAACACTTTGCTTGACTCAAAAAGTCAAAACATGAGTATCAGGTCAAATGGAGATATAGTTCACTCTTGTTCATGATAAATAGATCTTTTTTGTTTATTTGTAGCATAGCATTATTGTCCAATATTATCGTAATCTCTAGAGATGATATTAGCTAAAAGTCAATAAAATCATTGTTCAACAGTTTATTTTTTCTCCCAATAAACAAAAAATCAAATTATCAAAATCTGGGGGATATGCAAAAGGAGATTTAGTAAAAAAGCTACCCCACCACCCTTTCTACCAACTATATATACTAATGCATTCTAATCACTATCAAAACATTCATAAAAGAGTTGAAGTACAAAAAAAATTAAGAACTTACTATTAATAAAATGGCAGATAATCAGAGTTTTTCATCTGAAATTCCAGCAGGTTGGGTGTATGAAAAGGTCGGCTTCAAGAAAGGCAGACCCATCCCGGTACACACCTCTTCTTTCTTCTTAGCTAGAGCCATAACCTCTTTTTCCCCATTAACATAAAAAAAATACTAATTATTATCCATGCATGATTTCTATAGGTTTACTTTAATCCAGAGACATGGCAAAGGTTTTGGGGCAAAGAAGCCCTTTTGCGCTATGTCAGATACTTCAATCGCATGCGTGAACAACAAGAAAGTAAGTTTGATCTCTTATAAATTGAGGCCTAACAATTGGGTGGGTTATGTCAGGTATGAGTCAAATTAAGTAGAGAAACAAGTCGTAACCTATTAGAGCTCAAATATCAAACGGGTCGAAATTGGTCGGGTTAAAATGAGTACCTGGTTAAAACGGGTCAACACGTCTTAACCCGAATCCCGCCCCCCCCTAAAAAATCAAATTTATAGAGTTAAAAATATATATTGAGTCAAAATGAGTAACGAGTTCGACTCGTTTAAACATGACCTGACACAACCGGTTAATATTTTTAGGTTGAAATGAATTACCGTTTCGACTCAAAAATATTCACGGGTTGTGTTGGGTCGATTAATTTTCAAATCGTGTTAGGTGGGTTAACATTTGGGTTGTAATTGATAGACCAACTTATAATCATCTTCTCTTAATTTTTAGCTATCTCACTCATTTTGTTTTAGTAGCTCTAGCTTTATTCACGTATGACCTAGAATGATATTCTTGTATACCGCAGGGCGTCAACCAGAACGAGGAAGCACCCCCACATCAGATGCTTCCAACACGGCTTTTTCCTCCACCAACCCATGAAGTGTGTAGCCCCAACACAAATGGAGGCTAGGGAGAGAAAATAGGAAAGGGAAAAATAATCGTATAATTTGAAGAATTTGTAGTTTATAACTATATCTTTTAGAGATAGATAGGAGTAGTTATGAGGAACCCATGCATGTACTAATGATTTCTCATGTAATCAATTTTCTAGAAAGAATAAGACCGAAAGAAAAAGAAAGATTGCTATCTAGTGTTGAGATCATCATTTGAAACTTCACTCAATTAACGAACTTTCTATTTATACACAGATCGTAGTTCTACAGTAGCAAATTTTTTCGGTATCATATGCAAAGGAGGATGAGTTATAGTTAGTAATCTTACTAGCCGAGCCGAGTCGAGTCGAGCTTTGAAGGTTCAAGCTCAAGCTTGTAAAAGAAATATTCGAGCTCGAGAGCTAAAATTGAGCCACCAAAGTCTTATACGGACTAGACTTGAGTTCATCTCGAGCCATTCACGAAGAATTCATTTTGGTTCAAAATCGAGTCGGCTCGACTAGGTTCACAAATTTTGACACTTCGCCAAACCCAATAATTCTACTATTCGCTATAGCAATTGGGTATATATGCATGAGCGATATTCCAAATTTGCATACAAATTAATACTCCATTCGTTCCGAGTAAAGAGTTCTCGTTTAATAGTCAATTTTTTTTTAGAAAATGACAATTTTAGTAACACATTAGTAATAATTGACACTATTATACCTTAATTTTTGAAAATTGACTATTTATGTGAAATATTCAAAAAATTGAATAGTAAATTATTTACCCGAAACGACAGGAGTATCAAACATGACACTTGAAGAAGTAGATCTACTCAAATCTCCAAGGAGAACTGTGAGACTTCGAACTCCCACTGCTCTCCCTTTGTTCCATTCAAAACTCTCTACGTCTGAAATATTTAATTTTTAAGAAATAATAAATATATAAGTATTATTAAAAAAAATTATAATTACAAGTATACTTTAACTTCGTCAATATACTTATTTAAATTTTGAAATCAAAAAGGTTAGGAATAACAATGGGGCAGTTCGGAACAGTTATACACCATACCACTCATATTCCCTAATTCAATTTTGTACCCCATAACCACCCCATTCCCTAGTGGGGAATCACTTCCCCCCCCCATCCATTCCCTACGGGTAACGGTTAATCAGGGAATACCCACGAAAATTCAGTCAAACTAATATTTTCGTTCAAAATGATAAAACATGGAAAGGGATTCAAGATCTTCTCGAGAATCCAGAAATCTTATTGAAATTGAGGATTGTAGTTGTCCTTTACAAAAGGAAGGTTATCTCTCTATATATACAAAGAGCATAACCGACTTAACTCACAAGAGAAACAAATAGACACCCGCTAACAGGCAGAACAAACAATTAAGTCATTACACTTTCCTCCCTTGTATCTTCTGTAAGGATGAAACTACATATGCTGCTTATGAACATTGATCTGACAAACATTGATATCTTTAGCAAAAATACTCAAATATTAACTTTCAAAGAACTTGCTATTAATCAAGTTCATAAAAAAGATATTATTTCTACGTAAAAATAATTTTAGTCATATTCATAAAAGCTCAAAAGTCAAAGAAGTTGTGTAACAGACAAATTCAATATACAAATATATAATCGCAATGTACTTATAAACAAAATTATGGATACAAAATTACAATACGCACTAAATCACATATACAAATACCTATTACACGTAACAATAATATTACATATATAAATATAATCTTGGATATTTCATAAAAGAGTAAAAGAGTTGATTAGTCATGATCAGAGACGACCTAACTTTTTAGAGACCTGCAGAAAATAAGAAAAATAAGACCCCCAATACGTAAGACAACAAGCATTAGTGTGTGTGTGTGTGTGTGTAACTATAAACCTAGAATTTAATCATTTAATCATAAAATTAATTTAATTATTTAATCATAAAATTTACACAAAATTTATATCAAATCTATACAATAATAAATTACTTAGCTAAAATTAAGTTCTATTAAATTTTTGAGTTCCAAACATATATATAATCATTTAATATTACGAAAAGGAACCGAGGATTTCTAATGTTACAAAACTCTTCATATTTCTTTTCGTTTTTTTTTCTTTTTTCGCTAAAGCATGACCTAAATAAAGTCAAGCCTAATCTTTGAGCTCTTCTTTTTTTTTAATGATAAAAATAGGGAGCCTAAATTATATTAATATTACAAATATGAAAGCATATGTGTTTTTGAAACGAGACCCAAATTTTCCTCTCATAAAATAAAATAGATGCCCAAAAATCATATTGTTATATATATATATATATATATATATATATATATACACACACACACGTGTGTGTGTGTGTGTGTTGTGATGGCCACCAAACTTGGGGGCCCTAAGCTACCGAATCTCTCTAACGCATCTCTCGCACTTTTTCAGGGTGAGCTATTTTTATTTTCCTACATGATACACTCTTTCATGGTAAATGAGAAACTAATTCAACTCACGGAGCAAGTATGTACTAAATCTTCACTTTCTAAATCTATCAAATTGTACCTCGATACTCGTTTGTCGACATATAAAGAACGTCTGACCGTGGGAGAGAGATGTCAAACATAGGAGAGAGAAACGAACCTTGTTGGGATGTCAAGAATTCTTGGTTGATCAATTGTTTTAGGTAATTGTAAATATGTTCGATTGATCGAAATTTTTCTACCGATTACCGGAGAAGCAAGTCATGAAGTAACAAAAAGAAGCAAGCGACTAAGTAGACTAAGTGACAATTTCGTGTGATTGAGAATGATGTTATGGTTTTAGTGTTATACATCTAACATATATATACCTAGATTATATGGTTAATACTTATATGGATAAGCGAATTGGGTAAAAATTCAAGAACGAGGCGGGTATTGCTAATACCAAAATTAAACAATTCATCAATTTTTCATTTCGATTATTCCCCATTACCCGTCTCATATCTAGTTGATAACCGTTAACTTCGGTTCGGGTATCACGGTTCAGTTCGAAATTAACATCCCTAGTAAAAGAGTTAACAAAACATGGATTTAAAAGGAAAAAAAAGAAGGAAAGAAGAGGAGCCCAAGCATAACATTAACAAGGAGGACGCAAAACTTCGACAAGATCAAGGTCCGGGGAAGGCGTACATGGCCAAGCGCGTTTTCAAGGATGAGCAGACAGAACCATTTTTATTTTCGCCCCTTGGTGTTTCAGTCCTTTCCATAAAGGTCCCAAAATCTTCCAAGAGTTACAAACATAGTCCTTAAAGCTGTCAAAAAAGCTCCACCTTCACTTTATGACTTACAATAATGTATATTTGATTCGCTAAGTAAATAGATTATCGGATTCAGATTATTAAACCATTATACAAATTCATATCCAAAATTTTATGTCGAATTTAGAGGAAAATTCATTCGATCCGTTTACAAGCTTTTCTTTGACCTTCCATGGGTAGAGTTGTCATTTTAAAAGGTTTTGTTTTGTTTAAATTCACTCTTGAATTTTGAAATATAAATCTAATACAGTAATTGTTGTAATTTTTCTTTTCACGTGATATACATATTAATAGTAAAGTTAGCTTATTGCAAAAGTGTGACAAATTGCAATTGAAGCCTTTTAAAATTGCTAATAATGTTTTTAAAAATCAAGACATAAAAGTGTCATTTAAAAAAAAATTGACTTTCAAACAAGACTCATTACCCGAACGGAGGTAGTATATATTAAGCTCAATTTTCACAAGGTAGTAGTATCCCAGAAATTCCAACTATTATAGCATATTCTAGTCAAACCTATCGTAAAAAGAAGCCATGATGGGATATCGCAATCTCAAAGGCTTCCATCCTAGCTCCACGCGCAAGACCATTACGATCGTACGATGATATTTCTTCTATATTAAGATCAATGCATGCCTTGACAAGCTCTTCGCCAACGCGTTCAGCTGCTTCCTAGTGGGTTGTCATCAATTTTTAAAAAATGTACAGGAGAGGGATAAGCATGTTGGATGAAAATAAATACTTACAGTAGTAGTACAAGTGAGATTCTTCTCACGGATTGATTGCTGGAGTGTGCTGCAATAAAACAAACACTTGCTCTTCTCATCATCTACCAGCATAGCATACAACTGCTTATCTGAACAGAATACTGAAAGCCTTGGCTTTTCAGCTGTGCCATTGAACTGGGTTGAAATTGACCAAGTAAACATAAATGATTCAAACTTTAATGAGGATTGAAAGGAAGCTACTCTCTCCCGGTTTATTGATTTATTCAACATGCATCTTCTTACCCATCATCTCTAGGAATATACTATGAGCTAGCTGAAAGAACCAATTTGATCATCTTAAAAGTTGTGCCTGGAGAAGTATTTTTCGCTTGAATTGGAACATGCGGGGGAAAGAGGACATATCCATCTCGAATTGAAAGTCGTGCCCGATTAGATGAAATCACTTGCCTTTGTATTATATAACCCTTGAAAGTATTTCAACTATTCACTTAATACATGCCAAATTTTATTTTAGGGTGAGGGTGAATTACCCAAATAGTCCCTGTACTTTACCCTTTTTTCCAAATTAAAATCGTCCCTTTACTAAAGCTTGTGCTTGTAACGCAATTAGTCCTTCCGTCCAATTTCGTTTTTTTCCGTTACACATGATAGTAGCCAAGGGTATCATCGACAATTCATATTATAAAGTTTAGGGACCATTTAGGTCATAAATAAAATTGAGGTAGTTTTTCATGAGTAGAGTTAAATAGGAAAATAAAAAATCAAGAAATCGGTTTTCATGGAAACAATTTTTCTGCTGAAATGATGAGAGCCCAAAATCACTCCATAGATCAAGGCACTTTTCATGGAATATATATATTCATGATTTCCGTATTCTTTACTAATATTTCTCTCAAAACTAAAACCATAATTCCCTACCCACTACGAGAGACCCGAATGTAGCAATAAACAGCGGCGAAAATGGCGGTGACAAGCTCGCCAATAATCACACATCCGCCTGCCACTGACTTGTCCGACGAGTGATGCTTCTCCGCCTGGATAACCTCTGGTGGCTCTGTTTTACTTTCCTCTCCCCACTCTGCTTCCGATGATGTTCTTGACGACGGAGATTCTGCAGTTGATGGCAATGAAATGGATGAATCCAAACAATAGTTTTGTCGCTCCCTTCTTGATTTGGCGTTGTTACTCTGTTTTTGGTACTGGGTCTTTCTTTCTCAATATCAATTTCGGCCCAATTTCTTACTTTGTTTTCATACAAGTAAAGGTTTACAAGCTCAGTTACCCAACTCCGGCGATATCTCCCCAGAGAGCATTGCAGTGTATATAGACAGTGTTTGAAGTTTGCTGAGTTTACCAGTGGTCTAGCTCTGATGATTAGCTACTTGTCAGTTCTGATTCTATTCCAGAATTGGCTTCCTCCGAGCATGTAAATCGGAATTCAGAGATAGAACTGCTTTCTGCCCTAGTCTCAACCGAAGAATTAGATGCTCCTTACGTACCCATTTTCTGCAGCTCCTGTAGTTAGGAGTCCTCTAGTATTCAATGAAGAAGTCAGAAATCTCACCTACTGCTGCATACAACATTTGTTTGCACGCAGCAAGCTCAAAGAGATATTTGAATGCTCAGGGAGGGAGCCCGAAACCCGAGTATCTGCGAGCCCCAATACGGTGAGGTTGCCACAGTTTCCAAGTTTCGTCTGGGATTTTCCCGGCGATGTCTTTGTTACAGTGGCGCGGCACCGAGGGTCTCAAGACCTGTCTCGCCAGAATGCTTCCGGAGAGAGTTATCGAAGAGGATAAGGTTCTTGAGGGATCTGCAGTTGCTGAGCTTAGGAGGGATTTTGCCTGTGAGTTGGTGGGAGTTGAGAATCAAGTCTTGGAGTCAGGAGGTTGGAAATGGAAGGTGGGATGGACCCTGTACAAAGATGATGTAAATAGGTGTGGGAGAGAATGAAGATGACAATGTCATAGAATTGGTCAAAGACTTTCTTAATTAAATGACTATTTTACCCCTAGTCAATATCACATGAGACACGTGTTGAGTCAACGGAAAAATATAATGAAAGTGGACAGAAGGACCATTTCCGTTAACTTTTTGTACAAGGACCAATAAGGTTCAATTTTTTTAGAAGGACGAAGTTGGAAAAAGTGGTAAAGTACATGGATGATTTTGGTAATTCGCCCTTTATTTTACCGTATAGAGTTCAGCCAAGGAAAACCTGCTTCATGTATGTCATCTCAATGCCATATACAAGTAACATATTCAGCTGTAATAGAACATCTTCCATAACCCATAGAGATGATGAAAATTATTACCTTTTTCCGAATTCTTCTGTTTTGTATTTTTGGACTTTCCCTCCGTGTATTACCTCTTGCTTCAACGACAAATGGTTTCTTAAAATCTGTAGTAAGAAAGAACATTGCGGTCAGCCAAAATTCTGTACTTCAAGAATAAGCAAACACTCCATTTCTAAATCATAAAACACGTCATTGTACTTTGTAGTACTTTTGTTACTACAAATACAAATCACGTGTTTTATGATTTAAAAACAAATAAAAAATACACATCAAATTTTCATTTGAAAAATAATTAGTTTGACTTTAAATTGTCAAAAAGGACAAAGACAAAAAAAAATCAAAAAAACATTAGAAACGGAGGGAGTACTAATTTTCATCATTGACAAGCTGAAAACTTCTTGTTCAATTATTCTCCATAGACTTGGAATACTTTCTCTTACTTGGACTCTTCGGTGGAAGGAAAATGGATGAAGAAGTGCCAAAAAGATGACAAGTTTTCAACCGGAGGGGAGTAAATGCCATAACACCAATAACGTAATCACTTGCGAACATGTTAAGTTATTCCCACCACCTTGAAATAAGTGACCGAATGACCTAAAACTGCACAAGATGAAGGGAAAAAAATGAGAAACTTTCGTTAAATACATAAAAAACGAGATGAGGATGACCAGCTCAAAAGCTAGATAGATACCATTTTCCTGCTCTCAGAGACCTGATTTGGAAAATCAAGACATGGTTGGTATATATCTATCCTCTGAACCAACCAATATATTAACAAAATGTATGCAACTTATTTCACCTGTTTTACGTCATGTATGAGGGATAAAAGTAGAAAATCAAGCTTGGTTGTTGAAAGAAGACTCTTCGAATAGAGTTTACAAAAAAGTAACTTAGGACTCTTTGAGCTCAATGAAAGGGTTCGTGTAGATATGCAAGATGGGAACGTGTACATTCACATGGACAACCGCACATGTACAGCACAGAAAAAAAGATTTCATCTGGGCATTTTCTGAGACAGTTGGGAGGAAGCTCTTGTTATTTCAAAAACACTTGATTAGAGATATAAGTGATGAATCAAGTTTGAACGAAAGAAGTGAGAAACATGCAACTTGGTGGGAGAGAATATATATTGCCACTTTCATGTATCGCCTGTCGGGGAGCCAGAGTTGATATGTGAGTGACGAAGTTCTTTGGGGTTGAACTGGGACAGCGGAGTTCTTTGGGGTTGAATTGGGACAACGGCAAAAATCAGATATCTATATATGTTCGGTCAATCTTGTTGTTTGAAACACTTGGTTTTCACTTTAATGTTTGAGAATGTATTTTTGATGTCTCCCTCAAAAATTATAATATAGATACTGAAGTTTGTTTTATACAAGATATAGTATAATTTTGATACAATTTGAAATAAAATATGTATATACAAGTGAAAGTACAATTTCAAATCACTTTTTTTTGGATGAAGGGAAAACAGTAATAATTAACCATTAACCATACGATGGTCACTATGAAACAAAGATACCATACGACTTAGTAAGGCCATTGGCTCAAATTCATCTTCTTGCTTACCATCTAAGGCGTCGTTTGGTAGCCATGATCGAGGCTCGATAGGATTAATACTACTATGTTCCACCCAAAGAGTCATTATTTGAAAAGTCTACTAATAAAGGGATATATTAATGTTATTGGAGTTGATCATAATTACTAAAGTACTTGAGCAAAATCAATATGACAACAACACAAGTTGAGGTAGCGATGAAAGGTTATGAAAATTGCAAACATATTTTTTGAAAGATGACTTTTTATGTGAAACATCCCAAAATAGTAGAATGAACTCTTTGCATGAAACGAAGATAGTATAATATGAGGCGTGCTAAACGTATTACATCAAACGTATTAAATATAACACGTTTTCATGTATATGGCTTAAAATGCCCCCAAGTGATTAGAAAAAAATCTAATTATTATTATTATTAATTTTTTATGGTGAAAAAAAAAATTGGTGGTTGTGTTGGTTTCGTTGGTGTTGAATGGGCAAAATTGGAGGATGGGCTCCGGGACGGTTCGACCTAAATTGAGCACAAAAGCACGAGCACATGAAAATAAAATTAATGAAACATTGCGGATCGGACCACTTTTAAAAGTTTTCAATCGTTTTACACCCGATATTTTTTTGAAACCGGAAAATGGGACTTTTGATGTATCGCGATGCGCATCAATTAATATAGACGATGCACGCATTTGTGCAACGCAATGCATGCTTTTGTGTATTGCGATGCATGACATGCCTTTTTTCGGTTTGAAAAAAATATCAGTGTAAAGCTGTTTAAAAAAAAATCACAGTGGACCAGCCCAATTTTTTCCCAAAAATTGAGGTCTAATTCAATTAGCTTTATAACAAAATCCAGTATATAATTAAAACAAACTTTAGTACCTATATTATAATTTTTGAGGGAGACATCAAAAATACATCCACAAGCATCAAAGTGAAAACCAAGTGTTTTAAACAACAAGATTGACTAACATATATAGATATCCGATTTTTCCGCTGTCCCAATTCAACCCTAAAGAACTCTAATGTCCCAGTTCAACAACAAAGAACTTCATCACTCACATATCAACTCCGGCTCCCGGCAGTGATACACAAAAGTGTTGATATATATTCTATCCCACCAAGTTACAGGTTTCTCACTTCTTTCGTTCAAACTTGATTCATCACTGAATAGTTATGTCTCCGATTAAGTGTTTTTAAAATAACATGAGCTTTCTCCCAACTGTTTGAGAAAATGCGCAGATGAAATCTTTTTTCTGCGTGATACGTGTACATGTCCCCATCTTGCATATCTACAGGAATCCTTTCATTGAGCTCAAAGAATCATAAGCTACTCTTTGTAATGCTATTCAAAGAGTCTCCTTTCAACAACTAAGCTTGATTTTCTACTTTTATCCCTATTACATGACGTAAAACATGTGAAATACGTTGCATGCATTTTTTAATATATTGTTTGGTTCAAAGGATAGCTATATACAAAACATGTCATGATTTTCCAAATTAGGTCTCTTTGAGCAAGACTGAAGGGTGTCTATCTAGCTTTTAAGCTGGACATCCTCATCCCGTTTTTTATGTTATTAACGAAAGTTTCTCATTTTTTTCCTTAGGACATCTTGTGCAATTTTAGGTCATTCAGTCACTCATTTCAAGGTGGGTGGTAATAACTTAACATGTTCACAAGTGATTATGCTATGGGTGTTATGACATTTACTCCCCTTTGGTTCAAAACTTGTCATCGTTTTGGCACTTATTCATCCATTTTCTTTTTTTTCAAGTAAGTAATTAGTTTGACTTATTCATCCATTTTCCTTCCACCGAAGAGTTCAAGTAAGAGAAACTATTCCAAGTCTATGGAGAACAATTGAACAAGAAGTTTTCAACTTGTCAATGATGAAAATTAGTACTCCCTCCATTTCTTTTTTCTTGTTTGACTGTCTTTTTTGGCTATTTAAAGTCAAACTAATTATTTTTCAAACGGAAATTTGATGTGAAATTTGATGTGTATTTTTTTATTTTATTTTAAATCATAAAAAACACCTGATTTGTAGTAACAAAAAAGTACTACAAAGTTACGTGTTTGATGATTTTAAAAAAATATATATGTATCAAATTTTCATTTGAAATACAATCAAATTGACCTAAAACCATCAAACAAAGAGAGTACTACCTCTTCTTAAAAAAGAATAATCTGACTTTGAAGTCAACTTGAACTTTTCCGGAATAAAGATTTGATCGATATTTTCTTTTGAGGATGGAGGTAGATATCCTTTGTGTTGATTTATGCGCTTATCTACATTGGAGTCATAGTTGTTAAAGGCGAGCGCCTTTGGCGCCTCAGGCTAGAGTCGAGGCGAGTCAACACCTTGTCGCGGCAAGCGCCTTTGGCACCTCAGGCGAGAGTCGAGGCGAGTCGACACCTTGTCGCCTCAAGCAAGCTAGGCGAGTCGATGTGCAGAAGTCGTGGAAAAGTCGTCAGCTTTGGCACTTTTTTAAGGCGACAGGCGCCAAAAAGTCCAATAAGGCGCTCACTTTTTTTAAATCTTTTTAAAACTAATTAAGCAGGAAACGACGTAGTTTAGGGTTTACTACAAATATAAAATAAACCCTAAACTAACCCAACACTCAAACGACCCCAAAGAGACCACAATACGTCCCCTGAGAGTGCGATTGTGTCGGACCTGGGAGTCTGGACCTGTCGACTTCAGGCCTGTCGAGTGTCGACTTCGTCTTCTTCTTCGAGAGGTTTCTTCTTCATTGTTTGCCTTCAACAGCCTGTCCAAGTTCCAACTTCCAGGTAAACTCCTCTTCCCTTTCTTTGTATTTGACTTTTTCTGTTTTCATTTTTTTTCAGTCTGTTTGAGACTTCAAGTCTTTTTCTGTTTGTGAATCAGTTCACTGATTTTGTTTCCTTCAATTGTTCTATTTATTTTATAAATTTGTAACTCTTAAAAAATAATCAAGTTCTATTACTCAGTTCACTGATTTTGTTTCCTACTTTCCTTCAATGTGTTCTATTGTGACTCAGTTCACTGATTTTCTGTTTTGTTCTAGAACTCTTTTCTGTAATTAATAATTATGTTTAAAAATTGTCAATTAAATTTGTTTCTATTTATGTTCTGTAAACTTGAAGAGTCCGTTATTTTGTGTCTCAAGTCTTTTTTCTGTTATTTTGTTTCAATAAAATCGTCTCAAGTCTCTGTTGTGTTTTTTTTTTTACTCTTGAGACTGGGTCTCTGTTGTAGTGTTGAATAATTTCTTTATCTGTGTACTTTCTTAGAAATGTCAGCCCCCCCTCAAATAGTAGTGGTGGTCGAAAGGATCCAGTTTGAAAGTACGTGAAATTGGAAGATCTCAAAAACACAAATTCCACAACTAATATTTTTTGTGATCAAAAATACTCTGGAGGTATTTTTAGGGCGAAACAACATATTGTTGGAGGATTTAAAAATGTAAAGGGTTGTGATGGAGTGCCGGCGGAGGTGAAAGGATGAAATAAACCATTTCATGGGGGTGAAAAAAAGAACGAAAGAGCAATCAATTCTAGAGAGAGAATTACGTGCTCAAAATGATGATGAACACAATGAAATTGGGGATGAAAATGAAAGTGAAGAGGTCGCGTCAAGGCGGCAAAGTCAAACAATAAAGGGCCGATTGATTTATTTGTTAATCGCACGGAAACGCGCAAAAATATTAGACAACAAAAGGTCAAAATGAGGAGGCGTTGAAAGAGTTGAGGACCAAGCTTTAATGTTCGGGTGCTAGATGGATGTATGATCCTTTGGGGATTGCTTTTAATCTTTGTGAAGTATGATAGTTTTCAAGAGATGATCGATGCAATTGCAAGCGTATGAAGGTCCAAGTTACCGTGAGGTGAGAGTTCCTTTTCTCAAGAAAGAGGTGAATGAGGTTCACAAATCAATGGAAGACCACAAAAAGAATGGATACAACATGGTTGTTCCATTATGTTGGATGGGTGGAAAGACAAGAGCGAACATTGGTGAATTTTCTTGTCAATTGTCTTCAGAAAGTATGTCATTGAGTCGATTGATGCGAGAAGATGTGAGAACTAGTTAGTATTTGTGGGGAAAAATTGGGCTGAAAATGTGGTTCAAGTTATTGATAATGTGAATATGAAGTTGGTGGGTAAGAATCACTTGAATGTTACTTATTTAACTGAATATTGAATTATTGATACTCTTGTAGTCTTGTTAAAAGTGATTATTCCTTCCTTTTCATGGGGCGATGTTGGAGGCAAAATATCCTCATTTATATTGGACAGGTGTGTGCCCATTGCTTGGACTTGATTTGGAAGATTTGTTTGAAATACCAAGTATCAAGTCGGTGTTTAAAAGGTTGTCAAGTTGAGCGGCTACATCTATAGTCGCCTGGGGTAATGAATATGATGAGGAAATTCACTAAGCTTGAGCTTGTAAGACCCATGACAACTCGGTTTGCCACTTTCCCTTACTCTTTCAAGGATTAAAGTACTAAAGAAAACTTGAGGACAATGTTCACCTCAGATGCTTGGAATACCAGCAAATGGGAAAAGGAGCAAAAAGGTAAACGTGCAGCAAGGATTGTTATGGACACCATCTGAGGTGAACATTTGCTGGTATTCCAAGCATCTGAGGTGAACATTGCCCTCAAGTTTTTCTTAAGTACTTAAATCCTTGAAAGAGTAAGGAAAGTTGTGGCAAACCGAAGCATGGTCTTACAAGCTCAAGCTTAGTGAATTTCCTCATCATATTCATTACCCCTGTCTATAGATGTAGCCGCTCAACTTGACAACCTTTTTAAACACTGACTTGATACTTGGTATTTCAAACAAATCTTCCAAAATCAAGTCCAAGCAATGGGCAACACACGGTGTCCAATATAAATGAGGATATTTTGCCTCCAACATCGTCCCTATGAAAGGAAAGAATAATCACTTTTAACAAGACTACAAGAGTATCAATAATTCAATATTCAATTAAAGAAGTAACATTCAAGTGATTCTTACCCAACTTCATATTCGAAGCATTATCCGTAATAACTTGAACCACATTTTCAGGCCCAATTTTCTCCACAAAATTACTAACTAGTATACACATCTTCTCACCAATCTTGGCATAATCAAAAGCATCAACCGACTCCACAAACATACTTCCTTTGAGACAATTGACAAGAAAATTCACCAATGTTCGTTCCCTCTTGTCTTTTCACCCAATCCAACATAATGGAACAACCATGTTGTATCCATTCTTTTTTGTGGTCTTCCATTGATTTGTTAACCTCATTCACCTCTTTCTTGAGAAAAGGAACTCTCGCCTCATGGTAACTTGGACCTTTCAAACCCAGACAATGCTTTGCAATTGCATCGATCATCTCTTGAAAACTATCATACTTCACAGCATTAAAAGCAATCCCAGCATTAAAAGCAATCCCAGCATCATACATCCATCTAGCAATAGCCGAACATGCTCGGGTCCTCAACTCTTTCAACGCCTCCTCATTTTGACCTTTTTGTTGTCTAATATTTTTTGCAATTTGTTTCCAGGTGCGATTAACAAATAAATCCATCAGCCCTTTATTGTTTGACTTTGTTGTCCTTGACGCGACCTCTTCACTTTCATTTTCATCCCCAATTTCATCGTGTTTCATCATCATTTTGAGCACGTAATTCTCTCTCTAGAATTGATTGCTCTTTCGTTCTTTTTTTCACCCCCATGAAATGGTTTATTTCATCCTTTCACCTCCGCCGACACTGTCACAACCTTAAATCCTCCAACAATAAGTTGTTTCGCTCTAAAAATACCTCCAGAGTATTTTTTATCACAAAAAATATAAGTTGTGGAATTCGTGTTTTTGGGATCTTCCAATTTCACGTACTTCCAAACTAGATCCTTTCGACCACCACTACTACTTGAGGGGGCTGACATTTCTAAGAAAGTACACAGATAAAGAAATTATAAAAGGAAAAAAAACATTTCAACACTACAACAGAGACTCAGTCTCAAGAGTAAAAAAAATTAAAAATAACACAACAAAGACTTGAGACAATTTTATTAAAACAAAATAACAGAAAAAAGACTTGAGACAATTTAATTGACATAAAATAACAGAGACTTCAAGTTTACATAACAGAAATAGAAACAAATTTAATTGACAATTTTTAAACATAATTATTAATTACAGAAAAGAGTTCCGTAACATAAGCAATCGAACCGAGTCACAATAGAACACATTGAAGGAAAGTAGGAACTAGGAAACAAGTAATAGAACTTGATTATTTTTTAAGAGTTACAGACTTACAGTACAGAACAGAAATAGAAACAAATTTATAAAATAAATAGAACAATTGAAGGAAATAAAATCAGTGAACTGAGTCACAAACAGAAAAAGACTCGAAGTCTCAAACAGAATGAAGAAAAAAAAATGAAAACAGAAAAAGTCAAACACAAAGAAAGGGAAGAGGAGTTTACCCGGAAGTTAGAACTTGGACAGATGTTGAAGGCAAACGATGAAGAAGAAACCTCTCGAAGAAGAAGACGAAGTCGACACTCGACAGACCTGAAGTCGACAGGTCCCAGACTCCCAGGTCCGACACCAATCGCACTCTCAGGGGACGTATCGTTGTCTCTTTGGGGTCGTTTGGGGTCGTATGAAGTGTTGGGTTAGTTTAGGGTTTATTTTATATTTATAGTAAACCCTAAACTACTTCGTTTCATACTTAATTAGTTTTAAAAATTAAAAAAAAGTGAGCGCCTTATTGGACTTTTTGGAGCCTGTCGCCTTAAAAAAAGCGCCAAAGTCGACGACTTTTCCACGACTTCTGCACATCGACTCGCCTAGCTTGCTTGAGGCGCCAAGGTGTCGACTCGCCTCGACTCTCGCCTGAGGCGCCAAAGGCGCTCGCCTTTAACAACTATGTATCATGTCATCACAAAGTAACTAATAAATAAACATAGGACTAGAAAGCAGGCCTAACAAAAACAATGTAAAATATCAGGTGATTTAGATTATAAATTATAAGATAATTACAAAGAAAGCATGTCATAACTCATAACTATAATAATAGACAAAATGACATAAAAATAAATGTTATGGTAACTCGGGAAAACTTGTAGATCGGTGAGTAAAGGGTGTGTTATGCTTACTATAATTATTACTCAATATGTTCAACTTAAAGAGTTCTAGTTTGAAAATCAAACATTTATTACTCTGGAAATTAATCATTATGTGCCTTGCTCACCTGAGTATCCTAATACAAGCAGAAATAAGGTAATTTTTAATTGTATGATACAAACAAGACCAGACCAATAATATGAAAGTCAAAATCCATGACAAAAAAGATTTCAAACATCTTCTTTTACGTCATTTTTCATGTTCTATACCATACTTCACAATAATGAACTAGTGCTTCAAAATAACCCATCTTTAGCAAAACCTTAGCTCAAAGAAGTATGCCAATAAGTCAAATTAAACCAAACAATCAATCAATCAAAACAACACCACCACCACCGATCTAAACTCCAACGCAAAGCATAAAGGTCTTTCTTTCTCAAGTACTCTAACCATTGATATTAGTTCCAAGATAGAGCTTTCCAATGAAGTAGTTCTGAGATCATTTTATTCAAGGTTTAGGCTCTAACTATTTGAACACGACTCTATCTTGGCGGGGCGAGCCAACCCACGACTACGGCTCATTGTGATAACACTAGTATAGATGTTGTGAATAATTTTCATATTGGCTAGTGGGTATATTTTTGTGTAGTGTATACTTCTAGTGTTCAAGGACGTGTCACCTTTTTCGACGCTTTTTCATTTATATATACTTGACCTTTATCAAAAAAATATATAACTTGCTTCTCCTGCAAGTCTTTTTTAAATACTACCGCACGTTATAATTAGCCTTTAAACTATTTCTTCATTGAATAATCATATTAAACCGTCTATGTTCAAATTTCATCAAATCCAGATGAAAATTATTCTAAAAATTATGTGAAAAATTTCCTTGATTATCACTCACCAACTTCTCCGATCTCTTTAGAGTGGATGGCTGAGATCTAAGCTTATAATTGTATAATTCAAGAGCCATTAAAAAAACATATCCTGCCTGACTAAACTTATAAAATGACTAAGAAATCTGAGCACTAAACAACAATGGTGTTTCATTTAATAAAGGACTGTCTACCACTAGAAATTGGATGGAAACTCATTAATGTTTATTATCCAGCATAAACTAGCATTTCTTTGTCATGGTCCCTATTTATCCCGAAACAGAATATGAACACACTCAGGACTAATATTAACCTTTCCACAGTTTTCAAGTTGATATCATAATTTTTTCTAACACGGGTCGGAGGGACAACAGAAGTCTAAGCTCGAGAAGGCAGCATGGTCGTGTTCACGATGTTCAGTTCCAGCAGCATAACAGGTTAGTGCTGATTACCTTAACAAAGATTGTCAATGCGAACATACATGCACAATCAATATCAAAATGCTACCATAACTATTTCTTATATTATGAGTCTACGACCATGTAAAATATTGAAAAAGTTAATTTATATGATTTCTAACTTTACGTGATTCATTTACATACTGTTTTCTGTTCATGTGGGATTATATCTCTTGAATTGAAGTAGACATGAAAGCTTGGTTAAAGAGTGGAGAAAAATTCACAGCAAGATCATGCACAGCCATGAGATGCTATATTTTTAAATCAAACACCTCAAAATTTTCTCTAAAAGCAAGATCATTGAAGTTAGAACTGATGTTCTGGTGTTAAGATTTTCTAACATAAACACATCGGGCTTGTTTGGTAGTCAGGCATGGATAAGTAGTATTATTAATCCTAGTACTATTAGTGTCGTCGCTATTAATCCTCACTTGTATATCGGGGGTAATTTTGAGATAAAAAATGTTAATCTCGATTTTTTTTAGTGAGGGCGCTATTAATACCACCCTCTCCCTTGGTATTAATAGTGAAAGAATAATTAATTTATCCGGATAACTTGTGCTATTAGTCCCGACCACCTACTGTGTACCAAACATCATATAACTTGGCTTATTAATCTTATCTAACCTTAATCCTGGCTACCAAACGGCACCTTTAGACATTAACATCAAAGTTCAAACATAACCGAGGAAATACTACTTCTCAGTGTGAAATGTTTGTTTTAGTTATACCTAAAGTGTTTTCAGTTCTAGTTCTTCATTTCATTCTTGATTTTTCTACCATAATTTCAAAATTGCATATTTTAACAATTATATTCAATCATATAAAAAGAAGGCACGGCATCACATGTTCAATAAAAGCATCCAAAGTTCTGGTTGTTGCAAACCATCAACATTATCATCACTACATAAACATGACATCATTCAATAAAGAGCATTAGGTTGAACAAGGTGTCAAGCCAAACAAATAAAGTCCTATTCAAAGAAGCACAGCTGATGATGACGCATCTATTATTCTATACACAAGACTACAAACATGGAACGGCTTTTCTATAACATTAATTAACAATACATCTTTATTTATGCTATTAGTTTGACTGTACTGCGTAATCATCTGTGCATGTGTTGAGTGAACTAGCACCCCTTCATGCCCCCTAGAGGTCTGTGAGAATTTGATCGGCAACGAACCCAATTTAGAAACGGAACCTCACTTGAAATTAATGATTGTTAGACAAACAAACAAATAGATGGCACCATTTATGGTGAAAATAGATTGAGTAGGTGATCCCAAGTAACTCGAAAAAATGGTGAGTTGAGTTGAGATCGAGTCAGAATTTTGACTCCAAACATCATCAACATGACGAAAAAAATCACACTAAAAAACATGTATACATAATAAAATATGTGATATATGTCTACATTTTACATTTTAGGATCATTTTATTTAAGATAGAGCCGTGTTCTTGGGTTCTCTTTGATTTTCGGCAACGGGCGCTTTCCTTCCTTTATTAGAGATACGACGTGCTTGGAACACTTTGCTTTTTTAGTTGGTAAGATTCAGTTGTAAAAAGATTTCTCTAGCATACAAGGTGAAGAGAAATATTAAGGCGCATTTGGGGAACGTGGTTTGTTTTGTGTTTTGTTGTTTTGGTTTGAACTTTGTGATGATTAAAGTTAAAAAAATAAGTGAGAGATAGAGAGAAAGATGGTGGGACTAAAGACACGGAAAGATGAAGACCACAAAACAAAGACAAAACCATGGATCTGAATGCACCCTAAGACTTTCTCTCATTGCTACAGGAGGTGGTGGAATGTGATATGCAAAAGTTGTAATCACTTTATGAGGGGTGATTCTGTGAGAAGCTTAATGCTTCCAGCTTCCTTTATTTTTATGTGAGGGAAAATATATGTGCCTCAACATTTTGTTAGGGATGGCAATAGGTGTTGTCTTGAAAACCTTTTGCTTGTGTTGGTTATAGACTTTGCTGCTGCTGGGTTTTAAGTTTTGTATGTAACCCTGGATAGAGAAAAGGCATATAATAATGTAATTGGGGGTTTTCTCACTTATTCGCAATAGAATTGGTTTGGTCAAATTGTGGTGCAAATTGATTGGGGCTTGTATTTCTGTAGTTCATTTCTCTTAATGTGAATGTGTCTTGAAAGCTGTATTGAGAGCTCATGTAGTTTTGAGGGAAAGAGACCCAGTTGGCCAGTTTCACAGCTGGGTATGTATATCATGGAGATTTTCGGCTTGATGTTGAGTGTGAAATGTTGTGGCATGCAAGTCTTTGACTTTAGTTGTATGGTTGTTGGAATTTCTCAAAATTGATCTTTATTGAGCTGTTCACGTGTAATGTGCACTATGCATACCACTGCACTGCCATGACATGACAGGGGAATTGGGGGAAAGGCCTGCAATGCTTTCAGAAAGGTAATGAGAAGAACGGTGTAACATATTTAACCAAGTATGACTGGATACAATATGGCAAGAAACATGAGTAGCATGGACTGCTTTAATTCCTACCCCAACTAATAAGACTTGGTGCCAAATGGAAAGAAGAGACAAAGGCATTGCCGACATCAGTTCGAACCCAGGAAAGAGTTGAGGGAAACATCAAAACAAATCTTAAAACTCAGTCCAACCACAAGCAGACATAAAAGTAAAACATTTCATATCATGACTAGCAAGTAACATCTAACACCACTGATAATAAAACGAAGGCAGAATTATCACTTTTTCTTCCTTGCGATAAGAAGCACTTTCACTTTAATATCTTTAACTAGTTCAGTCCAATCAGTAAGGTGGGGAAAATCACAAACCTTTGTTGCACTGGGGGGATTCCCTCTTTCTCCTCAACCCTCTCCTTAATTGATCTGGTCAATGGTATCAGTAGGCTCAATATCAAATTCAGTTTAAGAAATTACCAACTACAAGAGAATGAAAAATCTTGACTTAGCTCTACTCACAATAAGAGAATGAAAAATGTAAATGGCCATAACAAAAAATATGAAGGCTCGAATTGAGAAAGTAAAATCCATATTATCAAACCTCAAATAACAGAACATACTAAATAAAATTATGAAACACACATTTTCGTTCACTTCACACATACATATAATAGGGTTTGAGACTGAAAAAAGGGGAAAATTATATAAAAAATAGGCATAAATTTCTCTACAAATCTAGGGTTTTAGACTGAAGAGAAAAGATACGTACCTGTACTGACGGTGGCGGAGGGAGTTGAAGCAGAAGAACCGGCGATGGCTGCAGTGATGAAGAGAGAAGAGAGAGTTTGAGAGTCTAGGGATTTGGGAGAGACCGTGAAGGGAGAGGAAGAGGAAATGGAGAGGCTGAGAAGGGAGAGTGACTGACCGGTTGGCAGGCGTCGGAGGCGCAGTCGGAGGGAGCGAAGGGAGCGTACTGCGAATGGGGGGTTAATTTGAGAGGCGTTTTTGAGAAGGCAAAAACTTGTGTAGGACGGTCTTACGGATCCTAGATTCGTAAGACGGAGCCCCATTTAAAAATTCACGAGTTAATAATTAAATCTGTTAATAAAATTCTCAAAAGCTTGTTGGCTAAGTTGGTAAAAGGCGGAGGTTAAAGACATAGCCCCTTGCGGGTTCAAGGTTCGAAACGCCTGAGCAAAAAAAATTTGTTTTTATGCTCATTTCCTATATTTGCTAAAGTGCCCCTCCACTTTCAATGTTTGCCGTCTAATTCTCACACCTTGAAGTTTAATCCTTTGTTAGTTCTGTTAGCCATCCGTTAGCAACAATTGTCTTGGGATACTTGACAGATCCTAACGAACTTTGACGAAATGCTAAATGACACATTTAAAACCAAAAGTGACACATTAAAAACACAAAAGTAACACATTTTAATGTTAAAAGTGACACTATAAATAAAAATTTATTATAATTTTTATTAAAATACAAAGTAACACTATTAATACTAAAAAGTGACACATTTAATACTAAAAAGTGACACTCTTAATACTAAAAAGTGACACTCTTAATACAAAAAGTGACACATTTAATACTAAAAAGTGACACTCTTAATACTAAAAAGTGACACATTTAATACTAAAAAGTGACACTCTTCCTTAAATAATTTACCGGACCAAAATGAATCATCTCGTGTTTCAAGTTCATCTTCTACATGCCTAGATCATGCTCCCTCTGTTACGAAGGGAAAGAGAAAAAGAATTAAGGGAAGTATTGAAAAGGGCAAGAAAAAGACTACTGATTTTTCTGATTCTCATCAAGCCAAGTAATTTGGTTCCAAGACTCCTAATGCTCGATTATTTTAGACATATTTTCAGTAAATTTTGTAAGTTTGAGTAAGAAACATATACTTTATCTTGAAAAAGTTATGGTTTTGTATTTTTAACGATTGACACTTGGGATTATATATATTTCTATGAATGAGAAGATATATTTCAGTAGTGTTCAATTGATTATTGCTGTTAAAATCACTAGCTCAAAAGTGACACACTTTAGTCCTAAAAGTAACACACTCCAAGCCTAAAAGTGACACTCTTATTGATACAAATTGTATAATTATAAAAATGAGTTGCTTTACCAAAAGTGACACACCTAATGCCTAAAAGTGATACAATTAATACATAAAAGTGACATACTAAACGTGACACTTATGAATAAAAATTTAAAGATGGAAAATGATTTTTTTTGCCAAAAGTGACACACGTAAAACTTAAAAGCGACACATTCTATGTTTAAAAGTGACACTCTGATTTAAAGTAACTAAGTAAAACTTAATCTGACCTAAGACAATAATTATCCAAAAGTGACACACGTTTGTTCTCAAAGTGACACACGTCAAGTCTAAAAGTAACACTCTGATTGATTGTAAATATAAACAATGTCAAAATAACACATCCCTTCTAATAAAACTTAAAAACAATAAAAACAATTCTAAAAGGTTTCGAACCTTAAACCGAACAAGCTAATTCCAATTCCAACAACTTAAAAGATTCATGTGAACCATCTCACCATATTGATATTTAAGAGGTTTTATAACGTATTATTAATTTATTATGACCCACAAATTTATAATTCTCATTAAAAAAAAAAAAAACCATATTACATTGTCAAGGGGATTTGAACCCGTGACCTCCGGTCGACAAAACCCTTAAGCGTTACTTCCAACCATCTCGCCAAATTCATGATTGTGAATTTAATTAACATATTTAATTATTAACCCGTAAATTCATAAATGGAGCTCCGTCTTACGAATAAGGATCCGTAAGACGGTCTTACAGGAGACCACCTCTTTTGAGAAAGGGTTATTGACAGAGGAAAGGGCAGTAGCTTTTTGTTCACTTCCGCGTTTATCGAAAAGGAAATGGTAGGTTTTTTTATTTTTTTATTTTAACGTTATTACCGAATTTCGCCATTAAATATGGCACCATTTTATAGTGATTCCGTCGACGGAATTCTGTTAGTAATTTTAAAATTTCATCAGTAATTGTTGACAAAATACTCCTTCAGTAATATTTCGTAAGTAATTAATGACCCGCTCATTTTTATTAGTAACTAGTTTTACACCCGTGCGTTAAACGCACGGTCATATAATTTTTTTAATTAATTTATACTCAAGCGAAACCAAAAAGAAGAAAAAAATTAAAAAAAAAACGTTGGAGGCAACTACTTTCGATATAAAAAAAATTTTGTTTTAATTTAAAAATTAGAGACTTGTATATTTTAGATCTGAGAAAATAAAGTCAATTTTTTAGAAAATAAAGACAACTTTATCCTTCACTAAATCTTAATTGTAGCAATAATTTTAGAAATAGTTCTAAACATAGCATTGTTATAAATTAAAATATGGTGAATATATGATCATACAGTAATTGCATTATATGAAAAGTAATAAACAATTAAAAGAATATACTACAAATGAAGAGAAACAAATTATAAACAATTACATCGAAAAATAATAACATTATGAAAAAAAATCTAAACGTTATCGTGGTATTTTAATAATACCCAATTTACTAAACAAATAGAGAGGAAGAAAGGAGAGGAAAATAGGAAACCTCAACTGGCAATCTCCCTTATTCTCTATCCCTCTCAGGAAATATATCTTATTCTCACTGACGATCTCTCTTATACTCACCGTCCACACCACAGTACGTTTTCTTCCTCTCGTTCCATATCTCGCTCGATCCATCTCTCTTTCTTTAATATTCAACTTTATTCTGAGGGAAAAATATTGATTATATTTTTTCGGTGATTTTTCATTCGGATCTAATGAAATTGCATAAAAATATTTTGTTTAGTTATTTCGCATAAAAAAACGTTTTTAACACTCAGATCTACTGTGAATTTGATAATATTTTTTATACATTGATTTTTGTTATTTACTTTTAGATAAATCTCCGAACTGGTTTAATCATTTAGTATTCTCGAAAGATGATTTTTTCTAGTGATTTTTATTTCATACTACTTCGAATTTGTCAATAGTTTTTTAGGCCAAATTACTTTTTACCCTCCAAAGTTTTCACCAAATTCCAGTTTGCCACCTAAACTAAGGTTTGTCTCACTTTAGCATTCAAGGTTGTCATTTGTCCCATTTAACCTCCTCCCGTCAGTTGTCGTTTGAAACTCAGCGTTAAATCACACGTGGTCTTCACGTGTAGGGTTATTTTAGTCTTTTTCCCTATTGTATCTCTCCCCTCAAACCTACCACCATCTACACATTCAAATCATAAAACTCAGAGTGAAAGTTTGATCCAACAATGCACAATCAACGCCATGAAAAAACAGTGAGGAGAGGGAAATCCTTCTAAGCAAGAGACAGAAACCCAGGTGGAGATTCAACAATGAACTGTAAATGTAGTTCCATAGTAGGGCCTTTGTTTGACTCATCGCATAGTTGCTGAGGGATATAAGAAGAAATGGCACATCAACAACAAAGATGAAGCCTTAAAAAGGCTATGGGGTAGGAAGGGGTCTCCTCTTCTGCTTTTGGGACCACTCCCTCATCATACGTTCGCTGGAAGAACCAGGCAACTCCTTTGATTTAGTCGGTCGTCCCGGAGGAGTACAAAATTGTTGCGGTATCCGATTAAGAAACGTCAATTGGATCGTAATTATCTATTCCAGTTGTCATCGTTGACTCGAATTGAGAAGAGTCCAGAATAATCTGACAGTCTTTAAGCGTCGATAGCTTGACTATCGTCTTCGACGAAGTAAAAGCGATTACCGGCCTGCAGAGCTCAATTTGGCGGCAAATCTCGAGTTTGGAGTTGGTCGGATTGGAAGGAGAAACAAAAATGCAGAGGGAAGAGAGAGAAAGAGAGAGGTAGAATACAGGGAGATTAATTGAATTTGGTGAGAAAATGAAAGCAGAGTCGCCTTTGGAGAGTTTAATTTGAACTCGTAAATTTGTAAAAGAGCTAATGCCCACAAAGTATTTGTAAATAGGTACATGACATATATATATATATATATATATATATATATATATATATATATATATATATATATATATATATATATATATATATATATCATCGTCTTCTTGAGTGAGGGTGACAACGCTTTCGACATTGGAGGTACCCTTGAGGACGGCGACAACTTTTTTGGTGGAAGCCACAGCGGTGAGCGGCTAAGGGGCGGTGGAAAGGATTAAGAATGACATGTGATATTGAAGGAGACGCCATGGAAAAAGGAGTGAAGTGCTAATGAAGAAGGGTGAGGGAGTATATGAAATTGAGTTGGGGCTGGGAAGGAGAAGATAGTGTGAGCGGCACAAACTGCAGGAATAAAAACAAAATCTTATGGGTTCTCAAAAAATTTTATGATTTGAATTTGTAGATGGTGGTGGGTTTGAGGGGAGAGAGACGACAGGAAAAAGATGAAAATAACCCCGCACGTGAAGACCACGTGTGATTTAACACCGAGTTTCAAACAGCAACTAACGGGAGGAGGTTAAATGGGACAAATGGCAACCTTGAATGCTAAAGTGAGACAAACCTTAGTTTAGGTGGCAAACTGAGATTTGGTGGAAATTTTGGGGGGCAAAAAGTAATTTGGCCTTTTTTTTTACATCTCAAATTTTGGGTATTTCTTGCTTTACTTGATTTTTTTAGTATAATATTTCAACATTTGATAGGTTCATCTTGTGAACTAATGCATTTTCATTAATTATCATTTACAATGTGTTGATTTATTTGAGTCAATTTTCAATCGATCATCATCAATTAAATTTGTTTAGAGTAAGTTTTGTCATTTAATTAATATGTGTTGGGTTATGAACATGTCAGACCCATTTATATTTTTTTTGTCTTTTAAGGGTTTGAAAAGAATATGGTGAAAATTGGGTCAGTCTCTTTTGACAGATATTCAACCGCTGTCCACTATACTTTTTTAATCGGAAAAAAACATTTTTGATAGAAAGGAGAAGTATACCTTTAATGAATCGGACACGCTTGCGATAAGCACCAGTTCATACATTGTCATGCATGATTCAAAATTGTGTAATTGTAATTCTCATTCCATAGCAGTGCATCACGATTTTAAATCGATGTCTCACGTTCAAACTGATCTATTTTCAATTCATAGCGATGCATTGCGATTCTAAATTAATGCATCGTGAATCCAAATCGACGTATCGCTACTGAAAATCCATACACTATGATACACATTTTTTGTATTTTCATTTTAATTATTTATTTATTTTTCATAAATTGCAGTTATTCCAATTTATTTATTTTATTATTGTTAATCAACTGACACATATATTTCTTTATTTTCATATTAATTTTTAATCAAATGAATCAAATGATATTTTTCTATTCATTGAAATAATCTCTTCTTTTAGTTTTGTCTTTTTGTCTTCATTTTGTTTAATTATAATTTAACTGGGTATAATTTGATTGAAAAATATATATATCCGTGCGTTTAACGCACGAGTATAAAACTAGTTTGAATAATTGATGGTGAAAGTTTCAAGGAGTTTTTGAATTAATTAATTAAATAAATCATTAATTGTTTCTTGTTAATAGGAGTTTCTATTTTGGGAAACAAAGTTTTTGCAGGATTTTTCCCTATATAGACTATCCTGCTTTTATATATATATATATATATATATATATATATATATATATATATATATATATTTTAAATTTCGTCAGTAATTATCAACGGTAAAATTCCATCAGTAACATTCCTTTAGTATAAATGTCATGTTTCTAGTAGTGTGTATATATCACAAGCATGTTTACGTGCTTATCATATTACTATTACTTTATGGAAAACATATACTTTGCAAGTCTAGCAAAACTAATGAAACTAAATTATATCTTTCGACAAGTAGCTTTGCTTAAATTAATTAAACAATCTACTAAAGCCTTGCTTTGATATATGTGCTACGTACGGTAGATATACATGTCCCTCAGTATCTTACAAGGGTCGATAAAATGATTGATAAAGGATACCAATGAGAACATTTTGGAAGAAATTTCAATGATTTGGTAAACAAACAATTCACCCCCCCCCCCTTTCTAATCTATAGTTTCTCCTATGACTCTAAGTAGTGTCTATAGGGCGACCTACAATTATTATCATAGTCTAACTGTTTGAAACTGAAAATTTCAAGTCTAACAACTGTTGGGTAGAACCCTATACAATCTTACAGAATATAATGTAAATAGTATTAGATATTAAATAACGAAAACAAAACTAAACCGTTGTACTGCTGGTTGCTTCGAATCAGGTCTTCTGGTGACTTGAAATGAAATCTGCTGGTGGCTCTGCAAGGTTGCATGGTGAGTTGAACCAAGGTCTTCTGGTGAAGGTCTTCCGGTGGAGGTCTTCAAGCAAGGTCTAGATGGTAGTCTTGATGTCTCTGGTAGAAGTATTGCGGTGTCTAGGTGGAAGTCTTTGGCAGTCTCTGGGTAGAAGGCTGAAGTCTGCAGGTAGAAGGAAAACTGTACCGAGGCCTGTGTAGCACACAGTTTCCTTGAAACGTTATTCGTCCCACTCCCTGTAAGTGCTTGGAGTTCTAACTTAGGACGAACGTCTCCCAGGATACAACGGTAGCACCGGATTTCTTTGCACTTAAGGTCCGGCGAACTGAATATATGCCTGTAGACTATCACCAAAAACAGGAGGTCAAGAAAGACGATGAACAAGATGCAATGCAAATGCAAGCGTATCAGAGGAAGGGAATTTCGTGTTTTCTGTGTGTATATCTGTTGTGGAAAATGGTTTCTTTATATAGGCCAGTGAATCAACGCGTTTTAATTACGCCCATAAACCACACAATTAAAGCGGACATTAAGACATAATTAATCTGTCCATTAATGCTGGAGTTACAAAACTTGAATTTAAAATTCAAAAGGCGCGTTTCGAATGTCCGCATGTGCATGCACACGAGTACGCCAGTCCAAGCCAAATTGGACCATGATTTGCACCCCCCCCCTGCGGGCGCGGGAGGGATAGTACTTTCTATACAAGCTTACCCAACACCAAGGGAGCCTTTGTATATAAACCCTTCAAGCTTTTCACATTTTCCCAATGTGGGATAACCCACTTCCAACATATCAAATGTCTTACTTTAAACCTCTATAACTTATTCATCCGATATCCGAATTGGACAAATAAATATAGTATTCTTATGTACTCACGGAGAAGAACATAATTCCACAATTACTATAGTCATTACATAAATGACTCACAAAATAATTATTGCCCCAAAGCTCCAATTTACTTCACTTAAAACACTAGTTTTCCAACAACAACTTGAGATTCTATCAAGTCTATATGAGTTACATAGCTAGGGGTGTTGAAACTCAACCTGAAGAGGAGATCTTTAACTAATTTATTGATGTTTCACTGAAACGTCATCAAAATCTTTGTTTTTCAAAATTAGTATTCTTTCAAAAACAATTTGAAAACCTCTCTTTATGATTTACTTTTACAATTCTTATGGTTGATATAATTACGTATGTTCACATAGCTAGTGAGTAATGAGCATGACAAAACACTTCTATATCTGTGTGGTGAGGAACTAGTGAGTGATGAAGTGTCTAGATACAAGTACTAATGAAAGAACTTAAGTATTAGAAACCCTTAATCATGGAATTTGCTGATCATTCCAATTCTGTTATCATTTAGGGGAAAAATAATTAAGAAATAAAGAACTAAAAAGATGGGGAATGGGTTTGTGAAGCTGGAGAGAGATAATTTAAGAAATAATGCACCAAATCCCACTTAACACCCCAGTCTAAATGACCAAAATAGCCTTCACTTGACATGAACATGTTGATTTCCGTTACTATTTCTAACGTCTGTTGCATTTAAGGGGCAAAATTGAGACAAAGTGTAACATGGATGACTTTGAGACAAATTTCGTTTTGGGGTGCAATGTGAGATTTGGTGGATAGATTTGGGGAGGGGGCTAACTGTCTTTTGGCCTAAAACGATTCATTGGATTTGATCCAAATCCTTATTCCTTATCATTATCGAAAGATTCAAAGTAGTTAGGTTAGGATCTAAATCTTGAATACAAGCACATAAAATACAAGTACGGGCATAGAAGATGTGGTTTGGTGGGAAACTGTTCTTTAGATGATCTTTGGGCCGGTGGAAGTATGCGAGTCAAGAATCGTGTTAAATTTAGGGCCTAAGTTTTAAATCTGTAACATACTAGTGTAATACGGAGTATGCATATCCCACATGTTAGTTGTTTATTCTTATTTCCAAGTCATTTTAAATACCATATTACTAAACTTTTATCCTAGCCGTTTATTTAAAGGCGTCGTATGATATATAGATTGAGCTTTGGGAGTTAGGTTATTTATAAGGCCTTCTTACCAACCGCCTCCTCATAGCTATTTTGACTTTCCTCTCCATCCCCGGATCATACACGTATCTCTCTTCCTCCCTCTTTCTCTCTGCCTCCCTCTATATATATATATATATATATATTTTTTTTTTTTCAAATCCCGTATCAAATACATAGACTATAGAGACATCATGCAAATTGTGGCTTATATAGCTAAAGTAAAAATGAAGGTAATGACAACTTCTCTATTTACATATATGCATGTTTATGTTTTAATTGATTTCTCTGTTTCAATATCCATATATGTAAAGAGTCATAAAAGGTAATGTAATTCATGTTATTTTACATGTATACATCTAGATTGAAGATATGTTTTGTATGCTCTTTGATTTTTCGTTCATCCATGGATTCAAGGTTGTGCAGATAGATTTAACTATTATGTGAGAGGGTAAGCAAATGGTTTTAGGTCATACTTGAATTGATTAATCTACTCACAAAGGGAAACTTATATCATCAAATTAATCAGACCATCACGATCAAGTTTGCCTCACATGTATTTAATCAGAGATCTAAATCGTATCATCTTTGAAATTTCGTTCGTCCATGGATTCAAAGAGATAGAGGAGAAAAGTGAAAAAAAATCACGCACACGTGCACACATACACACAAATAGAGATAGAGGAGAAAAGTGAAAAACAAATAACATTTCACAACTATTCGGGTTATACGTGCTTGATCACTCAATTTTTTTTCTTATTTGGCTCATTGAACTTCTCCTCTTTTTTTCCCATCCACCATCACCGGTGTTAAACTAACACTTTTGCTTGTTAAGTAGACGTGTGCTTTGTATACAATACTTGTTTCAGGGATAAAATAGGAAAGTTATACTAATACTAAAAGAAAATAAGTAGTTGATGATTTTTATGCAAGTTACATAAACTTGTAGCTAGGTTATTAATTATTCCTCTCGTAAATTACAGATAACCCTTTCACTGTGGGTTTGGCTAGAATTGCCCTTCGTCAACTATCAATTGAAACAATGTTCCCCCTTAACTATAATGTTTTCTTTCATCGTACCTTATGTTTAAATATTGCCGTTTGAATTGACACAAAATTCCCACCTGAGAATCATGTGACCATCATTAGTTTTTTGTTGTTGTTCTTGTTGAAGAGAATGCCATTGTGGTGTTTCAATTTTTACTATCTTAGCTTAGTTCCTCTATTACCTTCTATGTAGTGCATATATACGAGACGGAGCAATTAAACATTGATGTCTTCATCTCAAAACATCTATCTCTTAACTTTCATGGTCATCCATATTTTCTTTTGATATTAGTGATGGAAACTCTTCACTTCCCTTCAAAGATATTTTATATTTCAATCTAGTCCCATACATAACAGAATTGGAGGAAACATTGCATACATAGTCGATAACACTTTTTTTTTTTTTAGAACTTGCATGATTAGGACCATGGCATGAATGCCTACTTATTTTGACATATTTCTATGGTTTAAATTTCAATTCGGTCACCTTACTTTCGGCCAAAATTCATTAAACTCACTCTACTTTTTTTCCTCAATTTAATCACTCTACTTGGTTCCAAAAGTCAATAAGGTCACTAGAGTCATTTCTGTTAGTTAAGTTGGATGGAAATCTTGGAAAAGACAATAATGTCGCTTACCTTTGAAAGGTGTGTTGACAAATTCATGTCACATAATAAGAAATTATGTTTGAGAGGAGAAGGAGACCCTCAAAACCCCCAAATTTAGTAAGGGCATTTTTTGATTTTCCTAAAAAAATTAAACTTTTCATCCAAATATATGGATTGAGTGATGAACGTGCTAATTATGTGAAAGTAGAGTGATTAAACTGAGGGAAAAAAAGTAGAGTGAGCTTAATGAATTTTGGCCGAAAGTAAGGTAACCAAATTGAGATTTAAACCTATTTCTATTACTTCATATATTTCTTTTTTTATTTGACTAATTTAGTTTTATTTCTATTGTGTAGGTTGACATATTAAACAATAACGAAAATTACTTGAGATCGTTGTTCTTGGCATTTCAGATATCTTTTTCATGTTCAAGGTACTACATGTAACTTCAATATTATTTGTCTTATATATTCTTATTTAGCTTATTTTATACACACCCTCCGTTCTAAAAAATAGTCCCCGTTTGAAAGTCAAACTTTTTTTTAAAAAAATGACACTTTTACTAGCTCATTAGTAATAAAATGACGCTTGTATGCCTTAATTATTGAAAATTGACTTTTTAAGTGAAGCATCTCAAAATGAAATAGTGGAATCTTTGCCCAGAACGGAGGGAGTATATCTCAGTATAGGGTCACATGGATCACCTATTTAATATTGTATTTCTTAAATTATTGTCATGTTTTAACCTTTTGAAGCACACATGTTTTACTATTTGAAAAAAGTTAAAAATATATGTCAAATTTCATCTGAAAAAACACTTTGTTTGACTCAAAAAGTCAAAATATGACAATAATTTAATAACAGATGGATTACCAACATTGGTGGTCAAAGGATATATAGTTCACACTCTTGTTCATGATAAATAGATATTTTTTGTTTATTTGTAGCATAGCATTACTGTCCAATATCATCGTAATCTCTAGAGATGATGTTAGCTAAAAATCAATAAAAGCATGGTTCAACATTTTATTTTTTCTGCCAATAAACAAAAATTCAAATTATCAAAATTTGCGGAGATTTGCAAAAGAAGATTTAGTAAAAAAGCTACCACATCACCCTTTCTACCAACTATATATAGTAATGCATTCTAATCACTAACAAAATATTCATAAAAGAGTTGAAGTACAAAAATTGTCAAGAACTTACGATTAATAAAATGGCAGATAATCAGAGTTTTTCAACTGAAATTCCTGCAGGTTGGGTGTATGAAAAGGTCATCTTTAAGAAGGACAGACCCATCCCGGTAGACACCTCTTCTTTCTTCTTAGCTAGGGCGCCCATGACTTCTTTTTTCCCCCGTAAACATAGAAAAATTGCTAATCAATATCTTTTTTTTAAAATAATAATTGTGCATGCATGGTTTCTATAGGTTTACTTTAATCCAGAGACTGGACAAAGGTTTTGGGGCAAAGAAA
Organism: Codonopsis lanceolata; assembly: GCA_013146195.2. NCBI lineage: Eukaryota > Viridiplantae > Streptophyta > Magnoliopsida > Asterales > Campanulaceae > Codonopsis > Codonopsis lanceolata. Next base: position 97,765,663 of record CM028383.1, read on the forward strand.
CACTTTTGCGCTATGTCAGATATTTGAATGGCATGCGGCCACATGAAAGTACGTGTGATCTCTTATAATCATCTTTTCTTAATTTTTAGGCAAAAACTTGAGTAAGATAGTCTTACGAATATTTTTTGTAATGACGGATCATTCTTACCCGACCCACCATGTGGATGGATTGAGTTGTGAGATAGTGAAACTCCGTATTATGAATAAAAATATGTAAGACGGTCTTACAAGAGACTTACCCTATTTTTTAGCTATCTCATGCATTTTGTTTTAGTAGCTCTAGCTTTATTCACGCATGACCTAGAATGATATCCTTGTATATCTCAGGCGCAGGGCGCCAACAAGAAACAGGAAGCACCCCCAAATCAGATGCTTCCAGCACAGCTTTTTCCTCTACCAACCCATGAAGTGTGTATCCCTAGCACAAATGGAGGCCAGGGAGAGAAAGTAGGAAAGGGAAAAATAATCATATAATTTGAAGAATTAATATGTAGTTTATAACTATATCTTTTAAAGATAGATATTAGTTATGAGGAACCCATGCATGTACTGATGATTTCTCATGTAATCAATTTTCTAGAAAGAAAAGACCGAAAGAAAATGAAAGATTTCTATCTAGTGTTGAGGTCATCATTTGAAACTTCATTCAATTAATGAACTTCTTTTTATTTATATCCAGATTGTAGATCTACAGTAGCAAATTTTACGGTATCATATGCGAACGATGATGAGTTATACTCAGTACTCCCTCCATTTCGGGTAAAAAGTCCCCTATTCCATTTTGAGATGTTTCACTTAAATAGTCCACTTTCAAAAATTAAGACATAAAAGTGTCATTTTATTACTAATGAGCTACTAAAAGTGTCATTTTTCTTTAAAAAAATTATTTTCAAACGGGAACTCTTTGCCCGAATGGAGGGGGTTAATAGCTTTGAAGGTTCGAGCTCGAGAGCTAGAACTGAGCCACCAAAGTCTTGTACAAACTGCATTTGAGTTCTTCGCGAGCCATTCACGAACAATTCATTTTGGTTCAAAATCAAGTCGGCTTGATTAGGTTCATGTATTTTGACACTTGCCAATCCGTCTCTCTAACCCATCAATTGCACTATTCGCTATAGCAATTGGGTAACATGCATGAGCAACATTCCAAATCTGCATACAAATGAATATCAAACATGACACCAGAAGAAGTAGGTTTACTCAAATCTCTAAGGAGAACCGCGAGACTTTGAACTCCCACTGATCTTCCTTTGTTCCATTCAAAACTCTCTACGTCTGAAATGTTTAGTTATTAAGAAATATATAAGGATTATTAAAATTTGTCACAATTATAAGTATACTTGAACATCGTCAACATACTTATCTCAATGTAGAAGGTAAAGGCAAAAAAATCGAAAATGTAGGCATAATTTTTGAAATTGAATTTTTGAGCGAAACAAAAAAATAGAATAGTATTGGACGCTTCATCAAAAACTGGGGGAAGGGGTAGTTTTGGATTTTTGAAGAAAAATAGAGAACTTTAAAAAGAAAAAAAAACAAATCAATTATTCAGGCTCTATATAGTAAGTTAAAATTTATTTAAATTTTGAAATCGAAAGGGTAAAAGAGTAGCAAAACATGAATGGAAAAGAAAAAAAATAAGAAGGAAATAAGAGGAGCCCAAGCATGACAGGAACAAGGAGGAAGCAATAAATTGACAAGACATATAACCATTTTTATTATCGTCCCTCGGTGTTTCAACCCTTTCCTTGAGCATCCCAAAATCTTCCAAGAGTTGCAGACATAGTCCTTAAAGTTTTCAAAAAAGCTCGAGCTTATTTTATGACTTACAATAATAAATTCACACTAAAACCCCCTAACTATAGAGTTGTCAATGCACCGGGACGGGCCAGGCTGAAAAATGTAGCAAATGGAGCCATTCGAAAAAGGAATAAATTAGCGCTACTTAGTGAAATAGGTTCTTTTAGAATCAATTTCACACCATTTGTTATAGGTTGTAACAAAGGAACCTACTACATAAGGACCCTTTTGACGTTGCACAAAAGTCATTTCTTTACGTTCAACTAGCACTAAAAAGGCTACTCTAATAGAAGTGGTAGAATTATTCCAAGGATTTTGGCTGGAAGAGCTATGTACATTTTCTATTTTCTATTCATTCCTGATTAGGCTTTTGACAATCATAAAACTAAAGTCCAAGCCCACACAAAACACAGGGTCGACTAGGCTAACCTATGGGCCTACCCATTGGACGAGCCAATTCACGACAAAGTCCACTGGACCAATCATTGAAGTCAAGCCAGGCTGGCCTGAAATTTTATTGGGCCTATAGAACCTAAAGAGCTAAAAAGAAGGGAATGGGTTTGTGAAGCTGGAAAGAGATAATTTAAGAAATAATGCACCAAATCCCACTTTACACCCCTATCTAAATGACCAAAATAGCCTTCACCTGAGATGAATATGTCGATTTTTGTTATTGTTTCTAACACCCATCGCATTGAAGGGAAAAAACGAGACAAAATGTAACATGGAGTATGACCTTGAGACAAATTATCGTTTTGGGGTGCAATGTGAGATTTGGTGGATACATTTGGGGAGGGGCCTAGCTATCTTTTGGCCTAAAAAAATTCATTGGATTTGATCCAAATCCTTATTCATTGTAACTCCCTAGATCTTTGTATGATTGTCTTTGCTTTCTTGAATGCATTCATACTCATTATATTCATGTTTATAAACATTGGTTGTGTTCATATCATTCACAACATCACTTTGGTTTTCATTTCGTTTCGTTAAAACGAGTTTCATAATTCTTTCGTCTTTCGTGGTTTTGATTCTCCTAGTGTTGTTTAAACTTTGTGCATGAGTTCGAGCATGTTCATTAGACTTTTAACTTGCTTTTTGAACGTGTATACATTCTCATTTGTTTATTATCTTAGTCGTAGTTTCTTGTGCCTCGTTTCATTCTTCATTTGAGTCATTTCAGTGTCGTTTAGGCGCGTTTCAGACTCACGTTGAGCGAGGAAACTCCCTTGGATGTTTGGGGTAGGTTAGTGACGTGTTAGGGCTTCATTTAAAACCCTAGTGCATGAATGGAAAGAGTGCCTGTGCTTGACTCGCGCTTTTTGGACATAAACTTGGTCTTTAGGAAACCCTAATGGCGCGTTCGCGCCATCCTTGTGAAGCGATCGTGCCAACCAGTGCTGGGAGAACTCGAATTTTCTGGGAGAACTCGAATTTTCTACAAACTTCCTATACTACCCATTAATCAACCCCTCCCAAACCCTTTTAAATCAGCCCTCATTAAACCTATTTTAGTCATGGGAAATATATTAAGAGAGTTTTAAGTGTTAAACTAAGTGGATTTTGCATTAATCTAATTAGAAACCAAACCACAAAATATTGACAACACAACACAATTAACTCTAACCTTTTTGGGTCTCCAAGACCAATTGAAACCTTATTTCTTGTGGACATTTCCAGCCCTTTCCTACAAATTTTCAAACTTAGAGAGTTCACCTTAGAGGGAGAAAGAGTAGGGAGACTTAAGGTGAGAATAGTGTGTGTTATCTCTTCTCCAACACTCCAATCATCATCTTTTCAAGCCAAGGCCATGGATGTGAAGCTTTCATCTTGTAGAACACGTCTCTCATCTTATAAATTCGTTTTTGTAATTCATTTTTCGGGTGAAGGTAATTTACTAAACCCCTTTTGTATGTTTTAGGGCATGTAAGTATGATATTCCCTTGTAGAACTCGAATACATGTAGTAATCATGATTTTCATGCTTAAAATGTCATTGAATGATACACACACATATATATATATATATATATATATATATATATACACACACATATATATACACTATGTTGGGGGTTTGTATGTGGGCTATTATGAGTTTTGTTTATGTTAAAGTCAAGCTTTAACCTCTATAACATGACTAGAACACTAGCTTATGATTTTGGAAGGGAAATGATGCACATAGCATCAAATCCTAGAAATTAAAGTAGTAAATGACTCAACAAAGTTGGCTATATGGTTAATATGATAGTAACAAACATCATACTTGAATCCTACGGAAGTTTGGAGCTTGGTTGATAGAGGTTTAGCCTCCGAGCAACTCAGGCAAGCATCCAATTTCCTTTATTTTCAGGAGCAACTCATTTGCTTAATTAAGTTTGCTTTCCTTGCAATATCCATTTATCATGATATTATAGGTACAAACATCGGGTTTTAGTCCTCTGGCGGAGAGATTACGGAAAGAGCTTCTTCACAACATCAGGCTTCCCAACTTTCCACATGACATCGATAAGGCAATTGCATGTAACAATATTAGGAACGAGTCCATTGTCTTCCATAGTTTTCAACAATGCTAGTGCATCTTTAAGTCTTTTGTTTTTAAATAGGGAATCCAAAAGAGTACCGTAATTGTTGATATTTGGATTTTGATCACGAGTTTACATTTTATCAAGAAGCACAAAAACGTCCTCAAGTTTACCGATTCGGCACAGCCCATCAATAACAGTGGTGTACATAACAACATTACGAACCAATCCTCTATAAGCCATTTATCTAAAGATACTCAATGCCTCATCTATCCTTCTAGTCTTATAGTACCCATTGATTAAGGTGGTGCCAAATATTTTTAACATATTTGTAATTATTGTGATAACAGTAAATAATGTAGCCACAAATGTATTTGTTTTTATTTCTTATCTTTTAATGCTTTATTTATTTGCTAAATAAATATATACTTTAGCCAAAAACTCGGTGCCTAGCACCTTCATCTTAGCCTCTGATCAATCTCGGTTTCTTTTGGGTTTTCTTTATTTCTTCCTCAAAATAAAGATGGCGTTTTGCAGCAACATCTTTTCTTCATCCCCTAAAAAGAGAATGAGAATGAAAAGGTGATGTATTCTTATATGTATCCCCTTGATATACGAGACCCATAGCATCCATCCATAAGTGAATTGTATGTGACAGTATTGGGCTCCACACCTCTTTGGATCATCTGCTCAAGCATAACAAGAGCTTCTGTAACCAACCCTCTTTACAGCGTGCGTCAATTATAATGTTATACATTTATACATTTGGATAGATCTCTCTTACTCCCATCTCATCCATGAGCAACTTAACTTCTTCCCATTGACCAATATTACCCAAACCTTGAATCAATGAGCATTATGTAGGATTCCTTTTCCAATCATTTTGGAAAGGAGCTATAAAGCTTTAGTAGCTCGTTGGTCCTTGCAAAGGCCGTTAATGACTGTGTTGTACTCTACTAACCTAGGTTTGCAATCGCAAGTCGCATCATCTTCCACATTTCGAAGCAACGAAAAGCAGCATCGGTGTTACCCAATTTGCACAGCCCATTAATAACAGTTTCGTAAGTGATTATATTCGGTTGGAATCCAAGGTCCAGAATTTGATGAAGTAACATAATGGCTCGAGGGAGGTTACCGACAGAGCAAAGTCCCCTGATGAGAGTTGTGAATATTGCAGCATCTGGTTCAAAACCGAGTTTGATGATTGTACCGAAAGGCGAGAAAGTAAAATCCACCCTCTCCAAGTGGCAAAAGCAGTTAATCAAGATGTTAAATGTATAAATGTTGGGCCTGACCAAAGGTTTGAATCCAAAAAGGTTGAATTTTTGAATTAGGGAAATGGAAGTGGAATGAAAATTCATCTTTGAAATTGAAGACGAGATTTTATTGAGTTGTCTGATGTGGGGAAGAGGGTGTGCATGAAGCAAGTCATGGAAATTAGCTACGACATCGTTGACGTCATTGAAATTGAAACTACTGTTACGACTAGGGTTATGGTTAGGATGATTAGGAAAAGAATACGTATAGAAAGGAAGAAGGAATAGAGAGAAAATTACCTTTATTATTCAATTTCCAAATAACAACAACCGCTTTCTTTAGATCTGCAACAACTATGTATCCATTTACAAAATATTAAAATATATACATGAAATTTTCATTTAAAAACACTCGATTCGACTTGAAAAGTCAAAACAGAACAATAAGTTAAGAACGAATGAAGTATTACTTATTCCATTTCATTACATTCAAAAATAAGTGTTCACTTATCTTTTCACGACGTGAAATAGAAAAGATATTTCAATTGAGTTGACACTACTAAATGCTCGCCCCGTCCCAAAATTATTGTCGTATTAGACAAAATATTCCAATTGAGTTGACACTACTAAACATTCCAATTGGATAATTTTGTCGCATTAGTTACCAAGTAAATTTTATTTGGTAATATTATGAATATAAAATATTGTCTCTTATAATTATCAATATAAATTATTGTTACATCCAAATCATAATGTTTATATAAATTATTATATTGTTAGTTGAACTAAATCACAAATTAAAATTAATAAACGAGTTTGGATGTTAAATAGAGTTTTTAAAATATTTTTAGAAATATGAACATACCAACAAGTTTCCGGTATGTCGGTGGTCATAGCTTCCGTTGCCGAACTTTCTTTACGTGATAACCTTGGATTGGTCATCGCTGCAAAAAATGCTTAAAAAAATTGCAATGTGTGGTGAAACTAAAGTAAAAGTGCTTTCTTTTCGTTTATATACATCAACTAAAATAACGTGGTTTTATGAGTGTTTACCGGGTCGCAGTCCAAAAGTTATCCGTAGCCGATTTAAACCAAATTTTTCGATGTCTATCCATCGATCGTTTGAATTTTTGGTTCATTTTCCTTGACCCATCTCCTACATTTTATTTTCCTTTGTTATATACTATTTTAATTATTTTTTCTTTATGTCCGATTTTTAAATCGAACCATAATACTTGAATTATTTTGTAAACATTACCAATTTTGAAAAGTGTAGTTTTTAAGGTTTTATGACAAAACATGTTAGTATATCACAAACAATTTGTCATTTGTCTGATATTATATGCATTATCAATTTTTTTTAACATTAGTGTAACTTTTATTTATATATATTTTAATATCATTTTTTAATATGAGAAACACATCAATGAATTTAAATTTTGTTGAGACTCCAGAATAGAGAATGAGAGAAAGTGAACCTCAATTCCATTGTTTTAGAATTGGAATTGTAGGCTTCAATGTAAATATTATTGTTTATATCCAAAAAATAATAATATTAGAATTGGAATTGAACTAAAAATTTTAATATTTTTATTCTATAATTTTTTTCTCCAAAGGTAAAACATTTTTAAACCTAAAGACTCTTGATTTTCATTAAAAAAAAGTATTTCTATTAATTTGCTTATACATTTAGATTTTTTAATTGAAGTCTACATGAGAGCCAAACAAAATAATCTTAATTTTAATGTTATAAAATTATGATATTCAATTCTACACATTGAACTCATAATCTTTATGTTGCAATCATTTGTGTATTTTATTAGCACTAAAGTTTTAACTATTGTATTGATATGAATATATGTTTCGTGCATCACACGAGTGCTTTGTTTATAAGTTTCTATAATTAACTTCAATTTTTAATTGTGCAAAGTAAACTGTTTTGGTCAATGACACGTCACTTCGATATCAATTTAAAGATATGTTAAAAAAGTTATTGTTTTTATTAACATAATTTTCTATAATTTGTTTTATATGCATATTGAACTCGTGATTTTTCATATAATTATTCGATTATATGGTTATTATTAAAATTTTATATTGTTTTATTTATATCAATATTGAACCGTGCATTACACGGTTGTGTTGTAGTATATATAAAAACAGAAGTGCATAATTTTTAGAAATTTTCCGCCAAAACTCACTTTTAAAAAAAATGGAATCACTTATGTTCTTTTATGTCAAAAAAAAAATTGAAATTGAATTTGAGAAATGTCATTTAATGATGTTGACAGAAACCATTCAAATTGAGTTTACTTTTTTTATTTGGATAATTAAATTTGAAAATGACATGTAAATGACATATAACTAATTACATACCAAAGCCATATAACTATTAAATATTACACAAAAAATAAAGTAGAAATCAAATTATAGGTAAGCTATTCATAAATCAGACAGAGTCCATGTGCATATAACTAATTACAAACAAAATCAATATATAAAAATAATTCGTAAAAATGGTATTTATTCAAAAATATTGAATAGCTTAGTATTATTATAAATAAAAAATAGGTAAATAAAAATACTTACGATTGTTTTTAATAGATCTTGAAATACAGTTCTATAATATTTAAAACAAAAAACAAATAAAAAATACTCATGGGCCTGACTTTGTTTGTTTTTTAGTTTGGGTCCGTCTTAGTTTAAATTATCACTAGATTTTGTGTTCGTGCTTATGACACAGTGTCAATATAGAGCTTATTCAATGTATGATACGGACAATATGCAAATGAATTGATATATGCTTGAAATTTTGTAAATATTAGATGAATGCACACTACACAACTGAAAAGAAGACAAAACTCAATAAACTAAACAAAAAAAAAAATACATTTTATGACGGTCCATTACAAATAAGTAAGAATATCGAGAACTTTATGTCATGTTCAAATTAGAGTGACATTTTCTCTTATTTTTTTGTTAATTCTTTATTTAATTGAAAATTGAAATGTAATATATAAGTTATGTTGTTGAAAGAGATACATGTTTTTTTGTGTGGTTTCAATTAAATAGTCATATAAAAATTAAGATACAATTTTTTTAATTGCATCACATCAATAAACAATACATATTCTGAAATCTCAAATTGTGAGTTAAATTTGAACGATACATACTCGTGAATATTTCAATTGAATTACATATTCTGAAATCTCAAACTGTGAATTAAATTTGAAGGTTGGAACTCAAATAATGTTGTTTCGTAACATAGTCTATTAATTTGATGTGAGTGCCCCGTTTTTAACCTGATCCGCGCCACTGAAAGGCGGGGTGATTTCAAAACCTTAAAGCGCATGAAATACACTCGGCCTCAATCGTGGACTCAAAAATGTGTTACAAAGTCGTCATATCTACTTTAACGATTAACAGAGAAAAACAAAACAAATACCAAATTGTATGAGTTTTGGGGCTAAGTTACGAGTTAGGAAGATGTTAGACACCCAACTCACCCTTTTGGTCTTACAATGAGTTTGTCAATATGCTAATTTTATTTTATACACTTTGGCTCGGAACAAAACATTTATATATATATATATATATATATATATATATATATATATATATATATATATATATATATATATATATATATATATATATATATATATATATAAAGAAATAAAGAGAAATTAATTTACATTTATTTAAGATAAGAAATCAAAATTATAAGCGAGATAATACAACTCAAAGAATAATTACAACATTTTTATAAGCTATTTTATGAATACAATAGCTATGCTAGTGACATACTTTATTTATTTTTACACGTATAAGTAGGAAAAAAACTAATTAAACTATCAAAAAATACAACTCCTTTACATGAAAGTAAAGACAGAAAATAAACGAATTAAAATAGAAGGAAAATATAACCATTATGACATTTAAAGTAAAAACAGAAAAGAAACTAATTTAAACTGAAAGAAAATGTAAATATTATTACATTAAAGTAAAAACGGAAAGGAAACTAATTTAAACAGGAAGAAAATTTAACTATTATTACATTAAAGTATAAACCGAAATAAAACTTAATTAGATATTTAAATTAAGTTATAGATTATAATAAATAACTAAGGGGACAGAACTTATCTCCCGGAACGTGAGTGTCTGAACCCGGTATGTCTGGGCTTAAGCCCACTAGGCGGTCTACATGCGTTTTCTCTGTCCTTCCGAGAAAGGAAGTCTTTTTTCTTTGTTGTTGTTGTTGTTGTTATTTTTTGGGCAGCGTGACTACTTCTTTTAGTTATTTTTTCGTATCGGGATCCGGGCGGCACAACTACTTACTTTTGCTTGCTTTCGTTGCCGTTGAGTCTGAAATCGGGTAGAGCAACTGCTTGCTTCAGCTGGATTTGACATCTGGATTCGGGCAGGGCAACTGTTTTTCTTTTTCTTTTTTGTTCTTTTGAATCGGTGAAATAGGGCGGAAACGTTGGGTAGCTAGGGTTCACTTTGGCCGGAGAGTTTTAGTATTTAGGGAGAGATTTGGCAACTCGGTAGAACTTCCGGGTTAGAGGGGAAATAACCTCGGCGTTCTCTCGGGACAGTTTTCACAAACTGTAAAGTGTAACTATGTTTTTTTTTTCACTGCCCGGGGCTTTTATTTATAGGCTGAGATCAGGGCTTCCTTCGTGGTTAAGAATCATCAACTGTGCTTCAACAACTTGTACCGTGTGTTGAAAGAGTTGCACCAAAAGGTAACTACACAAGTAAACTTAAGGCTGTGGGCGCTGCCTATGGGCCTGGTGGGCGCGGCGCCGATAAGGAGGGTAGGCTGTGCAATCCCCTTTTTCCTTTCTGTTTTTGACACTTTGGCCCCTATAATTCACTGTTTATGCATTCTTCTTTTCTTTTGCATTTTCAACCATGTAACATGACATCCGTTAGTCTTTTGACAGTTTTTGATATTTTATGGCATGTCACATAACAGAGGTATGAAATTGGGGTGTCTACACTTGAGTTATATAATGACACGAGATTAATTGTTATAAGGCTGAAAAATCATGTTTTAGAAGGTTGAGTTATTTCAAAGAGCAATTCTGGTAGTACTCATTTGATTCCAAGAATGTCACTGATACTATTTGATCCTAAAATTTCTTTCAAATTTCAGATAAAATATTTTTTGTTGATTATGTCTTACGTAATGTCTATGAGTAAAAACCATGATAAGTCATTATCTAACATAAGACTCCATTTGAAAACATGTTTTTGGTTATCATCAGTTCTATGTAACTTTGTCTAAAGTTACTATGTGATATTTGTAGTTGCAAAAGTTGTACATCTTGAACAAAAATTATTGTATATAAAAAGTATTCCAAAATTTATATTATTATTTTGTTCAAATTTATAGGATTTTCTATATTTAATTTTACTGTTTATTATTTTTTGTTTATTTTGTTCATATTAAAAAAATTAATTACATATTATTCAACTTTAATTTAGTATATAATTTTATATACATGTACAATCCGTACAACACACAGGTGCATCACTAGTTAATTCATAATTAAGCAAGTTTCAAAGTATGAGTAGCACAAATTGGCAATTGGGAAAAGAAAGCTTTTGAGAGAGAAAAAAAAACTAAGACCTATTTTGAACAAGAGAATTGGTTAATCCTATTCAACTTAAATCAATAACCGTAATTTAATGAATTCGATTTGGTCACATTACAAAAATAAATAGAGATTTTCGTTCATATTTTGTGAGTGTGTAACCGGTCTCTTAGAACTGAAGTGTGTGTGTGTATATATATATATATATATATATATATATATATATATATATATAGATTTTTACAGCACATTGATTGCAATACAACAAAATATATTCTCAAAAAAGACGTTAAAAATATTGTTTCAAAACATATTTTTGCCAGATAGCAATCTGAATTGTCTGTATTCGATTTTGATATTGAATATATTAAAGGAGAACATAATTCTCTTCCCGATTTTTTTACTCGAGAATTTTTGCAGAATGCATCCAGCCAAAGGTTGGAGTACCCCTAAAGGGTCAAAATACAAATCTCAGTACCCCACTCTTTCTGTAAAGGAAGACATGAAGTGGAAGTTTTTCGTCAAAATCACCTTACTAAAAATATATCAACATTAACTCAGTCAAATTTCAAATGTCTAGATTATATTTAATGTACCATTTATTATTTATAGAAAAAAATAAAATAATTATATATTGATGTAAAGTTGATTAGTCTCAAGCTTATTCAAGATTCAATTAGTTGATTTCTCAATTCTCAATCTGTCCAACTTCTTAAAACCGTTGAATTTTGTCTCTTTTGACTTCCAACCTCGTGTATAAATAACTTTCAAAGTGCAGCAAATTTGAATACAAACAATACAAATTATCTTTAGACATTTTCATATTTACTGAAAATCAATAGGTTTTTTAAAGCAGGTCTGGTCTATACATTCAGGTCAACGTACCAACAGTGCTAAAGATCTAGATCGGATTGGATTCTTGAAGTTCAATTGCAAGATAATGGTTCCGTCCATCCAATAATCATTTGAAAGTCTCACCAATTGTTGAAACCGAGCTAAATATAAAACTCATATTATAAATTATGATTTTCTTTTTAACTTGTACTTCAAACTGTAAATTGTATTTTTAATGTTATTTTTTTTATTCCTTCTTCTTTAATTGTGTTACAAAACATGTATTTCTAATGTTGTATTTGAAAATTAATGATGAATATATGGTGCAATCTCAAAATTAATCAAGTATTCCCCAAAAATAAAAAAATTAAACTAAATCATAAATTGAAATATATTATTGTGGTTTTTTATATCCAAAGTTACATTTTCACCACCATTTGATTAAGAAAAAAAAAATGAGTTTGAGACATTGATCTGATAACCCGAACTGACAAAACAATTACCAAATTAGCAAACTTTGATGATATGGACAACACAAGCAAGCTTGAGACGAACAATGTTGCGGACTAAAAGATTTGTGGAGATTCCATTGTAGCACCCAATAATCACTCAATTTGACATATTTGAATAATAAACACACAAAATGAAATATCGAAAATTATCATCTCTATTGATTTTCGTCATCTACAAGCACAAGTCTCTCGTCAATTGTTAACTTAACGAATCATGAAGATGGTTCAATTCCATCTGATCGTGCATTTCTGAAAAAGAAAGTGCATTTATATAAATCCCGGTCTCAAGACATTCTGCCTGGGGATGTCACCTCAGCTCCTAGATACTAATATGTGATGAAGATGAAAAATCAACAAATAAAGCAACAAATGTTGTGTATAAGGAAATTTTTCAAAATCTCTAATGGTTATCATTACAATAATATATTTCTAATTAAGTAGTTCTTCTTAATTTATTCATTTAATTTTGTTTTTCTTTTTTTTTTTGTATAATTTATTTGAAAACGATATATGTGGTGCGTTTAACGCGCGTGTGCAAAATACCCATAAAACGTTTTTTACTAAGTTTTTGCCATCAGGATTTAGAATATAATAGCATTTAAAGATTCACATTTCAAAAAATATTCTCACAAGTTGACTGCAAGTTATAGAATACAACTGGAACTGTCTTCTAGCCGTTATCCAACAATTAGATTAAAACGGGAAGAGTTGAAGACTTTTGCCCATATAAAGGAAGGACTTCGCACACACTAAATGTGCAAAATGATGAACATAGAGATATATCAAATATACAAGAGTCATCCGACATGATACACATATAGAAAATAGATATACGTTTGGTATCCAAAGCATTGTAATTAAGCTCAACAACTATTATTGTTTAGCTAGAAAATAACTTGAAATATTATTTATCTCAAGTTATTGCAACTACTTGCCATCCTCACCAAAATCAAAGATCATTCCAATATACACAGATGGAGAATGCATATACACAACTCTAGATCAACTACTTATAGTCTTTTACTAAGGAAACTAAACCCCTTATGCCAACTTGTTGAAGTTGTGTAAAGACCTAGCTAGGAGAGTCAGCTAGTAGAGAAGGAATTGAGATCTTTCATTCAACCTCAATAATCTGTGTATTTGTTGAAATATACAGGATTATTTCCTATAGAACAATAGAAGCTGTGGGTTGTGAGGGGTGGATATAGGATTGAAGATTCAAACTACTTCAAATTTGTGTCAAGTTTCGACCCTCACTCTGATTCTCCCTCCATTTTTTTGTCCTCTCTCATTTTCCTCTTCACCAAAAAAAAAAAGAAAAATAAAAGAAAAACACACACTCTCAATCAAACATATTACTCCTTCATTCAATCACTCTCTCAATTTGATTTTCTCTCACCTTCGTCTCTCATGATCCGCCCTCTCTCTCTACTCTCCATTTGACTCCAACACACAAAAATACATGACTCTTTCACAGATCCCTCACTTCATTCTGCTCCCAACTGACCCACATCAGCTCTCTTAATTTTCAAGTTCATTCTCCTTTTCTCCCACAAAAAACACTCCACTGAATTACTCTCTCACTCTTAACACATTTACAAACAAAACAACTCTATCTCTCTCAAGCTCTCGATTTCGGCGGAAACACAACACATCAATCTCAACAACAACAACAACAACAACAAGCCTCCCTTTCTCTAGGGAGCCAAGACAAAGACAAGGGGAGCACAAAAAAGTAAATGGCCTAAACTTGGTCCCCATCTTCATTTTGCTAGAATATATTCCATATTGTAAAGTGTTGTGTACAATAAAAAACTATGTAAACAATTAACAAAGTATAATAAGATCAATCACATGGAAGAGAGAGAGAGAGATATTGGGGCTAACAAACTTTTGAATTTTTATTAAGTCAACTTTGTACCCGTTCTAGGGTTATAATTATATATGGGGATACAATACCAAACCCTAAAATGACCTAACAAGAAAACTGATAAAACAAACTTGTTGCATGAACACGCTCGTCTTACACTACTGAACGCGATCGCCTTGTCAACGAGCGCGGTCGCTTTCCCTTCTGAACGTGGTCGTGCATTTGGCAGAAACATTGTCCGGATTTCTTCCATGGGAACGCGGTCACCTTCACCCAGCACGCGACTGCCTTGCAACGCGGTCGCCTTGTACAACGAAGACGCGACCGCCTTCTCGCCCAAAATCCAAAATTCTATACCAAGTACTTGGCATGTTGTTAGGGTAATCGAGTCATTCCGTTCTCAGTATAAATGTATAAGTTTTAATAGTAAAGTTGTTATTTTTTAATCTTCTATCCTAGCTCCTAGTTTAACATTATTACTACAGAGCCCCTTGCATGTTACCTTTGTAATTTGATCAGTGTGTTGATAGCCCTTTGGATAACAATTCTCATCACCCCTAGATGTAGCAACAACAAAAAAAAAAACACCAATTATGCGATTCAAGACTAGTAGTATGTTGGATGGCCATGTCCTATTGAGTATTGAGTCAATAATACTCTCTCCGTTTTCAAATTATCCCTTTTTCGTCTCTTCTTATAAAATAATTGTTCTTTTTCAAAACTTTTTCATTTAGAAAAACATTTTTACCACTTTATCCTTATTTTTTCAACTTACTTTAATTATGGCCAATGCTCAAAGACATTAAAGAAAACAACACATTTCACCAATATTTATAATACAATCAATTAATATTTTTTTAAACCATGTGTCGGATCAAATAGAACAATCATTTGAAAACGAAAGGAGTATTCAATAAGCAATTAAACTACGAGCAAGTAAAAAAAGTTTTTTTTTTTTATTAAAATATAACTGGGCTGGACAAGCCCAAAAACAAAAGGGGCTTTTTGGAATGAGCCTAAAAAACCCACGAGCCTATTGGACCGAGCCAAACGCCCCATCTTTTTTGGGTCTCGAAAACTAGAGCTCAACCTATCAAAATATTGAGTTGGGCTGCTTTTTCCAGCTCTAACTAATGCCTACCCGAATGCAACCAAAACATATAGGGGAAAAAAACTCCGTCACTGGTATTGTCAGGTTTGGGTGGTTTAAGAAAATCTGTTGGTAGATTATTTATATTAGTTTAATGTGTAGTTTCCATTAATGTCCATATATATGTGGCCCATAATTAAAGTAGATTGAAAAAGTAAGGGTAAAGTGGTAAAAGTGATGTTCTAAAAAGGTAAGTTTCAAAGTGGACAATTATTTTGGGACGGACGAAAAAGGAAAGTGAGACGATAATTTAGGGACGGAGGGAGTACTAAAAAGCCCCACCAAAAAATTCTCATATCCAAAAACTCTCAAAATTAATTCTTGTATCCAAAAAGTCCTAAAATCATAATTTTAATATCAAAAAATTCAAAACTTAACATATCTACTAACACCGTTATGTTAAAAACTTTCATTTTGACGAAAATTTATTTTCTTTTCATTTATAACAATGATGATAAGAATTGTTTTTAATATTATTATAATTATTATTACTACAATTATTATTATAACAAAAATACTATTATTAACATTATTAGTATTAAATACCAAAAGTCTATTTAGGAAATTCATTTCACAATGATCCCAAAACAACTTTCAATCTATAAAATCTAAAAATTAATCTTTTCATACTAAGATTTCAAAAGTTAATCTTTGCATACTAAGATTTCTAAAATTAATAACATTAATAATAATAATATTATTATTATTAATTGCAATTTTTTTAATATTATTGTTAGAGAGACGCTATTTCCACAACAATTTTTGCTTCTCCACTATATCCTTAATTATTGCATTATATAAATATATGTTTGGATAAAACTATCCCTTTTTAAGTTGACTAATCAAGTTACTTTCTTAATTACCTTCTAACATTATTTTTTTGATCAAACATCAATGAATAACATAATTATTCTATATATATATATATATATATATATATATATATATATATTCTTAACATTTTAATTCTCAACAAACAATGTACTTATTTTTTTTTGTAATAAATATGTTTAATCAATTTTTCTAACCATTCACGTTTCATATTCCATTATCATAAAAATAATATGATTAATGCATTTTCTACCAAACTTTTAGAATATATTGGATATTTTATTATCAAAAATTAATATTCTAATTAAGTTTAAAAATATTATTTTAAATTATCAATTTCAATTATTATGGTAGGTATTAAACTGAATATTGGTTTCAATCAACTAGCTCAAGAATTAAAATTTTTAATCAATTATAAAGGTATGCAAAAGATTTAAATATTACGATACTATTTCATATTATGATTTTAATATTCGATCATTTTTACAATTACACCCTTTAAATTTCATTTTTAATTTTTTCCATAACCAATGAACATATATTTACTCAAAGTTTAATAGAACTCTTTGGATATGAGATTTGTTTAATAGAACTTGTTGGTATTTTTCCCAATCATTTAAGGATCACATGGTTTAGCGTATTTTCTTAATTCTGGAAATAGTCAAAACAGTTCACACAGTTAATGTTGGTGAACTGGAGTAGACTGTCAGTTTTGTCAGTACGTTTGCTTGAACTCACACAGTTGGTGTTGGAGAGGCATAATTTGTATTGCTTCTCAAAACCATATGCACTTGACAACTTCTCTCTCATTCCCTCTGTGTGTGTTAATGGTGGAAGGGATGCATCCATCTCTCACGCATTGGTAGGTTAGTTTTCCCTCTGATCTGATGTCTTCTACGTACCACATTTTACTTGCATTGATTTTTTCTTGAACAACTCATTTATGGCAATTATTGTCTCGAATGATTTGAGGGGTTTCGATTATTTTTTTTTAATTTTTGATTTCTTCAACTCTCTTCGGAGACCGTCTTACGAATCCAAATTTTGTAAGACAATACCCCACTCACTGCGGTGGGTCGGGTTAAAAAAATCTGTTTTACAGAAAATACCCAAAAACGTCTTTTATAAGTTTTTGTCAATCTTCAAATGACTGAACGGGGTTTATGTGTTCTGTTTTCCCCCAATTGTGTAGAGTAACATTGTTGAAATTCTCCCAGGTGAAAGAGGGTATCTGTATCTGGTAATTGGATTATGTGCAGGCTGCTTCCATTGATTTGTGAGTTTACCTGTTTGAGGAAACACTGATGAAATGCTCTGGAATAAGATGGTGAAATTTTTGGTTGAATTCTTGATGATGTGGTTACTTTAGGGCTTACCAGGCTCTCTTGCATTTCTTTAAATAATATTACGTACTCGAGCTTGTGGTATTCTTTGGGCAGTGTTAATGCATATGATGCTAGTATTAGTTTGTGACGTGAGGTGTGATGACCGCGAGTTTGGGTAAATTATGTCTACAATTTTCATAATATTTTAACACGCTCCACGTTTGATTTTAACATATTGATTATATGAGCAAACATTTTTGTCAGCAGGCATCATGAACCGCAACACTGTCGAGTCTAGAGAAGTCAAACCTTCTGCAGACGCACAACTTGGTGATTTTTCCTCCAAGACCAATACACCAGAACAAGTTCTAGAGAAGCAAGGTGATACATGCAGAATGTCTTCCAAACAGAGCAACGAGATGGGTGCTTCAGCAACTACTGGTAACAAAGTGCAGAACAGTACAATTTCGCCTCGAGCTAAGCTCGTTAATATACGTGGCTTCATGGTATTGGAGGATCATGCCTTGTTAGTTGAAAGGATTTATGCCAAATATGGTGATATATCGTCCGAATGCAAGTTCACTACACCCTACATCAAAACGGCTTTGATGGAGTCTATTATCCGAATCGTGAAACTCTTTCAACAACACACGGCACGCTCTCTTACCGGCCAAGATATTGCCTTCATTCGTAATAGCCTTAGTGACTTGGAACTGGCGAAATTCAATGTACAATGGTTAAAGGAGAGGCTCAATGCAGCAGTCATATTGAGCTCACTTGCTGAAGATCAAAAAACACACGACCATCTGTGTATGATGATTTCAAAGACGGAGACAACATTGGACAAGTTAAAAGGTGATTGTGAACTTGTTTTGACGAGCATGAACAAGAAAAGGCGCCTTGTAGATGCCAATATGAACAAGGGTTTAGGGGCTGATTTGTTGTGACTAGGCCTGACAATTATAACCCATAACCCGTTAACCCACCTGACTCGACATGAAAATTATCTGACCCGTTAACTTCCAATTGCAGGCCTAGTTGTGACTATTGTTTCTTAGGTGTGAAAGGGAGACCTCCCATTGTGGGTAAAAATATATAGGAAATGTAGGATCCTAGTCGTTATGAATGCTTTAAGAAGCAGAACTATGGACTTTTTAGTATAAGAAGATTTTAGTTATGGAGTTGGTAAAGACTTAGACCAAATCCCTTGCAGTTTGATAATTCATACATTGGCTTAGATTACCTCTATAGTTTGTTCTCAGCAGGCCAGGTTGGATTGATTGTTAACACTACTAGACTTGTTTTCGTTTTGGGAACCCAAAGAAACAGAGCTTTCCCCGAAAAATAAATTAATTAGACTTGAATGTCGAGGAAAGTTGAAGGATTAACAAAAATGTTGAAATTTACGGGTATGTTTAATTCGACGAGTAAGTCTCCTGTAAAACTGTCTACCACTCCCTCACTGCCTAACCCATTAACACACGATGAATCGGGAAATGAAAATTTGTCTCACAAAATATATACTTCATTCGTTTCGGGTAAAGAATCTCCTTTTGAAAATCAAACATTCTTTAAAAAAGAAATTTTTAGTAGCTCATTACTCATTAGTAATAAAAAAACACTTTTATGTCTTAATTTTTAAAAGTTGAATTTTTAAATGAAACATCTAAAAATAAAATAGTGGACTCTTTGTCCAGAACAGAGGGAGTATGTAAGACCGTTTTAACTAACTTTTTTTTTTTCCTAATTCTATTGACTATTCTAATGAGGTCTTTGGTATCCCCGGAGGTGAAAAAAAATCCGAACATGAATCCGTAAAATAAGTGCATAAAATGAAAATGATTTACACACGGGAGTTGGTATAAAGTGTTCATCCCGTTGATAACGAAGTACAACTTAATGGTAAGACGTTTCACTTATACTTAATAGATTATGAGTTCGAGTCACCAAAAGGATAAGTGGGGAACCACTACTAATCCTTTTTTAAAATAAAATAAAAAGTGTTCATCCTGTTCCACATGGAAATGTTTCTAAAATGAGTAAGCTACCTTAAAATTAGGCCTTGTTTGGTTCTATGGAATGTGCAAGGAGAAGGGAAGCAAACAATTTATTGGAAAAAGAAATGGATTTTTATTTTTATTTTGAATCTCATTCCCCTTCCCCTCATATAACCTCAAACCAAATCCAAATCCAAATCCTAACCAGATTCATCTAAAATTTATACAACTCCACATCAAGAAACGACCCAGCGAGGGGTTTCTAGTGTGGCAACATATAGAGCAAGGCCATACAATAGTAATGCCTCAAATGAGATTCAAGCCATTCGCAAACCAACATTTCTTAACCTAAAACTAGAGTTTGTGTTTATGTCTATAACACGATGTTAGTATGAAACGATTTCATTATTTAAAATAACCAATTTAAAATGAACATATTCCATTAGCGATCTATGCGAGACCATTGATGTTGGAATTCTCCTTCATCGCTAGTCTCCCTTAGCACTCCATGCTTTCACTGATGCCGACTGGACGGGCAACAAAGATAACTACATTTCCATCAGCGCCTACATTGTCTACATTGACAGCAATCCGATCTCTTGGAGTTCCAAGAAACAACACAATGTTGCTCGCTCCTCGACTGAAGTGGCTGCCACTGCTGAGGTCCACTGGATTGTGTCTCTCCTCGGCGAGCTGGGTATCACCTTTTCCACTCAACCCGTCATCTACTGTGGCAATGTGGCGCCACCAATCTTTGCTCGAACCCGATCTTCCATACTCACATGAAACATGTGGCACTAGACTTTCACTTCATTCGGCAATAGGTTTAAGACGGGCTCTTACGGGTTTCACATGTCTCCTCGGCTGATCAGTTGGCCGATGCCTTTACAAAACCGCTTGCTCACCAGTAGTTTGAGCAATTACTTCACAAGATTGGTCTCTTCTCTTGACCGTCCATCTTGCTGGGGCATATTAATGAATAAATATTTGTAATTATTATTTAGTGGTAACTACCGTATATAATTCATATCCTTGTTTAGTTTTTACCTTGTTAGAACTCCTATCTTATATAGATTTTTTGTACTCTACTCCTTGTATAACTCTAATTGTAACTCCCTATAAATAGGTGATTCAATAAATGAAAGATTTATTTCGTTATTCATAATTATTGTGAGTTTACATTATATATATATATATATATATATATATATATATATATATATATATAATGTGAAGTTACTCCCTCCGTCCCGGATAAATGTTCGTACTTTTTATTTTGAGATATCCCAACTAATGTTTCTAAAGACTTATAGTGTACAAATTTTCTACTATTCTTTCTAATATATTCATTTATTTAATACTATCATTACTGTATATCCAGGAGAGAAAATGAATGTAATGGGTACATAATTAATGAGAGAGAGAGAGAGAGAGTGTGTGTGTACAATGGATATTATTGTTACAACATATTTTACAACACATCATTACTTACATTTCTTAATCCTTGTGTTTTGTCCACTATGAACATTTATCCGGGACGGAGGAGGTATAATATTGTAACACTATGATATCACGTACTTGTCCTTGATGTTCCAATAAAAGCAGTAGGTTACAACTTACAACCAATAATGCAGTGTATATTGATGGTTTATACATCATTCTTTACGTATGGGCCTGCCGTGCCTTGCTCCTCCCTTTCTTCTGCATTCTTTACCCTCGCAGACGGCAAATTTAGAGTTTTGCTTGTTCCTGAATTTGTTCCTGTTTAATATCATAAAACCCAGCTTGTAAAGACCATACCAAAATAAAAACATGCAGCTGATTTTTATTAAAGCAAAGATATCTGTTATTGGTGTAGATTTGAGGACGATAATGAAACGGACATCACGATGCCAATGCAATAAGATTATTGTTGCTATACCAATACGGAAAATGGGAAAGGGTTTCAAGTATGTCAATTTCTGAATGCAACAAATTTCATAACTTTGATGGCATAGATTCTAGGGGACAGAAAATTCCAATTTCCTCTACTCTTTGCCTCACCAATTTGCAGAGGTAAGGCTGCGTATATGATAACTGTTTCCAACACCCCACAGTGAGACCATCAATAGATCTCATTGCTGCAATTTTTAGCAATGAAATCGAACAAGTGACAGTGACACCAAGGGTGGATGCAAATAAATGTATCCAAATGACATTGCGTTTTCGCCTTTCTTTCCCTTGGAAATGTGTATAAATTAGTCTTAAGTAAACCTATTGGCTGGCATCACTAACAAGTTCATCATCAGCTAAGGAGAAACATAATAAATAGATTGATAATCAACTGCCTGGCACTCCCATGTTTTAATTCCTCCCAACTCGAGCTGTGAAAGAACTTAGCCTAAAAGAAAATTAAGGGCATTTGGCAACATATGAGAAGTTTACGTGATTATGACATGGAATTCAAGGCAAGTCATCTCCTGTACATTATAGAATGTTGACTGTTAAACTTTGCAAAGAAATGTAGTTTCACATTTAGGGGGGAATAAATACAGAGCCATTAAACTAAATCACTGACCTCTGTCACAAAGAAAGCATGGAAGCCATATGGAACTCTATGAGGTAGTTCCACAACTGCAACAGGATCTTCTGACATTGTTTTTGCATCAATTACCGTGACTGAAGATTTTCTGCATAAAAATCAAGCAAGACATTCAGGGTTCTGTCAGATATAGAAGAACTGGTCGAACACAATGGGACATCATAAAAGGGATTGAATAATTAACAGATGAAACAAAAGTATATGGTTAAGGAAGAATAATAATAGTAAACAGGACAGGAGCTAAGATGAGCAAACATTTGCACCTAGTAAATGCTTGCTGAATATAGCAGAAGAATGTAATTTATGTGAGAGCAATGAGGTCAAGTAGATATTCAGACAGGGAAAAAATTAATTTTTAGGTTTTAATAGGTTGCCATAGAAGATACGATCTCAGCAAAGATGAACTTCCATGTACATATATACAGATTATAGAGATATTGGATACTGACAGCAATTTGACCGTTAGGTCCAAAACAGATTTGAAATTCTGGTAATCATTAAGTTTGAGGCTGCCTTCACACTAAATGTGTCGACCACCAATAAACGTGGAAGTTGTAATGAAGCACAACTAACACGGTATTCATGCTGTATTATCTTACCAAGGGTCATAAAAAGTAAAGAACGAACTACAAACAACATCAAGAGGTTGCAAAAATTATTGATTACATAGACAAGACAACTTAACCACTGAGAACTTCAAACACCATTGACAAAGCAGGTTTTGGCAAATGGAGTGGGACTGATGCATTCATATTCATATTGTGGACTTCTTCTTCAATTCACTCGGTTTATTCTTCTTAATAAGATATCTTCTAACATAAAAATAAGATTAATTCCCCATGTATTAACTAAGCTAGTTTGTTACTTCAAGCCTTGACAAGTTTTGAGGCGGCCTATTTAGGGTTATCCACCTTCCATAACTCATATGGATGTAGTTCATTGTTCATAGAAGATAAAGAAAGAGAGTGATAGCATTAGATGATGACATGAGAGAGAAAAACACATACCCAGTGTTCTCATCATGCGTAAAGAATATCAAGTAGCCATCATCTTCTTCAGAAGTTATACCAGGATGACGAGGGACAAAAATAGCCTCTGACCCAAATCTACCAGCTCCCAGGTCAAATAGCCCTTGAACATTTCCTCCAACTTCAATCTTTGTTTTTCCAACCTCTGGTTCCACATGCAAATCAAATTTGACAATCCCAGTGACCTTTGCAATACTGTCCAGTCGTGTTCCATAAACAAATTGTTGTTTCCTAAATAAACACTAAATACTTAGCCCAACTAATGACATAGAAATGAGACATTTAACACATTAACTAATAGAATAAAAATGGATTGTGGGGAAGTACTAAATTAAGCTTGAGAGATAAAAAGGTGTTCCTGACTGGACGATGTCAATAACAGAAGCAAAGTTAAAAACAACACTGCAACCATAAATTTCGTAATTATTACTCTTTTTCCCGAGGTTCATAATTTCAGTCCTTGAACTAAAAAGATAATGGTCTGAACATACTCAAGAACTAAATAAATTAGAAGTCCATATATACGATTCTATCCCTGGCGGGGAACCCTAACCCTGCATAAATTAAATTTGAAAGGACCATACCATACCTGCCTGTGTAGCTCTCATTGACCCTAGGAAAATCTACTGCAGATTCCGACAGCTTCTTCTGCGAAGCAAGACCAGTTTTCAAGTTGAATCTCATTTCATGCCTGAGAATTTACTTCATTAGTAACTGATCAACCCTACATGCTATAAACATCTGCAGGATCAGAACCTTACAGCTCATTCGAAAAATTCTCAAGCTTCTGCTTAACGCTGCCTCCAACCATATCCAGTTCTGGATTCTCAAGACGACAAGTAATCAAAACAACTTCATCTCCTTCTTCCCAAGCATTGGCTGTATGAAAGTGAAAGATAAAAAAAAATAGAGTTCAGAGATCAGATAGAACTAATAATCTGACAAATTAGTTTCTTTTGAATGTTCATAGTTCTTACGTACAGGCAGTGCTCACACATGAGATTTTAATTTTTTTCTTTAACTTTTCTTTTTCTTTTCTTTTTTGGGTGAAAAGGAAATAACACATGAGATCTTAATGGAAACGAGTTAAGTGCTGTCTTATTAGTTGTCACTTGTTGAAAAAGAATGTACAATTTCAAAGATCGTTGAACAAACAAATAAATTGTATTGCTATTAATTGGAAATAAACAGCATTGAAAAATAAGAAGTCCATATAGGAAACTTTAAAGCAGGATGCTGTCATCCATATTTGGGCACATCTGAGTCTTGCATTCACAAGCAGATCTCAGACCATGATGCGTCGCAACGACACAAAGCAACCTGTTGCATACCCATATGATGAAAGCTGCACCTCTGGACTGGTTGTATGTTTACATAATACTCGCAATACAAGAACCAGTACACTCTTGCGTGCCACCAAAAGGAAATCACACCTTTTTAGGATTTCTCGCAAAACAGCCATAATACCTTCCTCAACCACCAATTCTAACTAAAGTTCCTTTGATAAAGCTTTAGACAAAGGTAATAAAAGCCATCTGGTCCAGCTAGTTGATCAATCCAACTGATGTTGCTATTTCCACAATCATGTAGCTATAACTGAGTTCCCAAAATGCAACAACTACTTATTTTATTAAAATATTTTATCAAACTAAGCACATACATATATATATATATATATATATATATATATATATATATATATATATATATACATGTGTGTACATACTTTTGCAGGTATGTGCTTTCCTTTTTTTTCACATTTACAATTCAACATCTAAAAAGGTTTTTCGCCAACCACATAAATATGATGATTCAGTACTTCTCATCAGACACCCAACTACCCTGAAGAAAAAAAGGTAGGCTTTTTAAAAAAAAAAAAAAAAAAAAAGGTTGGCAGTTACTCTTCTATAGCTATTGGTTGGTAAAAAAAATTATGCTTCTTTTTTCCTCAACTAACCAATTTTTTCAAGATGTTCTATTGCATATAATCAGCCATCAACAGAAAGGATGAAACAAACTCATAGATGCAGAAAATGTTTGCTATTCCCCCCACCCAACCCCGGCACCTAGCAGTCTAGTGCCAATGCAGAAAAGTGGAGCACACATGGTGAGAGAGTAGCTATTGATATTATTCTAAAAGCTTAAAGGGTCTGAATGGTTCAGGCAACCTCCTATTATTGAGGCCAACACTTTAGATTTAATTTGGGTAAATGTTTCTCACTACACCCTCAGACTGATAGAACCTAGAGGATGAATTCATATCAATGAAAATGCGAAAGATTCCCCTGCACACTACGGTAATCTACACATAAGAGAACACAGGCGCCTTTCAGTATCTGACACACTTTTGATCACCACATGTTTGGTTAAAGCTGAACTCGTAATAAATAAACTATCTACTTTCCGAGAAGAAAAATCAGAATTGAGCATTTGAAACCTATCTTTTTGTTTTATTGGAGTCTGAGATCTACTTCAGTCTGAATTTATAGGAGAATCAACAGAAAGCAACAACTATTGGTGATTCTTATTGATAGTTCAAACAGAGAAGCTAGGGAGTCTTAGGTCTATGAACAAAGATACATAAGCTATCACCAGAGAGAAGATATGAAAAGTTTCACACCATACAGGTGAAGCAGCAATTTTCAAACGGTTTACCATTGACAGTTTACTGAAGAGAGCAAATGAATGATCATAGTACTGAAATAGAAACTCAAATAGGTGAATAAACTTGGAAGACATTTTTTACTCCGTAATTCAAGAGATCAAGGATCAGTGCACTTTACCATTGTGAAATATGAAGCAATTGGGAAGCTCAAACCATTTGATTAGGAGCTCATTCTCTGCATACCGTGGAAGAACACCAAATCGAGCCTTCTTAGTCGGATCAAATGTAAATATGAATTTTTTCTCATTCACCATTTCCTAGATTTTGAAATGCAATATATGTCCAGTTTGAGTAAACATGGTTGAAATCAAAACTGTACATAATATATATGCCAAAGTACTTTTGTTAGACATGGCTTTCATTGTGGTTTATAACATACATAATCTGCAGAAGAATTTGTTGGTGAGTAGCACTATTCACACCCCCTACCTTCTAAATACACCCATTTTCTAAATACACCAGCCATCTCCATTTTAAAACATTCCTAAATGCTAAATACACTCCCCTAAACTTTCTATTTTAGCCCTCTTAAAAAAATCCTAGGTTGAATACCTAATTTCCTAATACACCCACCCCCTCTCTTCCTGTTAATAGAACCACTCTTTGTTAATTTACATTTCATAGGAGTATCATACAAGATTTTTGATCATTGAGAGAATGTTTACCTTCTTATATTGTATATTGTCTGTATGACAGAGTTATGATATTGTGAAAAGTTATATACTTGATAATGTCGCGTTCCCAGAAAGAACTTCAAGGACATACATCAAAGTTGCAATTAAGAGGAATAACCATCAATATCTTAGTGTTTACCGAAAGCCAATGTGGTCCAATCATTTACAATCAAAGACGTTATTAACAATATGAAAGTTTTCACATGATACAAATCTGAAGTTTCATACCTTTGGTCTAAAGTACAAAGGTAGGTCCATGAAGATTGCATAATTTTCAGTAATGGCAAAGTCATGCATCATGACAGGATCTGATATTGTTATTGGCACTGGATCATTCATGACACCATCCTTTGAAATAACTCTGTATGTGATATAAGGAGGGGTGTGTGAATAGCCAAAGGTAAACATCTCACCTGCAGGAATGCATTTGTTGTCAAACTAAAATTCCAGAGTTCCACCAAAGCAGATCTTCATTTTGGAGACAGGGGTTTACCAGTGAACGGATCAACCTTTGGATGAGCAGTGAAGGAATGTGACAATCTCTTATCATAATCCAGCAAGCCAAGTGTTTGCAGATCTCCGTCTTCCAAAACTTTCACAGCATCTGCACAGTCAAGTGCAGATTAATCTCTCTACTGAATATGCTTTTTCATATGGGCAGAAATAAAGTCCCAGTTTTATCAAACTGCAAACGCCCCATATCTCAAGTACTAATAAACTTGCTCTAGGAAGTGATACCATATGAAGATCTGAGAAGAAAACGAAATAACCAGAAGAAACAATCCACAAACATATTCTTGTGAGCACTGAGCAGTCATCCCGAAGAAATTATGAGCAGTTCCAATGAAAACTAATACTCTATGATCTAAAGGGAAAACCCATCACTTTGGCCCTTGCCCTATGATTCCTCTGCAATGGATCAGTCCAGCATTTTGGGTTACGCCTCCCCGCCCCCCAACCAAAAAGAAAAAAAAGGAAAAAGGAACAGGACTATCCAGAACATTGTGTCTCATTAAATTAGGAATCCCTGGCACACGTTAGAAAATCTTAAAAATAAGTGTCCCCTATTCCATTCCAATCGTTTGAAAGTTAGTGTTCCCTTTCCCTTTTTAGAAATTTTCTTTAACCAGTTGTCTATAATGCCCTTTCAATGTGAGATAGAGAAAGTATTAGTCCAATTGATTTGACACCATTAAAGATACTCGAGGGTACTAAAGAAGAAGCCCAATGAGTGAAATACTTTCTTAAAATCCGTATAAAATCAATAGGGGACTCTTATTTTGGGACGGATGGAATACTACTTAGAAAACTCCCTTTGTCTTACTAATAGATGATTTAGTTCTCTCTTCCGAAGTAACATGAGAAGAGAAACTATTTGGTTAATAAATACTTTATCTTAATTTATTTTTTATTCAAACATCATTCTAAGCAATATGTCATATGTGAATTCCTAGGTCCCCTACTTCAAAGAAAAGGAAAGAAGGAGGTATACGGACACCAACTCTCTCTATTTGGTAGGAGGTAAAGAGGAAGGGAAGAGAGGATGAATGCAACACCCACCATGCCCACCAATTTCCTTATTCCCAGAATTGAGAGTAAATGTGGAGAGTAAGAGAGACCAGTGATTGTTAATTAATGAAAACTTGTCTAGTATACAATAGTAAAGCCGTTGAACAAAGTATGACCACATCCACATCCATCTCTTTTTCATGTCCAACTAAACTCAAGTGAAGTGCAGCAACTAGCTTACAAGGTTTGTCTGCCTCTGAAAGTGCCAAAAGCTTCCCATGATGATAAATGAGAGCTGTGTTACCTGAAGTAAAATGACTTAAAAGTAAGATTTATAGCTTGATCCATATGTAAAAAATATGTCATCAGGAGATAAGATAATGTTAATTGAATTCAGCAACTTATTGCAATAATCACGGAACCAAAATGAATATATCAACGTTGACCACATGATCATTGGAATGTAAAGAGTTTACTACATCAAATTACCTGTCCCATATCCATATGAGACATCTAGTACTTTCAACTTTGCTCTTAGCATTTGCATATTTACCATAAGCAATCCAAACAGCCCCTTGAGATCTCCAACCTGAAAATGACAATGTAAAATCATGATTCTGGAACCTTGAAAGTCATCAACTGGAAACATTGGTCAACCTATCTACTACTTTACCAAATAATCATTTGCAATTAACTTAACCCTCCCTCTTTAAATATGGTGCTTGGCAAAGGAGGGAAGGGGGGACTTTGTATATTGAAGCAGGGGCTGATGCAAGGCCATGATGGGTAGGGCTCAAGCCCACGTGAGAATCACACAAAAAAAGAAAAAAATTATCTTACCCAATACCACATGCTACTCAGCCTACTGCCTACCATTACCCAAAGCCACACACAAACAAACGGAACCCCTTCCCCTCACAATCTCACATCACTGATCACTCCCTCACTGACAATGAGTCTCTTCCATTCTACCATCTCCATTTGTTTCTCTCCATTGGACAATTACAAGGGACAACAATTCAACAAACAAATTAACAAAATACTCACTTGGCCATTTCCTTCTCCTTCATCCCAGCCAAGATAATCCAACAATTAAAATCCCTCTTATTGGAACTGCCCGCCGATCTATAGTATTGAGTGTCGAGTGTCGAGTGCCGAGTGTCAAGTGCTGAGTGCCGAGTGCCGAGTGCCGACTACAGGTTGGGGTTTTAACTTTTAATCCCCTTATTCAAAATTCAATACTCTAATTTTGTGTGTATTTTCTGGTTTTCCCAACCAAATTTTGTATTTTTTTTCATTATTATTTGATGGGTTTGTTAATTGTTACTTTGTTTGATTATGAAAAAAGAAATCTTCACTTTCATGGTGTTAATATATTCGTGAACCAAGAGCTACAAAATATCAAGGCTTTGATACTTGATGGTTTGATTATATGATAAATATGTGATATATTTGCATTCTAAGTTTGCAATAAATATTTTAGATCTTTATATTGTGTACAAATTTTAATCCCTAAATGTAGACATTTTAATCCCCTTATAAATATGCCCTTTTATAATTATGTATGTAATGCTTAATAATCATTAAGTCACCCACTATTTGTAACTTTTTTTTTCGATAGTTGAAGTTATTTTTTACGGTAGTTACTGTTTACAATATTTTTCTAAAAATCAAGCCCAAGTGGTTCCAAAATCCTGGATCCGCCCCTGTATTGAAGTTAGAAGGCGAGGACATGGGAAGACGTCGTGTACAATTCTCAGCCAATAAAAGGAAGAAAATTAGAAAAACAGTCAGCCAGGTGCTCAAATTAACACCCAGGATAAGCATTGAATATTGATTTCATATTTACAACAAAAAATTGTAGATGAAGATATTAACTGCTTGGGTTTATTGTCCTTGTTGATACTGAGACAAACAAATTTCAATAGCAGAAATGGAAATCCACAGGAACAGAGAGACTTCCACAATTACAGTGAGATTTTATTTGAAAACAAGTCATGTATGGACTCTCGAAGCAGCTCACACTTTTTTTTTTTGATAAGTAAGGATTAATATACCAAAAACGTCAAAACTGGTGACTCGTCCTTTGTACACGAGATGTATACTTAAAAATAAAATAAAAAATAGTTTGTAGAGAAACAATTGACAAATTCTACAAAAGAATATCTGGCAGAGAGAAAGTCTCCATCAACATAGTTTGTTTTGCTCGATTAGAACCTCTCTCTCTCTCACACACACACACACACATATATATGTATATATATATGTGTGTGTGTATAAATATATTCGAAGGCATACCTTCATATATTTAGCTCCTCTAAAAAATTCTTCTTGTTTAAGACGGGATGTCCTGACATAACGAGAAAGATAAGTTGCTTTCCCGTCTTTAATGCGCAAGCCATGAATCATACTGCAGGACAATGAAGATAGATATTCAGACCAATTTCTGTTATATCTTAAAAAATGGATTGCAATATAAAATCTTAATCAACAACATTGCACAAAATCTACAGAGGATGCTTGCTAATGCAGCTTAATAATACGAGTTATTGCCACAAAGCATGCAACATAAATTGCTGAATGGCTGCAGACTTATATATTGCTTTTACTGCACCACATATGAAGACCCTTATGCTACATTAGAGATTTAGAGTGGGAATAGATAGCAGATAGAAGTCATTTATAGCAGCTCCTCCTTGAGTTGGAACTCAAAAGAAGTTTTCTATGCACATGTACAAGTGCAGGAAAGAAGAACAAGTACCCATCTCCGTCGAACCTGCAAAATGAGCCACAAAGGAAATCAGCATGGTCTATAGACTCTAGACTACATAAATATAAAGGAATATCACAATCAACCCAGCCCACAACCCGACCAAAAAAAAGGACTCCAAAATGAAAAAGAGCTCTTGGGCGACAATCAAGATAAGAGGAAATACTATTAGTTTTCATTAATGGGAACAGCAGTACATATCTGCAGATAGAACCATGCTGTATCTCATTGAATACTTTATTACAAAGCAAAAGGACGTACCAGTGATATCCAGCCACTGGGGCAAACTTTGGATTAGGACCAACTCTGACAAACTCACCATTCAGGCATTCCTGTAATTCAACGTTTTTGAATTCTAGTCAATTGGCAACAAAAGGATGAAAAGATACAAGCACAACAACTTGAGTTGGCAGAGAAATAAAATTGTCAGTTCCATTTGCAGCAAGTAATGGATAGCCACTTTCCTTGAAAAGGCAAGAAAAAAGGACTTGGAGACATTAAGAAATAACATAGACCAAGTAGAATTTCCCAAAGAAAGTGCAAAGTTTAGATGGCCAGACTCTAAAGAGTTTAATAACTGTAAAATCGTTGCTGATTATACACTATTCCAGTCCATTATATTAAAGAAAGTCGATATATGCCAATTCTCTACTAAGGCAACAAGTGGGTGCTTTTTCTTCTTGCTGGTCCCATTTACCAGTTAGACCCTTCTAGCCGTTAATTGTCTCGATCAATTATCATTGGGTGTTTAATAATCCAATAAGTACTTAAATAAATACATAAAGGGGGTTGAATAAATTATGAATCTAATCACCTAATTAATATGCCAAGAATCACATGTAATTGAGACTTGACTTATCACTAATCCCTTGACAAATGATTTTATCTTATTCACGACTAATCAGGCAGGTTATCTTCAACGTTTATATCACTTCATGCATTAAGATTCAGTTTCGTTAATTTTCTAAACTTAAATTTTAGCTTGAAAATATTGTCAGAGCCTGACACAGTAGACTTGTAAATACAAACCCCTCAATAAATGAAATGCAGATGGGAACCGGAGAGCACTTGAACAGAATCCATGGCAAATCGATTGTTTCATCAGTTAATTGTCACACACTATCCATCATCCTTGAATACATTTCATGCAGTGCCGCAGCCGTACTTGATCGATACAATTCAAAATCAAACTAAGTCTTCAGATTAAGCATTTAATATATATACAAATATACATACAGAATCACACTCACGTACGAACTTAATGATAACCTTAAATCCTAAATTCCATCATAATCATGATTATTACAAGAGTAAGTTGCACTGACCGGGAGGTGACCGATGACGGGAAGGTCCTTGCAGGGAGGAGTTTCGTCGACGGGAGCGAAATTACCAAAAAGCCAGTGGTGAGGCTGTGAATTGTCGTACATGAGCTTCACAATGAGTCTCTCCAACCAGTCGATGGCTTTAGAGGTCAGTCCTTTCTGCGGCTTCGGATTCACCACCACCACTCCGTCAGCCGTCCTCTCCACTGCCTCATCCTCCTTCCCCATCCCCATCTCTGTCTCTCTCTAAAACACTCTGTGTGCACGTATGCTGCGTGAAGAATGAAGATGCTGGTTTGAGCGGTCTTGTCAGTTATGGATGGATTTAGAGCATTGGTGCCATTTGGTGGAGGTACCCCTGCCACGCTCCTGTGCTTCTAATTGTTCCTTTTTGTTTGTCCTACTCTCATTTGTCCTACTCTTATTTGCCAAAAGTGTATGGGATCAAAACTCAACTCACTAAGTGCTTGTTTTCCCCAATAAATAAATAAATAAATAAATAAAATGTTGAGTTTTCTCCGTTAAAGTGTTTTAATATCGTGTTTTAAAAATATACAGCATTTTAAAAATGTTTTTTGAAAACGTTGTGTTTTACAAACGTTACGTTTTGAAAAAGCTTCATTTTAAAAAACGATGAATCAAACTAGACCTAATACACAGTTGATTGGGTAAGTAAAATCCGTTTTACAAAAAATATCTACAAGACCATATTATCCAAGTTTTCATATTTTTTTTATTTTCCATATTTCTTTTTATAAAATCTTGGGTCAAATTTGTATTTGGGCATAATAAGAAAAACAATTTCTCTATGAGAAAATGTTCGATTATCCTATCATATTACGGATTCTCTATTCCAAAATCATATTTCATCTCATATTCCACCGTTGGATCACTAACCCATGTCTATCTATAATACAATACAGCTCATAGTCGCACGCGCACAATTGACAAAGGCTATTCAGGGGCTAAGATTGATTCATTTACGGAGATCCTACGGTCATAATCGCTGCCCAATTTCACATATGCGAACGGCGGTTGAGCAACTACTCTCTCTCTCTCTCAAACTCCCCTCACTATTCACGGTTAGTGGCCGCTAATCCTTCCTCCACCAAACCTACGTTCTTTTTCTTTTCGATATTTTAATTAATTAATCAATTTTATGCAAAAAAAAAATCGTAAGTTTTGTAATTTGAAATATTTATTTATTTTTATTTTTAACTGTTATCGTAATTAACTCAATCAATTTATTTTTTGAAACTAAATCCCAATTTAATTTATGTCTAAGTTTTGAATATTTCTATTTTAATTTTTTTCTTTTTAATTTCTATCGTAATTAACTTAATCAATTTAATTTTTTTCCGGCCTGCAATTTCGTATACAAATAAATTTTAAAAAAAATCGTAAGTTTTGTAATTTGAAATATTTGTTTTTTTCTTTTTAACTATTATCATAATTAACTTAGACAAATTATAAGTAAATATTAATTCATTTCCACATTATCTGCTTCATTTATTAATAAATTCATAAATTGGCGCCGTGCCATCGGCACGAGTAAGTGTACTAGTTGTAAATAAACAAAATCACTTACCAATTTACGTGGTAAAACTGATGTAAACGATAGACATCAAGGAGAAAAACCAAATCTCTCCCCCAATTTTATCGGAAAAAAAAAACTAATAGATCCATTAATATCGCTATTTATGTATATATAAATTTTCAATGAAAAACACCTCTATATCAGTTTTATATTTTCATTGAAAAACTAATATATTAATTTTCAGTGAAAAACTAATATATTAATTTTCAATGAAATACTAATAGATCCATTATGTACCAATTTTCAATGAAGCTTGATTTTTACCGAAATGATGATTAGTTATATTTTTATTCGCATGACTTGCTACATGTGTCGGCGGCGCTATGAGTGTATATTGTTCGATTTTGTTGGATTTATGCCAAAACCATGAACTAAACCATCATTTATTGGTTCTAAAAATTTCAAACCAAACCGAATAAAGCTTGGAACCGAAACACTCAGTCTGGTTTGGTTTGGTTTTGTGGTTTATATATAAAAAATTTCAACTTTACCAACATTAAAAATAACAATGAACATAAGATTTTAATTTGTAATTAACATCAAAATTAGAACATAACCTACTAAAAACAAACAGTGGAAGAAATAAAAGTCTTCCAACAATCAAGATTTTGTTGGACGTCCATGTTTTCGCAAAGTCTAGAGAGGAATTAGTTTAATAAAAATATAAAACTAATACATAATGGTAGAGCTGTCAAAATCGAGCCTGGCCCATAGGCCCAGTCCAGCCCACCCGACTTTTCAAGGGCCTGGGCCTCAATTTAGCAGACCCGAAAAAACCCGGGCCTCTTTGGCCCGGCCCACTAGGCCCGTGGGCCATGTTTGGCCCGAGCTTAAAAAGCTCGAAAGCCCGGCCCGGCCATAAAGTTAAACACTTAAACTTAATTACAAAATTAAAAACTAAAACATAAATCTAAAAATAAAAAAACTATCAGACATTCATTTAGACCATTTTTTTTTCTTTTGGTTAGATAAATTTATGACACAATATGATCTATTTCCAAATCATTGTTCTTTTTTTGGTTGAAACTCATATTCTAAATTGATGGAAGTGACACTTACAAAGAAGAAATGAAATTGATCTTTCAAGTTCTAATCTAGTTTAGTATGGTTGTAGTTAGTAATTTTATCGAAACTGATCTATTTAATTGAGTATCTCTATATGATATTAACTAATAAAAAGCCTCAATAGTATAAACTTGATAAAAAAAATAAAATTAAAATGCTAGATTGTGTCGGGCGAATAAAAAAATTAACATTTGCTAGTTAGTATGGTTTTGCAAACTAGAACCCGAAAAACTTTGTCTATCCTTAGAAAACACATATTAAAAAATTGGGGACAATATGATGAACTTCAATTTGGTTATAAATTTTTTGAAAAAAATATCCTTCAAGTAGCACATGTATTTTTTCTTTGGTCTGTAACATTATTGTTTTTCTAGTTTCTGTTTCGTTCAATTGTTGAAATTACTACCTTTGTTTATATTTGCTTTGGTTGCACTTTTGCTTTGTAATTGTGTAAGTTAGACTAATAAGTATGTGTGATATAACATTTATTAGCTAATTTGTGAGTTTTATTTAATAAAAAAATATTTATTTTTTTGGCCCATAGGCCTGAAATGCGCATGGGCTGGACTTGAGTTCTATGAGGACCGACACTATTTTCGGCCCGGCCCGTTGTTAAGCGAGGCCCGACGAGCTTGGGCCGAGCCGGCCCAGCCCAGCCCATTTGACAGCTCTACATAGGGGTTTTTCATTGAAAATTAATATATTATTAAATAGTGATAATAAAGGATTTTTTTAGTTTTCATTATCCGATAAAATCCGGACAACTAGATCTGCTTCCCCAAATCTCTCCTTCATCTCCCCTCACCTCATTTTTTAAAAAAAGGACCGGGAATCACCCTTCCTAAACCCAACCCTAATTAAATCAATCACAATCTTAAATCTCCGTTGCTCAATTTCATTTCAAATGACGAAATAAATTTCATATTTTTATGACCCGATTTTATCAAAACTAATACTGGGAATGACTCATAGTCAAGATACCAATGGTGCGATTAACCCTTCTTTATATATAAAAAAGCTTTCATATTTGTAATACTAGTCTATTTTTATTATTAAGAAATAAAAGGGCTCAAATATTACACTAAACTTATTTAGATTATTAGAAAAAAAGAAAAAAATATGAAGAGTTCCGTAACAATAGAATTCATCCATTACTTTTGTCCACAACTCTCTCATTTTGAACATTATATTTGTAAGGACCACTCTCTCTCTCTCTTAAAGTTTCCATCTCGCTCTCGAGTCTCCTTTATTTTTATCACTCTAATCACAATAGGAAGCAAGAAACAAAATTGTCAATTTCACAATTTGTCATATTAATGTCATCCAGTCATCCACCGAATAACTTTGCTGACCTGTGGCGATCCTAATCAATAATTTTAGCAATAGCCAATACGCCAAATCGATTACTTCTAAAGTTATAATAACTGAATTAGTTAAAACATATTTTTCCAAATTGTACTCCATACAATCTTATTTACGTTCTATTATGTCTCAAGAAAGGTTAAATAGGTTGTCGATTTCTAGTATTGAAAAGGAGATATTAGAAAAACTTGATTTTAAAGATATTATTGATGATTTTACTTTTTAAATGCTAGACGATCTACAATTTTTTTCAATGATTATTTGGTACTTAATTTGTGCTTTTATTTGCCATAGGTACTTAATACAACACATATAAAATGCTTAATACAACACTTTTAAAAAACGTTTTACCAAAATACCCTTTACGTAATTTAATTTTTTTGTTTTTTAATTAAATTTAAATTAACTAAAATTTATTTTTTTGTTTTTTTATTAAATTCAAATTAGCTAATTTAAAATTTAATAATTAATTTGATTTGAATTAGGTTTAAATTAAAAAAACAAGTTTTGGGTTTAAAAAAACAAGTTTTGGGTAATTTATTATTTTTATTTTTTTAATTAAATTTAAATTAGCTAAAATTTAATTTTTTGTTTTTATTAAATTTAAATTAGCTAATTTAAAATTTAATAATTAATTTGATTTGAATTATATTTAAATTTAAAAAAAAAAACAAGTTTTGGGTTTAAGGACTGGATTGGTACCAGTCCCAAACCCAATAATTTCCCCCACAAGCCCACCGCCTGCTACAAGACCAGCCCATAACCCTTTCCCCCCCTTTTGGACTGCCAACCAACCAGGCCTAAACCCACCAGACCAGCCCAAAACCGTTTCCCCCTTTTGGACTGCCAACCAACCAGGCCTTAACCCATCCCCCCAATTTGGACTGCTACCAGATCAGGCCTATCCCATCTGCCCAATTTGGACTGGTCCAAAACCGGTCTTAAACCCAAAACTTGTTTTTTTTAATTAATTTAAACCTAATTCAAATCAAATTAATTATTAAATTTTAAATTAGCTAATTTAAATTTAATAAAAAATAAAAAATTAAATTTTAGCTAATTTAAATTTAATTAAAAAAACAAAAAAAATTAAATTACCCAAAACTTGTTTTTTTAATTTAAACCTAATTCAAATCAAATTAATTATTAAATTTTAAATTACCTAATTTAAATTTAATAAAAAACAAAAAAAATTAAATTTTAGTTAATTTAAATTTAATTAAAAAAATAAAAAGATTAAATTACGTAAAGGGTATTTTGGTAAAACATTTTTTTTACAAAACCGGTCCCTAATCCTTTCTTTTTTTTGTTATTTTTTCATTTAAACATTAAAAAATAAATTAACAGATAAATATTTAACATTTGGAGATAAAAATTGAAAAATTATAATTAAATATTACCGTAAAGTTCGTGTAAGTGGTAAATATAACGTCGCCATCATCGTCCATATCCACATTTCAACATTTTTTTGCCGATTTGCTTCCAAATTGTAGACTTTTTGGAAGTTTTAACTGATTGAAATTTTGACTGAGAGAAAAATGCATATGCAATTTTTTTTCACTTACAAGAAAAATTTTAAAATCTGATATTTATACTCAAAGATAATTTTTCACTTAGTATAACTAAATCAAATTAATTAGTAATTTAATTGTGTTTAGTAACTAAATAAAATTAATTAATAAATTAATTGTGTTTAAAATATTTTTAAATTTAAAATTTGTTAAATTAAATTTAATAAAAAAATGAAAAAAATAAATTATATAAAGGGTATTTTGGTCAAACATTTTTTAAAAGTGCTGTATTAAGCATTTTATAGGTGTTGTATTAAGTATACCCCTTATTTGCTGGTGTTGAATTTGGGTTGATAACAAATCTAACTTACGTTGGAGTTTGATTATGAACATTTTATTTTTATGTAAATAAGCATCTTAATTCCATGAGAGAAAGTTGATAGAAAAACTATTTTTTATATGTTTGGAACTTGAAATCTAATAGAACTTAATTTTGAGTAAATATTTTATTAATTACTTTGATTCGATATAAATTTTGTATGAATTTATATGATCAAATATATATATATATATATATATATAGACACACACACACACATACATACGCACACTAATTTTTCAAAATAAAGGAAAAAATTGCGAGCCGATCCACATTCTAAAGTTTTTATTCGCTCCATATTTTTTTTTCAAACCGGAAAGGGACATTTTTTAGGGCAAAAAGAGTACGATATCCTTAATGATCATGAGGCGCGCTATGAAAATGAATCTCAGTGCATTGATTATTGAATCGCGGTGTATCAATTTTATTTTTCAAAAAAAAGGAAAAAAATTCATACACACACACACACACATACATACGCACACTAATTTTTCAAAAAAAAGGAAAAAATTGTGAGCCGATCCACATTCTAAAGTTTTTATTCGCTCCATTTTTTTTTTCAAACCGGAAAATGATATTTTTGAGGGCAAAAAGAGTACGATATCCTTAATGAGCATGAGGCGCGCTATGAAAATGAATCTCAATGCATTGATTATTGAATCGCGGTGCATCAATTTTATTGCATTAATTTTTACACCGCGATTCATTAGTTTAATTGGGGTTCATTGATTATTGAAGCGCGATGCATCAATTTTATTATATTCATTTTGCACTGCACATCAGTTTAATTGTCTTGTCTATTTTTGCACAACGATACATCAATGTTTGCAACGCGATACATTAATCCGATATTTTTGCATTGTCATATAAAATCATAAAGAACCAGACCACGTCCGTCACCTTCTTCTTCCATCTCCTCCATCGTAAGCCCTTCTTCTTCCTCTGCCTTTGTCTCTACTGAAAAATCTCAACCTAGCACAGATCAATTATAGTTTCGTGTATTTCCGTAGCGCACCTCATGCTTATTAAGAGTATCGTAGTTTTTTTACCTTCAAAACTGTCCTTTTTCGGTTTGAAAAAAAAAACATGGGATTGGAGCGATTGAAAATTTTGAAAAATGGACCGACCTGCAAATCTTTCAAAATTATAACATCTCCGCTCCACTTTCTTTTTATTCAATCAATAAAGTTTTTTTTCCCATAAATTTGTTTCAAAAATACTCTCTTCTCTTCCATTCTCTCTCTCACACAAATTCAAACTTGTGCACTTTCCCTCTCTTGCACTTTCTCTTTCTCTCTCTCTCTCTCTTCTACACTTTCTCTCCTCGAAATTAATCTGTGTTCAGGATGGTCCAAGTCAAACATGTGGCGGCTATCCAATACTCCCTCCGTCCCTAAATTAGCATCCTTTTTTTTACCTTTTTCGTCCATCCAAAAATAATTGTCTATTTTGAAACTTACCTTTTTAGAACATTATTTTTACCATTTTACCCTTACTTTTTCGCCCTACTTTAATTATGAGTCACATACACATGAGATTAAAAAGAAACTACACTTTAAACAAATATAAATAATCAAATCAATTGTTTTTTCTTAATATATGCACTAGGTCAACTAGTACGATAATTTAGGGACGAAAGGAGTAACTCCTTTCGCTCTCAGTAAGCACCAATTCATTATGAGTATCGGCAAACTTTTAAGACACATAAGAATCCATGGCACTTGGTATTGTTCATTAGAAATGCAAGCTAGATAAACCTCCCTGAGTTCAATATTCTTTCAGTCACATGCCTGGAACTATAAAAGTTAGAACATGAACAAGATAAATACCTCCTGTAGTTCACCATTCACTAATAATTCTCCACAAATCTATCAGTACATTGTGATGGGGATCTAGGACGCCAGCATCGTAGCCTCCGACGCAATGCCAAAACGGTGCAATGTGACTTTTCAGATGTAAGAGGGAGAAACAATCTGAAGAACTGGAAAACGAGCTTTGGAGTTCAGGACATGGTTAAGGAGAAACGTTCTTAAAGGAGCCAGACACATTCGAAAAACCAACTGTGAAGGAGGGTGAGAATTACTGGAGAAAGAGACATTAGATTGACAAAATGAAGTGAAAGGAGATTCAGGGATTCCAGTGAAATACCGTGTTGCTGTGATGCTTAAAGCTCTCTTGACCTCCTATAATTTATAAATGGATAGCAGAGAGGACCACCTGAAGAGAGAAAAATCGGTGGATAGAAAGGGAATATAAATACAATTGAGTTGGTGAAGGAAATAATGAACCCATTTCCATAAGAATTCAATTTAAGCTTTGCTATTGCGATGCCTATTGTGATGCCTAATTTTGGGCATGGGCTTTGTATGCGTCTTTTTTTCATTAAGGGTATCTTCGTCATTTTTTCCTCAAATTGTACTTTACCGATTAAATAATATTATGTTGGTTGGAGTTGTTATAATTTTTCCAAAAGGTACCGGCCTGAATTTTCCCCTAAAAATAAAGGAAAAATTGCGGGTCAGTTTTTTTCCAAAGTTTTTAACCATTTTAAACATTTATATTTTTTCGTATCTGGAAAAAGAAACTTCATACATCTCAATGGCTACAATCATTCATCGCATTGCATCATTTGCTTATCACGATGCATGAAAGTGTATGATTTTGTGTATTGCGATGTATGATTTTGTGCATTGTGATTCATGACGTGTCTTTATGTGGTTACAAAAAAATATAGAGATGTAAATAGTTTTTCGAATTTCTCCCAATAAGAAAAAAAAAAAAGAGCATGCGCTTAGCCACAAATAGGAGTAATGCTTAAAATTGGTTAGGACCCATGTATTATATCATGGTGAAATTCGAGTTCGTTTACTTTGTACAATTTTCAAACGCTATAATACCCTGTATTTTTTTTAAACCGGGAGAAAACACATGAAGAAGAAGAAAACACATAAGAAGAAGAAGAAACAATATGTAAAACCGAAGATTGGTAGAAGAAGAAGACGCATGTAAAACTAAAGATTGGTAGAAGGGAAGATAGAAAGCTCGAAATTAGGGTGGTATAATCGAATTCAAGGTGAAGAAGAACATCACCACCTTACACTCCCCACCCTCTTTGCTCTTTATCTCTGCAACATGCTGTTATTCTTTCTTTTCTGTGGTATTTTAAGAACGATTTCATGAAAATAAATTTTAACAATCGAAAAAAAAGGTAATTAAGTGATTAAAAATTTGGGAAGTGGGCTAACTTGCAATTTGATCGCTATATTACCCAACAACTTATCTAGCCTGTCTATGGTGTGGGCTTGAAAATTTTTCATGTCAAATTTAAACGATATCAAACTTATTTTTCTTGAGGGAAAATTACTAATCGAAAAATATAGAATATGTTAGACATGATAATTTTGAGGTTGATTTTTGGGTTTTAGATTTCTGGTTTGTAATTATTGAAGTAACGCGACCGCGTTTGTGCAGCAAAACATTTTTTTTCTGTTCGCTTGCTTAAGTCGGTTTAAAGTTTGGTATTGTATCCCTATATATAATTGTATCTCTAAAACGTGTATAAGGTTGATATAATAAAATTTTAAGAGTCTGTGTTGGCCCCAGTCTCTCTTTCTTCTCTTTGATTGATCTTGCATTACTCTTGTTGAAACATACATGCTTTGATTTTCTTAAAACCATTAAGCAGCTATTTGAAATCTTAAATTAAAAGCTTATGCATATATCCTAGTTTTAGATAGCTTATAAAGTCTTCCGCTAGTTGTTAACTTTTTAAAGCATTAACGTCTTCGGCAGTAGCTGAAGTTGCTCATCTTTTTAAGTGTCAGTATTCTTGCTTCTTTTGTTTAGACACTTCTCTTACAGACACTTATCATGTTTGTTCCTTGATAGATCTTAAAATTTGATACCTCTTACACAAGATCTTGGTGATCCTATGAAGAGATACTCTTTCAAATTATTGGCACAATTCAAATTCAAACTTGCTTCTAACGGTTTGGAACTCAAGACTTCTATATAAAGATATTGAAGCAAGGATTGAAGATACGAAAGCATTCATACTCTCTTGAAAAAATTACTCACTTGAAGTGCCTCATCCTAAACATTTACTAGATAGATTTTACATCCTATTATGTTCTAATTCTTGTTTAAAACAATCATTGTGGTGTTATTCCTTACTTCTTTCAATCTACTTAAGTGTTAGTTCATTAGTCACTTACTTGGTTGGTCTTTAGATTGTCCTTCAATTCATTCCTTAATTATTAAGTGATTAAAACAAAACTCTTTTCAAGTTGATAGTGTCGACTACTAGCCCAAGAGTAATTTAATTCTATCAAGTAGGTTGACACGCTTTTTTCACCGAAAGTTTTAAAGTATTTCAAAATAACCTTTAAGTTTTTAAAAAACTGTTCACCCTCCCCCCCTCTAACAATATTTATTGCCAACTAAACTTACAACTCTGTTAATTATTTGCAATTGCTTCCGCTGTACAACATGCGTTAATGTTAGGATGGAAGGTGGTTGGTTGGACACCAACCAAAAGATGGAAAAGACCACAAGGGTTGGCCTGAGTGAAAGATCATCTGATCGCTTAAGCTTAGTTTGAGCTTTATGTAAGTAAAAAACTTTATATGCGAGATAGATGCTCTATAGTATGTCGGCGATCGGTCATGAGCCATTGGACTTGGGGAAAAATAGTTGGAAGGGAAATTTATTCAAAATAGTTTCATTTAGGAGAGTATTTGAGAATTATTTTCCACCTTTCAATGTTATGAATTACTTTTGCTCCTTAGGGCACCACCATTGTATATTCTTACTCTTTCTTCCAATTAGGAATATATATTTTTCTCCCATTGTACACTTCTTAAGTGGGTAAGAAGATAAAAATGTATAGGTGGCAGTGGGACCCAACTAAGAAGTTGTGTAAGAATTTATCACATTGGAGATGCTCTGAGAATATAGATTGGTATTAGTGGATAAGGTTCAGCCACATGTGATCGTAGGTAGAGCCGTCAAAAATATGTCCGGCCCAATAGGGGTCCACCTGATATTATATTGAATCATGCTTTAGGCTTCATAGGCCCGGTGAAATTCCGACTTGACTTCATTGTTTGCCCCAGTGGGCATTTGACATGAGCCAAAAAAAATAGGTAAAAAAAGCCCATCCAATAGGTTATCCCAGTCATCCAGGTGCTTTGGATGAGGTTGGGCTTTAGTTTTGCGGCCCAAAGAAATTTTAGGCCGTCCCAGCCCAACTTGATTTTAATGTTTGGCTCAACTTGGTCTTTTAACGGCTCTAAATTTATAGGTTTGAATCTCATGACGTATGGAAGAAGTTTACATAATCATCCTAATGAAAAACCACAAATTATTTTTGTTCTTTTAATTCACATTTTTTTTTATTAATAGTGGCATCTTTAAAGAAATTGTAAATTGCATTACAAAAAAAAAAAACCCCCCTCAAGTGCTTCAACAGAAACCAAAAATTCATAGCCCTAATTGAAAATCAAAGAAGTAAAAAATGGAAAACGAGAAGAAAAAAGTGTGTTTTTGCCATATTATTATTATGTGTCCAAATACAAAGCTTTAAGCTTCCTTTTACTGGTAACAAACCAAAAGTGAACAAAACAAATCTTTCTCAAAAACCCAACTACCTCCCCCATACTTTTATGTCCAAACACACCACGTCAAGTCCAAGATGACGCATTGCAAATCCACTTAAAATGGGCACGGCAAATCCCATCCTCTTTAACTTTTCTTGAACAAGTTTGTTTGTTATTCCACCTAAAACTAACGTTAACTTCCCTAACTTATCTTACCAAATTAACTACATTCACACCACCTCCC
This sequence comes from Codonopsis lanceolata, assembly GCA_013146195.2. Lineage (NCBI taxonomy): Eukaryota > Viridiplantae > Streptophyta > Magnoliopsida > Asterales > Campanulaceae > Codonopsis > Codonopsis lanceolata. The sequence continues at coordinate 97,809,666 of CM028383.1, forward strand.
CCCATTCTTATCCACTTGTCAATATTCTCCATTTGCATTGTTCCCTCTCAATTTCATTCTCCCCAACCCACTTTAGGAAATCTTCTATCATTAACTTTGACTACTTTTGGATGCCGTTTAAGTTGGCCTTGATTATATGTTACCTAATTTGTTTGTGATCATCGAGTAACCTATAATTCAACCATTTCAATTTTCAACTTTTTGTCAACTACATAATACGAACTACGTTTTTGTTTTTGTTTTCCCATCTTATGCTTTTCTTTTGAGCTAATCTTTTTTCTCAAACACGTGATTAATCTTGAAGAAATTACTGGTCGGTTTCATTTCCCAAGTTTATAGCCTCAGCCTACAGTCCTGTGTTTTTTTTCCAACCGAAAAAAGTCACTTTTGAGGTGAAAAGACCACGATAACATTAATGAACCCAAAGCGCTACATAGATCACTTACTCAGTGCATCGCGCTGCATCAATTTTTGAACCGCGATGTATCAATTTAAATTACCTAATCCAATTTTGCATTGCGCTGCACCAATCTTATGGACTGTGATGCATCAATTTAAATTACCGAATCCAATTTTTGCACGGTGATGCATCGACTTAAATATCCTAATTTAATTTTGTATCAGACTACACTAATTTTATGTTCCGCGATGCATCAATTTAAATTACTAAATCCAATTATGCATTGCGATGCATCAGTTCAAATAACCAATTGATGCATAGCGATGCAAACTGGTTTCGAATGTATCTTCTCCGCCTTCTTCTTTCTCCTCCTTTGTCGATCCCCGTTTCGTTGTACAACAATGATGATTTTTGAATCCAAAGTGTTGGCGGAAGCTGTTGAAGGAGACGATCTGTACATTTTAGGAACAGTATTTCGAAAATAAATTTTTGCGGTTGAAGAAAAAATAAAGAGTGGAGAAGTTACAAATATGACAAAATGAACAGACCCGAAATTATCCCATTAATCTTTCACCTCGACAAGCCAACAAACCATTTCACGACTCCTAAGCCCCGTTTTTTCAACTTTCAATTGAAAATGTAAATAAACACTCCTATCAAATTAGCTCATCTTCGTAACGTTGACTACAATTTACAATTTACAATTTACGTTTGAAGAAAGTTATGGTGGTTTATGAAGGCATTTTGATTTTAAAGGGTCTTGTTTTCAATTTGTTTTCGAATATCATGAAATGAGAGTGATTTAAATGAAATTTAGTGCCTCAAGCATGTAATTAGTAGTCGGTCATCTCAGGTATCAACATACCATACCTAACTAATCACATATGCTTAACATGTAAACCAATCATTACCCCCTTAGAAATACAGATACTATTCTGAAAAAGGACCATAAATTACGGCACTTTCCAATTTGGTAGAACGTAAAAATTATAAATTTTATATAGTACTCCTTTCGTTTTGGATAAAGAGTCGGTTATTATCTTTTTTTTTAAGTTTCACTTAAAGAGTATATTTTTAAAATTAAGACATGAAAGTGTCATTTTATTATTAACAAACTACTAAAAGTATCATTTTCTTTAAAAAATTTGATTTTCAATCGGGGATTATTTACCCAGAACGAAAAGAATAATCAATTTCCAGCTTTTGCTAAGTAGAAAAATTATACAAAATTAAAGAAAATTCTTTAGGGACCTAAAAAAAGTTTATTCTTGCGAAATACTCCTTCCGCAAAATGAATGTCCATTTTTAGGTTTTCGTTGAGCAAATTATTTAGGAAGTCGACATTTGAGTAGAGTACATATACATATGTCTATCCTAGTACCGACCTTATGTGACATTGTAGATAGATAATGGGGGTATAATAGTTAACGAATGTAAATTTACTAATTAACTTAATTAAAAACAATTTTATTTACTTTAGTTTTTAAACGAGACAAGTTTCAGTACATTAACAGATATAACAAAGTTTATTTACTTTGTATTTTAAGGTTCTGTACCCTTAACTAGCGGTGTACATCGAAACAACAGAACCACCGAACTGCACTAAACCAAATTAGTCGGGTTGGTTAGGTATTGGTCCAAAATAGTTTGGATTCGCTTTTAAAACTTGAAAAATCGATCGGTTCAATTCGGTTAACAGTTTTTTTTAAAATACTAAACCGAACCGAACCAACTTAACTTATACTATTTATTTATTTATTACTTCCACCATTCCTAAATAAGAGTGATTCGATTTGGAAATTTTGGAACCAATAGGAGGAGATTCGGTTTGTGGTTTTGACCTTAACCGAACCACGTACACCCCTACCCTTAACGAGTATATAATATATATATATATATATATATATATATACACACACACATCATCATCCTAGGAATGAAGTAGACGAATTATACGGTTTGAAATCTTTTATCTCACCTCTTGTCACACTTTCTATCTTATTCAATTTTAATCATACACACGTCCTTGTTATTTTACCGGGCCTTATCTTCACAAGGACACATGTAAAACAATGATTCAATGAAACAAATAGTGTGACATGAGATTAAATAGAAGATTTGAGTCAAAATTTCATCAATATTATTTTTTACTTCCTCTTTCCACTTCCATCAAAAGATTTCATATTTAAAAAGTCTAATAATTAATAAATATATAACTAGTATTAGTGTTGGCCGTAATTACAAAAAAAACTTGAGTATAATTAACATGTTAATATCAAATGTAAATAGTAAAATTGAAATTTTTTATGAAAATTATAGACATAAATTTTAAAATAAACTCTTTAAATAAAACATGAAACAGAAAGTAAGAGCAATACAGCTGACTTTTATCGTGGTAAACCGGAAAACAATATAAATATAAAAAGAAAATAAAAGACCAAGTATTCGTTGACCAAAGGGTGAAAATGGAAGTCAAAATAGATACATAGAACAATCTGGTCGTTGGTTGGCATTGAAATGATAGAAAAAATGGAATTGTAAATTGGTAGAGACCACAATAATCATGTGAGTTGTGACTGATGAGTTCGCTTTAACTCCACTAGCTATAGCGATCGTGACAACAACTATGATGTAATAATGTATTTATTGGTTTGAAAATTATAATTATTAAGACAAATATAAGTAATATTGAAGTTGATCGTAAATATAATTATGCTTAAACATAATTAGGCTTGTTGGGTGGATTGAGTCAGATATGAGTTGGGTAATTAATGAATCGAAATCTATTAGAACCTAAATGTCAAATAGGTCGAGTTAGAACAAGTGGTGGGTCGACTCGTCTTAACCCAAATTTCTCCATAAAATATCTATACATTTCTAAAGTAAAAACTATTTGATTAAAATGGGTGACAAATTTGACCTGTTTTAATCGAATCCGACCCAATCTACTATTATTTTTGCCTCGTTTCAACCTAATAATGTTGACGAGTTGGGTCGGCTATTTTTTAGGTCAGGTTGGGTAGGTTAACGAGTTTTGAATTGCAATTGTTAGACCTAAGCGTAATCGATATGTTAATATTAAATGTGAAAGATAATGTTGAAATATTATAGAGGTAGACACAATTATTAAAATTGAACTCTAAGAATAAAAAATTTCAAACTAATATAATTGACTATTTGCCTAGGGGAAGTATTATTAAGATAACTAAACCTGATTTTACAATGTATATTCTGATTTAAATAGTCATTAGTTTTCTTTTTTGGGTTTACTATAAATTTACGTTTAACTAGTTTTATACCTGTGCGTTTAACGCACTACCATATATCTTTTGAAATTAATTTTATTTAAGCAAAATAATTACAAATAAAAGTAAAAGAATGAATTGTAATTACCTAAATAAAAATACATCATTGTATATGTAATATAATGGACTATGTATTCATTATACACAACATTTGTTGTGTTATTTTGTTGGTTTTCCCTCTTTATCTCATATCAAAATCTTTAGACCAGAACGATTTATTAACCTAGAAATCGTGATCTGCTCTGAACCATACTTCAGGAAGTGTCACACGTGCGACAATGATTGACATTAACTTTTGTTAATCGTCATTGCATATCATACTACCAATGATTGACTTTAACTTTTGTCTGACCTACATTCTCGGGTTGAAATTATAAATAATGGTTTGTTATTTTTTTTCAATTTATAATATTTTAATAAACATATTTTTGTAGTGACTATCTTGCTTTTACATAAAAGTAAAAATATAAAAATTTTAGAATACATGTTGACTAAAACCGGTTGTTTAAGTTCATCATCTTTTATTTTCTATAAGACCATAAATTTTTAATCTATAAAATATTATAAAAAAATTCGATCTTAATTTATTAGCATGTAAAATAGACAATAAAATTAAGATTTTGATAGTGTTGAAATATTTTGTTAGTTGTGTTTTCAAATCAAAGTTTGTTCATATTCTAAGGTAGTATTTGATTTTCATATTACAAGACAATATTTGATTTTCATATTTCAAGGCATTGTTTAATTGATTAGGACACAAAATAAATGAATGTATAATCAAATTTATATTTTAAATACATGGCACATCACTTTTATTACATATAAATAGTTTTCTATTTTAGAAAAATAAATTTTGACGGAATTTTATTATTTTAGACTACCTAGGCTTTATATATATATATATATATATATATATATATATATATATATATATATATATATATATATATATATATATATATATATATATATATGTTTACGCACTTGCACGTGCACACACACACCACATATATTATAGTATGTCTCATGTTAAACCGTCTTACAGATCTTAATTTGTAAGATGAAGTTTACTCTGTCTTATATAAATACCAGTAAGACCATTTTACTCATGCTTTGCCCATATTATTATAAGGACATAATTTAAGTAAATTTTGTTTTACATCTTTGGACACATGCTAGCATTGTTGTTTTTTCTTCCATACAAACGCCGTGAACAAACTGATCCTTAAAAATCAAAGCCAACACCTAGTACCCTTATTATGTGTAATTTAATTAAGGAATTGAAAAAAAGAAAAAATGAATTTAATAAATCAATTAATTACTCCTACTACAACTTATTTAAATACAACTGTTATAGCCAGAGTCGAGTACTTGATTAAATCTTTTTTTATAAAATAGATAATTAAAAAAGTTAGAAATTAAATCCTTTCAGAAAAAAGAGCATCTAATGAAATGATTTACTATATTAGCTTTGGGATCCATTTACTTATTTTCCCAAACTGTTTTGAAGTTTTTTTTAATCTTCTTATCTTAATTATTTCCAAAAATTGATGATTAAATAGGACAATTGTTCTTATAAATGAAGCCTTTTTTTTTTCTCAAGGTATCCTCATGTCGAAAGTCTAAAACAAATTCTCGAGTCACGTAGGATCACAAAGGCGGTAAAGCTCTCCCTTCAAAGTTTTAGAGATCTACATCCCCATGCTCAAACCATGACTTATGATTAAGGTATAACGTCCCTTACCAGCTATTCTATGATTCCATGCAACTTGATATATGTATTTTGAATCTGTCTCAAAGGTGTTCGAGTCTTTTTTAAGGGAGTGGGCTCTCGAGCCCATTCTACAATATATAAATGGCAAAACGCATGTTTGAGTTACTGTACTTTTAAAAAAATTATAATTAGGTTAATGAGATGTCAAATTTTTTGGTGAGACCACTGTACCAGACTTATCTTGCATGTTAAGCCAATTTTTTTTATGAACGTTAAGTTTAGACGTTAACTTAGGTTAAATACCTATTCTATTTTGCCCTCGTCATCATCATCATCATCTTCCACGGTGGTCAGCTTCATCATCATCAGATCAAAAAATAAAAAAAGTGTAGATGACAATGACAAACCAGATTAAACTCAAATCTAAAACGAAAATAAAAAAACCTTTGTGTCAATCCATTTCGATTCCTCAAATGTTTCAATCAAACCCTAATCTGAATCCCAAAATTGAGTTCATACACAATCCTTTTCCAAAAAATACAATTTCTTAAATTAAAAAGGACGAACAAGAAGCCTGTAGAGAGAGAAAGAAAGCAAAGCCATTGTAGACCTTGTAGAGAGAATCAAACCCAAATCTGAATAGATATGAATAAATCAAACCCAGAAGGCTCATATTCGTCAATTACAATATATAATGTTCATCTTCATATTCATCAAGGAGGCCGACGATTAGGTTGCAAAAAAGGAACAGAGGGATGAAGCTAGGGCGGCATAGTGGATTCGAGTTTCAAAACCCAGATCTGGGTTACTTGGTCTTATCTTGGAGCTACTCTATATTTGGCCGGAGTAAGCAGAGGAGGAAGGGGGTGAGAGAGGGGACAAAGCTGGAGTAGAGATTAAGTTTATGTCGGTTGGGACGATGCACTCACCATACCCGGTGTCATTTAGGTTGTCGGTTTCAGCGAGGATGTGGGTGTCGTGGTCTCTGTAGTGGACGAAGAGAAGGTCGTTAGGGTCCGCAGATCGGACAAGATCAAAGAGGGCACGGCGGATGTTGCGTCGGTGGGCTGGGTAAACGAGTCGTCGGTGTCAATGAGGATGATGATGTCTTCCTTCGAGAATCTGAAGTGATCCACCGGGCAACGCTGCATCCTCCTCGCGTTGTTGATGCATCCCTTCAGCTTCGCATTCTTTCCTCCATAGATGCACCCTATTAACACTGCTTTCTTCACCATCTCCCTAGACCCACTGTGGGTCCCAATGGGCACAATAATAAGCTAGAAGGGGGGGGGTTGAATAGCTTATTAAACACTTAAAAACTTTTTAGTAAATACTTTGAAAGATACTTGCAATATATTGAAAGATTGAAGTAGCGGAAGACCTTCAAGGTAGTTGTTCCAGGTCTGCCGATAAGCACTACCGGTAGACCTTTTACAAGTTACTAAAGTTCTGCTGTAAAAGGATAATGATGATCAAAGTAATTAACCAGTTCAAATAACAGACAAACAGTAAGAAATAACACAAGTATTTTGGGATGGTTCACACTATAATAAGTGCTACGTCCACCACTAAGGCAGTCAACCTTGGATTTAAATAGTGCACTATGTTTTCCACTAGATCAATTACAAAGAATATCCCTAATGGATGCGTGTACAAAATATTGACTTGTGTTTGGGGTCTAGGGAATTAAATATCTGTAAATACAAGATATTTAATTGCGTGCGAAAATATAGTTAATGAAAGTAAACAACAAGAAGATAAAACAATAAGTGTTGATGAGCAGCATTTGTTGTTGTGAGACTTCTAGATACATTGAGGATCTCTTGATTGCCTGGTGTAAGACTTGGAGTTGTGAAGTTTCAAAGCAATCCTTTAAGTGTTCGATTGATTCTGTACAGTGCTGTGTCTCCAGTCTTTAATGACAGTATTTATAGCAGGTGCACTTCAAAAGATCTGTTGGAGAAGACGAATACTTCAACATCTCTTTTAAAGAATGCATTAAATGCATGAAATGTCGATTAAGGATTTTCGTCTTCCACGATATCTAGAGCATGGAATGATTTTGAGATCTTCAAAGGTGGGCGATTAGGTGTCGGATCGAGTTGTTGCGAGACAGTAGGAGACAGCTTGTTTGCTTTCACGCTTTCATTTGTTCGGGGCGAATAATCTTCCTACTTTTCGGAAAGTTGCTTTCGGCGGCTTGATATGTCAGGGAATGTCTTGGATTAATTCAAACAATGATTAGATTGGATTGAATTAATCCAATGAGTCATTGCTGGACAGGACACGTCATAAGATACTAGGTGGCACAAGGTGCCGCTTTGAAGCTTTGAGCGGTCTTAGATGAAGCTTGTGGAGAGGTCTTCTCGAACCTGTAAGTCCTATAAAAACTATACTTGGCAAAGTTCTATATTGCCACGCTAATCGAGCACGCAGTCTGATTAGCCATCAAGTATAAAACTAAATGTAATGAATCAATCAGATATAACTCTAACATAAGAATCAACACCCACCCAAACCCTATTTTCATGACCTCGCTATCCCACTCTAATATACCCATCAAGCTCATTGTCAACCTATTTTGAACAACAGACATTTTAAAGCCATGATTTTAAAACGTTGCATTGAAACAATTTTAAAAAGAAAACGCTGCGTTTTTTATCAGCGTTTTTGTCAAAACGCTCCACCAAACAAGTACTAAAATAGGTTTAAATGAATATTTTCACTTGGCAACTAATAACATACTATCTCCGTTCTAGGTAAGCCCCCCCCCCCTCAATCATCCAATTTGACCCTTAATTTTAATTTTTTTCTTAAGACAAAAATACCCAAAAGTTTAAAGACCATTATACCCTTTCAACTAATAAGGACATATTTGATTTAACTTACTGATATGTGCTGATAACTTATTACTTATGATTGATGACTTATT
>CM028383.1:97823300-97877010 GCA_013146195.2 Codonopsis lanceolata
GGCATAACAGAAGTGCAACGTAGAGCTATCAAGAACTCCTAGAATCTCTTCTTTGGAGGATCCGAAATCTTGGGGTCGTGAACTTGAAGGCCCCATTAGTTATGTTGATTTTCTGTCGCACCCATTTCACAACGCCAAGAGACTTTTCCCCGATTCTGCTTCCTCGGCTTGTCACCCTGTCACAAGCTCTAGCAAGATCACACCAAAGCTGTATGTGTACATTTGTTCATTGGCTTTTTGTGTGTACCCGAATTCTGAAATCAAATAACATAACTAATTAGAGATCATAATAGCCAATCTATGAAGTTTGAAACAAAGAGTTTCTAAACATACCCAGTGCCAAGTAACAAGAAGAAGTAGATTCCGAAGAGTGCAAGGATGAGGCAGAATGAATTTTCTCCAACAACCGGTCAAAACCAAAGTCGCTGAGCATTGGCTCAAAGACAGTGTCCAAAAGCACATTATTTGATTTGAGATTTCGATGAAGTAAATCAAATATATATATATTTTATTTATATATGAATGACTTAAAGTTCAAATGGGTTCACCTGTCTTAACCCGACCTATTTGACCCGTTTGTTATTTTTGGGTTGTGCGATTATTAGCATCGCGACCGATGAAAATGTCGAAATATATTTTGTTTATTTTTGACATGAACATTTTCTACACTTTGACTAAATTTTTATGGATGCTGTTTCGTTATTTAATGTGTTGGGGGAATATTTTATTTATCCATAAAAAATAAATAAAAAACGGGTTAAAGTGGGTCAACCCGCTTTAACCCAACCCATTTGACCCATTTAATATTTGGGTTGTGGCAGGCCATGACCCATTTCAACCCATTACCCACTCTAACCCAACCCAACCCAATTGACACCCCTATTAACTAGGGTGCTAAATATTCTATATGCATGATATATATACACACAAGCTGAATCAATTGAGGGTTACGACATCTCAATATCTCTTCTCTTTCTATCCTTCTCTAATCTGTCAACACGGTTCAGGTCATATCTTGCCAAGGAACAACAGAGACGTCGTAAAGTCAGTATATGGCAAAAATCTTTTCTGTAGGCTTGCTTTCTTATGCTCTAGCAAATTAGCTGTTATTTATATTTTTCTGTGTTGTAGTTTCTTTCAAAAGTTTGTAATCATCATCCATTTGTTTACTTGCTCCCTCTCATGCTTTTCTTTCCCTTTACTCTCTGCATGGTTAGCAGTGATGTTCTTTCGTGTGATGTTAGTTTCATCCATTTGATAGGTACACGAAAGAACTGGCTAAGATCTAAGTAGAGCGATGATCAAGTCTGCTGGACATACTTTGTTTCCTTCTCTTACTCCATTTTATTCTATTGCCCTGAAAAATCATCGCAGATTGTCATCAAATTCAACTACTAGAAGTTCAACTCGGTCACGTAAGGTATATGCATATTTTCAGAAGCGTCAACTGCATACAAAAACTGTGATGGTTGCCGAGCAATATTTTCCTCCTTGGTTCAGGTGGGTATCATTCGGAGGCTCAGTGAGAAGCTTTTTCTTTTCTTCTTTCCTTTCCCTGGAGTGACTATTGATGCTTAATTTTGCAGTGTTGCCCCGATGATGGAATGGACAGACAATCATTATCGTCAATTGGCGCGCCTTATTTCAAAACATGCATGGCTTTACACAGAAATGATTGCTGCAGAAACAATTGTTTACCAGGAAGCAAATTTGGTAAGTTTGTACTCTGGAGTTGGTTTAAAGTGAGGGAGTCGACATACTGTTTATATTCTTGAAGAACAAGTGAAACGGGAGCTATATAATAAGGAAATTAAAGGGAATTTTACTATGGATTACTTGAAAGATGGGCCCATTATATTTACAAATTAAATGTAAATGAACTCCAATATTCATATTGAAGAAAGCAAAAGCCTAATATGTATTAGATATTGAAACTTGTATATATGTGGATCTTTTTCATTGTATTAGATATTGAAACTTGTATTTCTATATTTCTAGCTTTCTTCCCTACCCTTATTTCTTGCGAACAAGCTATCATGATTTTTTTATATAATCATTGTATCTATCTACCGCTGTCCTTAGGATTTATAGTTTTAGATGGCTGACAGGGTTTTATTTTGGCGTTCGAAAAGGGTTGACTTTAAGTGTGATAGAAGCATAGTTTTTTTTTTTTTTTGATAAGTAAGTATATATATAACAAAAGCAGCAAAGAAGGTGCTGCGTCCTATGTACACGAGGATTACTCCAATAATTACAGATTACAAATGTTCGCTACGAAGTCAGCAAAAGAGTTGACCTCAGGCCTAGCACAGGCCTAGCACCGTCACTACACCAAAAAAAACAGCAGCTGAACATTGACATAGGCCTTTCCTCATTATCAAACGCTCTCCTATTCCTCTCTCTCCAAATCACCCAACACACTCCCAAAGGAATAGTCTGCCAAATAAGATCTCTGATTCTCTTCGTTTCCTTTTGTGCAAAGACCAGCAAAGGAAGAGGTCCTTGATTGATTCCGGCATAACCCAAGGTAAGTTAAAAATGCAGAAGATGAAATCCCACAAAGCACCCACCACCGGACAATGAAGCATAAGATGATCAGCACTCTCACCATTCCTTTTACACATGTAACACCAACTCACTATCACCTTACCACGTCTCCTACGGTTATCCCCCGTAAGAATAGCTTCATTCACCACTTCCCAAATGAAAAAAAAACAACTTTAGCTGGAGCTTTAGTCTTCCAAATAGCTTTCCAAGGAAACAGACCCTTCCCCCAATATCCCAGATGACCTTGTCATCATTACATCTGTCCAGCTGCTGCGAATATAGGAACTTGGAGAGCTGGAGAAAGCTCTCCACTTCCCAATCCTGAAAGTACCTTCTAAAACCTGGATTCCAACTGATCATGCCTTCTTCCTGCGAATTAATAGCACTGATGTTGACTTCTTTATCAATCACAATATTAAAAAGGGTAGGAAAGGCCCTCCACAATTCCACATCTCCACATCTCCACCCCACCTATCGAACCAAAATCATCTGACCGTAGAACCTTTTCCTACTTCAAAGGAGATATTTCTAGCAAAAGCATCCCACCCTTTCCGGATTCCTTTCCAAACCCCCACCCCATAAGACAAGGAAACTTCCTTTGGAAACCAAAGATGATTTCCTTGCCCATACTTGCTCATCACCAATCTCTTCCAAAGCGCATCCTTCTCGCTCAAGTATCTCCACAACCATTTATCCAACAGAGCTCTATTGAAAACTCTGAGGTTCTTAATCCCTAAGCCACCCGTTCTGATACTAGAACAAACTTTGGTCCAATTTACTAGATGATACTTCCGAATCGAACCTTCCCATAAAAAGTCCCTATCAAGTTTTTCAGGTCTTCAACTAACTGATGTTGGGATTACGAACAAGGAGAGAGGCAATCTCGATTAGAATATTTCTAGTCTAGTAGCCATTATTGGTTTTGTTCGTATGGAGAGAACTTTTTTCTATGCGGGTAGGAAATTGTTTGAAATTCATAGATGGAAGGAGAAGAGTGGAGATTTGTTTCGATTCCAGGAGAGATCCAGAGGTAGACTTCATGAGATAGTGATCTTCAGCCACGAGTTGAGCTGGGTTTGCGAGTATCTGGAGAAGGCGTCTCAGTCTAATGGTGCTTTTTGGAGACAGAGGCAAGGGAAGTCGAGGGTCATTTTGTTGGCAAGTGAGTCTAATAGATCGGGGAAATTTTTCAGAATTGCAGTTAAGGGTCCAGGGAGACAGAAATCGATCTGTATCCCTGAAGGAGCTGCAGGCTCTGGGTGGAGCTGGGTGGTGGGCAAGATACGTAGGTTTGCAGGTATCGTTACTGCCATACCCAAGCAAGCAACTAAGTCTTACAAGGAAGCAGCGTAGATTCAGCCTTGGCCAGATTTGGTGACTTGTGTTAGGAATTCAGAGTTCAGAGATGGAGAAGTTATTAAGGTGGAGCCCAATTCCTGTAAAGGGGCTATTTCGTTCTTGGAGAGATGTTTGGTGGGGAGGGTGGGGGATCAGGCTGGACCTACTCCGAACTTAGACGAGTTACAGCGGTGGGTTAATCAAAGGTGGAAAACGGCAGGTGGCGTTGAAGTTAAAGTAATGGCTGAGAAGCTTTTCTTCTTCATTTTTCCATCTAGGGAAGAAGCGGGAAGATTTCTGGTTCATTCTCCGTGGCTTTTTGATTCGCAATACCTTTTTTTGGAGAGATGGAGTCCGTTTTCCTGCAGTTACCGAGAAGGTTCAAGACCCACTTCGGTGTGGATTCGAGTGGTGGGTTTACCTTATCACCTTTGGGGCAGCAAGGTCTTTCGAGCCATTGGAGATCTGTGCGGAGGATTCATTGATGCCGATTATGAGACGAAGAATAAGGTGGAGCTGAGGTGGGCCAGAATCTTAGTTCATGCTAGATCTAAGATCCCGGCTTCGATCATTGTAGAAGAAGGTGTGAATTCTTTCGAGATCCCTGTTTGGGCGGAGAAGTTAGTTGACGGCCGGAGTTGGTGTGGGGAGGGGAGTCGAGGCGGAGGAGGGTCGGAGAAGACCAAGTCAGGTAGCGTTAAGGGTGGAGGAGCGCATGTTCAGAAAAAGCTGGTGTGGCGTCAGAAAAAGATCGATGCAGAAGGGGGCAGAGACAGCACGGTAAAGGGCACGTGGGAAGGCAGCACGTCAACGTCAAATTCAAATTTTAAACCGGTGGAGGCTGATGTTGTAGATAATGGAGAGTATGGATTTCAAAACAAAGTGGGCCTTCGTGTGACGGATCATTCAGAATTGGTAGTAGGGATTTGTGGGCCGTCTCCTGCCCAAAGCCCAGTTGAATTTTTGTTACACCCTGAGTTACAGCAAGCCCAAGATGGCTTTTTTAAAGAGGTTGCTAAGGGTGGGCCGAAGGACATTAGGGACAAGCTTAATACTGTGGGTGGATTTGGGCTGCCTTTACTTATAGATGGGGCAGAAGCCCAAATTGGTCAAGGTAGACATCAGGTAGACGGGGTTTTTTTAGGAGCGGCCAGTATCGCTAAGGGTGGACCGATAGAGTCGATGGAGACGAAGAATCGAGACAACAGTTATGGCGACTGCGTTGACTATTCGAACTCGGATTCTGGGGTCAAAGAGGCAGAAGTGTCTCGTCGTCAAGAAGAGCGTAGTGGGTCGGCTTCGACGAGGAATTTTATCGTAAAGACTGTTTCAGAGTCGATTTCGACTGTTCTTAATGGAGCAGAATCTTCGGACTGTTCGAGGATGGCTGATTCTGAGGAATTTCTGGAGTGGGTGTTCAGCCGCGAGCTTCGACATGGTAGCGTCAGCGGGGGTAAGCACGGGGATCGATTCCTTTCTGAGGAATGGGCAGTTGCTGGAGGATATTTGGTGGGTGAGAGAGCTTCGCATTCCGTCGAGGTAGGTAGGGGTATCGCAGCGAAGCCTCTGAATGTGTGGAATTCTGGGTTCGAGCAGATGTCATCTTTAGAAAGGTTGGAGGAGGGGCAGTCAGTGGAGGAAGGAGAACCTATCTCCTGCACCCCGATCAACGTTTTTCGGCCTGAAGATAATTGTGAAGTGGAGTACCTCACAGACAAAGAAGTGGAGGAGGATATTTCGTTATGGGTTAAAAAAAAGGCTTTAGGAGTCGGAAAGGCATTGGGGGTGGCTGGAGCAGGTTATGAAGACCAGATACTGGCACTTCTTCTAGACATTGAAAAAAAGTGGAGAACATCAGGGGGTGGCAGCGCAAAGAGACAGAACAATACTAGGGAGAAAGGAAAGAGGGAACTTAAACAATTATGCAGTAGTCTCAATGCGGATTTGTTTGCTTGCCGGGGAGGGGGAGATAGAAGGAGGAAAAAAATAGTTTAATATGCATATAAAAATTGTGTCTTGGAACGTGTGGGGCCTTAATGATGTAAATAAAAGAATACTGTTAAAAGGTTTAATCAGGAGATGGAATCCGACTATTGTTTGTTTGCAGGAAACGAAATTGGAAAAGGTTGATGTGAGGATTATTGATAGTATTTGGTGTGCTAGAAAGGTGGATTGGGTGCATTTAGACTCTGTTGGTGCAGCTGGGGGGATTTTAGTGATGTGGGACAGAAGTGTTGTGTCGAAAGCTGATTCAGTGCTGGGAGAATTCTCAGCCTCTTGTCTTCTGAAAAATCAGGATGATAGTAAAGAGTGGCTCTTTACAGGGGTTTATGGGCCTTGCAATAATGCTATTAGGGAGAGATTTTGGGCAGAACTCAGTAATATTAAGGCAAGATGGAATGTGCCTTGGTGTGTGGGGGGTGATTTCAATGTAGTTAGATTTCCTCATGAACGCTCTAGAGCTCGCATCTATTCTAGAGAAATGATGAAGTTCAATGATTTTGTCAATGAGATGGAGTTAGTGGATCTTGCTTTGGTAGGGGGGGACTTTACGTGGTTTAGAAATGGGGAGCGTCATCAATTTTCGAGGATTGATAGATTCTTAATTTCTAGAGAGTGGGAGGGTTGTTTTGGTAGTTCTGTGCAGTCTTGTCTACCGAGATTATTTTCTGATCATGTGCCGTTGCTTCTGGAGTGTGATGGTGGTTCTAAAGGGAGAACTCCTTTTCGTTTTGAGAATATGTGGTTAAAGGAGCCTGGGTTTGTGGATTGGGTTAAGGATAGATGGGATTCTTATTCAGTGACAGGTGATCCGAGCTTCAGATTAGCTAGAAAACTGAAGTTGCTCAAGGAGGATTTAAAAGTTTGGAATAGAGAGGTCTTCGGTAAGGTGGAGATTAAAATCAAAGCAATTTCAGATGAGCTATGCAGACTGGATGAGAAAGCAGGGGCAGGTACACTGATTGAGGAAGAAGAATTGCTTAGGGTGCAGTTAAATCAGGATCTGAAGAGTCTTCTTCTTTGTGAAGAGATCTGTTGGCGTCAAAAGTCGCGGGTTCAGTGGTTAAAGGAGGGGGATAATAACACCAAATTCTTTCACAGGATGGCTAAAATTCGAGGAGCAGCAAAAAATATCAGATCTATCCAAATTGAAGGGGTGCAGTTAGAGGATGAGTCAGATATTAGGGAGGGCATCTCGAATTTTTTTCGGCGTCAGTTTGAAGAATGTGGGGGTTGGAGACCCAATTTGGATGGCGTGGGCTTTGACAGTATCAGTGCTGTGGATTCGGCATCCTTGGAGCGTCCATTTTCGATCGAGGAGGTGGTAGCAGTGCTTCGTAAGATGGAGGGAGATAAAGCCCCAGGTCCCGATGGGTTTTCTATGGCATTTTTTCAGCATTGTTGGGAGGTGATTAAAGGGGACATTATGGAGGTGTTTCAGTTCTTTCATTCTAGTTTGAGATTTGAGAAAAGCCTTAATGCTGCGTTCATAGCCTTGATTCCGAAAAAGAGTGGTGCCATTGATTTGAAAGATTTTCGACCGATTAGTTTGGTTGGTGGCATATACAAGTTGCTTTCCAAAGTGCTAGCCCAAAGAATGAAGAGGGTTATGGGGAGTATCATCTCGGTGTCACAACACGCTTTTGTGAAGGATAGACAGATTATGGATGTGTCCTTTATTGCCAATGAAGCAGTGGATGATAGATTGAAAAGCGGGGTCCCAGGGTTGTTGTGCAAGTTGGATATAGAGAAAGCTTATGATAATGTGAACTGGGATTTTTTGTTATATATGTTGGAAAGAAAGGGTTTTGGGTTCAAGTGGATTCAATGGATCCGATTCTGTATTTCTACAGTTCGCTTCTTTGTCTTGGTGAATGGAGAACCGTCTTTTCCCTAGCTCGAGAGGCTTGCGTCAAGGAGATCCTTTGTCCCCATTTTTGTTTATCGTGGTAATGGAGGCTCTTAGTAGGATGTTAGAGAGGCAAGGTGCAGGCAGGCATCTTATCGTGGATTTAAGGTGGGGAGGAGGCGAGAGGGAGGTGTCGATTTCCCATCTTCTCTTGAGATGATACCTTAGTTTTTGTGGTGCGATAAGGCTCGGTTGGGAATCTTCGATTGGTTCTATTATTTTTCAAGCGGTTTCCGGCCATCGCATCAACATTTCTAAGAGTGAAATTATTCTGTAGGGGGTGGAGAATGTTGGGGATCTAGCTGCATTCTTTGGTTGTAAGTCTCAGCCTTTGCCTCCTATCTTGGGCTTCCCATAGGTGCACAGTCAAAGAGCAGAGCGTTATGGAATCCAGTGGTCGTGTGGTTTGAGCAGAGATTGGCAGGGTGGAAGCGTCAACTTCTTTCCAAAGGGGGGAGATTAGTCCTAATCAAGAACACTCTTGCTAATTTACCAACCTATTTCTTATCTCTCTTTGTGATTCCTGCCACAGTTAGGCAGAGACTAGAAAAGTTGGAAAGAGATTTTTTGTGGGAGGGGCAAACAGGTGTGCATAAGTTTCATTTAGTGAATTGGGAAAAGGTGTGTTCGAGGGTTCAAGAGGGGGGTCTGAACATCAGAAAACTCAAATTATTTAATGAGGCTTTGCTGGGAAAATGGTTGTGGCGATATCTCACAGACAAGGAGGCTTTGTGGAGGCAAGTGGTGGTTTGCAGGTATGGGGAAGGGGGTCATTGTTGGTTTCCCAACGAGGTCAATTCGTCTTATGGAGTGGGAGTTTGGCGAGGCATAAGGAAAGGGTGGAATTCTTTTGAAAGGTTCATTGCTTTTGAGGTTGGTAATGGAGCCTCGGTGAGGTTTTGGAAAGATAGATGGTGTGGGGATATTTGCTTAAGGGAGGCGCTTCAGAACTTATTTGAGCTTTCCACGGATAAGGATTGTAGAGTTAGCTCTATATTATCATGGGTGGAAGGAAAGCCTATTTGGAATCCCATGTTCAGAAGGAATTTTCATGATTGGGAGTTAGAGTCAGTCATGCAGCTTTTAAGGATGCTTCAAGAGCAGAGAACAGACAGGCTGACGGACAAGGTGGTTTGGAAAGGCTCAGGGTGCTCTCTTTTTTCAGTTAGCTCGTATTATTTCAAGCTTCTCAACTGTGGTAGAACTTCTTTTCCGTGGAGAGCAGTTTGGAGATCCAAAGCCCCTAAGAGAGTGGCTTTTTTTATGTGGGAAGCGACTCATGAAGCTATCCTAACCGGGGATAATTTGCGGAAACGTAACATGGTTCTTGTGAATAGATGCTATATGTGTAAGGTTGGCGCGGAGAGTGTAAATCATTTACTTCTTCACTGCCAAGTGGCTTTAGAGCTTTGGAATTTTGTGCTGGGTATGTTTAATATGTCTTGGGTCATGCCAAATTTGATCATTGACCATGTCAGAGGTTGGAATAGGGGTTATTCGAAGAGGAGTAGTCGCATTTGGGGGACAGCTCTTTTGGGTGTGTGTTGGATTCTTTGGAAGGAAAGAAACCATAGGGCATTTGACAACGTGGAAATGTCAGTTCCGGAGTTGAAGAATTTGTTGATTCGCACTCTTCATTTTTGGAGTTCCGAGGCTGACCACTCTTTTCCTAGATCCAACATAGCATTTGTAGATCTTGTAAATAGCATAGATACTGGTTAATCTTTTGGATGGTATACCTCTAGTGTACAAAGGACGCATCACCTCTTTTGATGCTTGATATATATTATTTACTTATCAAAAAAAAAAAATTACGAACAAGGACATAAAGTATGTAGGCATCAAAGACAACGTGCTCTTAATGAGAGTAAGGCGACCTGCCTTCGAAGACAAGCATCACTTTTTCCATCCTGCCAAGCGACGCTGAAATCTTTCCATCACCGGAACCCAAACGCCTAGAGGAAGACCCAGATAGGTAGAAGGGAGGGTTGTCACCTTACAGCCGAAGAAGGAAGCCAACTCCCCAATGGAGATATTAACTTTAAGTCCCGAAACAGCCTGAAAGAAAAGCAAGACAATCTGTAAATAGCCTAGTTGAGAGTTCTTCGCTTCATAAAACACAAGAGATCATCTGCGAACAGGAGATGCGACACTAGATACAGGGACTCTATCATTTCCTACTATGAAGCCACTAATGAAACCCCTTCCTATAGCTTTATCCATCATTAAGCTCAGGGCTTCCATCACTAAAGTGAAGAGGAAAGGAGAAAGAGGGTCTCCTTGGTGAAGGCCCCTCGGAGTTCCAAAGAATCCAGCCGGCTCTCCATTAATCATCACCAAAAACCTCACAGTAGAAATACACCAAAAGATCCATCTTTTCCACTGGTCTCCGAAACCCATTCTATTCAGCAAATAAATGAGAAACTCCCAATTTATGTGGTCATATGCTTTTTCAATGTCCAGTTTACAAATCAAGCCTGGCTCTCCTCTCCTCAGTCTATCATCCATCACTTCATTGGCAATAAAGGATGCATCAATAATTTGACGTTCCCCCACAAAAGCATATTGCGACTCCGAAATAACTTTGCCCACGACCTTCCTCAACCGCATCGAAAGCACCTTTGCAATGAGTTTATAGACACTCCCAATAAGACTAATGGTCTATAATCTTTAATATGAGTCGCACCGGTCTTTTTTGGGATCAAAGAGATGAAAGAAGCATTAAGACTTTTTTCAAAGCCCATGTTTGAATGGAAGAACCGAAATACATCCATGATATCATTCTTTAAAATCTCCCAACTGTGCTGGAAAAACGCCATAGAGAAACCATCGGGGCCGGGCGCTTTATCGCCATTCATACTCCAAAGGGCTGCCCTAACTTCCTCCTCAGAAAAGGCTGACTCCAGTGCTGAATTATCCTCCTGATTAAGGACTTTAAAAGGCATCCCATCTAACAGCGGCCGATGGAACCCCTGATCGGTATACAGCTTCTGATAGAAATCTACTATACCCACCCTAATAGCAGATTTATCCCTCCAGCAGAGTACCATCTATTGAAATGCTATGAATGTGATTAACTCTCTTATTGGCATACGCCGTCCGATGAAAAAAATTGGTGTTTCTGTCACCTTCCTTTAGCCATTGAACCTGCGATTTCTGTCTCCAACAAATTTCCTCTTTAATCAACAGGCTCTCTGCCACCTTCCTCAGCTCATTACGCCGAATGGACTCCTCCTCGGACAACTCTCCTGAGCTCTCTTTAGAATCCAAAAATTGAATACCTTCCGGCACTACCTTAATTTTCTCCTCAATCCTCCCAAAAGTCTCCCTATTCCGCACAATGTGGTCATTTTTCAGAAGTTTCAGCTTCTTTGCCAGCTTAAAATAGGGATCTCCCTCCACAGTATAGTCTGCCCACTTAGCCCGAATCCAATCACGAAAGCCCTGCTCCTTTAACCACATTTTCGAAACGAAACAGAGATTTCCCTTTTGCGATGCCACCACACTGAAGAAGTAAAGGAGCGTGATCAGAAATAATTCGAGGCAAGCAGGACTGAACCAAACTACTGCTGCATTCTTCCCATTCCACGGACACTAAAAATCTATCAATTCTGGAGCATTGAGAACTGGAATTATTCCTGAACCAAGTAAATCCGTCTCCTGCTAGCGGTAGATCTATCAAAGCCATAGCATCAATAAAGTCGCTGAAATCCAACATCCCCCGCGAGAATCAGCAGCAACCCTTTCGCTCATGCGGATACCTGATCACGTTGAAATCACCCCCTATACACCAAGGATGATTCCGCTTCTGTTTTATCACCTTTAATTCCTCCCACAAGTCTCTATGGGACACATCCAAACAAGGACCATAACACACCCGAAAAAACGCAGAGCTTATCATTATCCACTCTTTTCAGCAAACAGAACACCGAGAATCACCTTGTACTATATCCAATTTAGATAGAACCCTCTTGTCCCACATTACTAGGATTCCTCCCGCTGCCCCGGAGGCTCCTAGATGCTCCCAACTGCCCATCTACATCCACCAATACTAAAAATGAAGTCACTATTCACAGTATCCATTTTAGTCTCTAGCAAGCAAACCACATGAGGATTCCATCTTCTCATAGAAGCTTTTACCACATTTCTTTTCTCCAAGTTATTTAAACCCCACGCATTCCATGAAATGATTCTTAAATCCATGTCAATATCAAGTCAGATTTCCCTACTCTCCCCCTCCTTAAATTCCAGATGAGCATAGTTAATGATAGACAAGACCATAAATGATGGAAACGTTGTGTACTAACACATAAATTGAATGGTTGAATCTGCGAAAATATTTCTAGATAATTCACTTGATTTTGACACAAATTGGAAAGCAACCACCTCTAGAGTAAGAGTGTAAGACCATCTATGTGGATGTATGAGTCCTAAAGTTACTGGTTCAGTGTTGTTGAGGTAAAACCTTCTTATGCTGTAGAACTCTATAGATCAATGATTGTGTTTCGATACTCAAGGAATTTTAGAATAGTTGATTTGAATTTGCAGAAAGAGAGGAGTTAACTTTTTTTGCTCTAATGTATTAAACATTGTTTTTTTTTTTTTTGATAAGTAAAGTATAAGTATTATTAACAAGCGTCAAAAAAGGAGACGCTGTCTTGTACACTGGAAGTATACTTGCACTAAACTACAAACCAAAAGACCCCAACCTAATTACAAAAAGGATCCTCTAAGTTGGGTCGAAAGATAAGCACCGAATCTCAAATACAAGTGAAAAGACTTTTTGATTCCTACAAGATCGATTCAATGTTCTCAAAGGCCCTTCTATTCCTCTCTTTCCGGATGGTCCACCAAATAGCCGAGGGGCATACTTCCAAAAATTACTCCTTCTATTCGGTAAAGGAAGGCCCGACCGGCGTATCAATCAAGGCATAACCCACGAGACATCAGTAGAGAGAAAAAGGGAGTTCCAAAGCTCCCTAGCCATAGAGCAATGGAGTAGCAAGTGATTTACATCTTCCTCTTCACTTCTGCACATGTAGCACCGATTAACATAAGTCAAACCCTGAGATCTCAAATTTTCCCCCGTCAATATGACACCCTGGCCGCTTCCCAAACAAAAAGCTACCTATCTGGGATTTTATGTTTCCATATTACCTTCCGAGGAATGAACTTTTTTCCTTCTCAATCAACTTCGAGTAGAAAGATCTAACAGAAAACAATCTGCTACTAGAAGCCTCCCGTATAATTTTATCTTCACTCAAGCCTTGTCTCTTGTAACCCGAGCAAATCCATGAATCGTCAATCTCCCAATCATGCAGATTCCTGCGAAAAACAGACTCCATAAATCGTACCCCCTTGATTGACCACCAAAGAACTCACCATTTCCTCCTTATTAACCGCCATGTTGTAGAGATTAGAAACATCACCGCAAGGTATTTGTACCACACCAAAAGTCCTTCCGAACCCCGATTTGATTCCCTTGCCCTACCTCGAATTTGATGAACTCGTTGGCAGCATTCCATACTCCCGTAATTCCTTTCCGCACGCTAGTGCCGCGAGAGATCAGAACTTTCTTTGGGAACCAAAGATGATCACCCGCTCCATATTTGCTCACCACTAACCTCCTCCATAACGCCTCTTTATCCACAAGAAACTTCCAAA
The DNA here is from genome assembly GCA_013146195.2 of Codonopsis lanceolata. Classification (NCBI taxonomy): domain Eukaryota; kingdom Viridiplantae; phylum Streptophyta; class Magnoliopsida; order Asterales; family Campanulaceae; genus Codonopsis; species Codonopsis lanceolata. The sequence continues at coordinate 97,836,760 of CM028383.1, forward strand.
GCCACTTGCCCAACAGAGCCTTGTTGAACAATCTGAGATTTTTAACTCCAAGACCCCCATTCTCCTTGTTAGAGCACACTGATTCCCACTCAACTAGATGATAATTCCCTTCTTTTGTCTCCTTCCCATAGGAAATCTCTTTCTAACTTCTCAAGCCTTTTAAAATTGAGACAGGGGCCATAAACACCGAGGGAAATAAGTGGGAAGATTAGAAAGAGTACTCTTAATGAGAGTAAGTCTTCCCGCCTTAAGAACCGTCTTTTCCACCGTCTTTTCCACCACCGCCAACCGCCTTTCAAACCGTCTCCACCGCCAACCGCCTTTCAAAATCTGTTGAATTCCACACGTTTGTTTCTTCTTAAAAGACGAACCAAGAGGTAATCCTAGGTATGAAGTAGGAAGATTAGAGACTTTGCAGCCAAAGAACGAGGCTAAAGCCTCCGCATTATCCACTCCACCTATGGGAATTAACTCACATTTCGACACATTAGTCTTCAAGCCCGATAGATCTTGGAAAATCAGCAAAATAAGGCGAAGGCAGCCCAATCGATCACTATTGCATCGCAGCAAACTAGTGTATCATCGGCAAAAGGAGATGAGAAATAGAGACACCCCGACCATGATCATTACCAACCTCGAAGCCCTTAATAAATCCTCCCGCGCCTTATCGATGAGGCGACGAGGGCCTCCATTACCACAATGAAAAGGAATGGAGAAAGAGGATCCCCTTGACGCAAACCTCTCGAGCTCGAGAAAAACCTTCAGTGACCGTTGATAAGAACCGAAAACCTGATCAGAAATGCAGAATAAAATCCACTTCTTCCATTTTTCTCCGAATCCCATTTTATCCAATATATGAATCAAAAATTCCCATCTAACATGATCGTATGCCTTCTCCACATCCAGCTTGCAATCCTGCACTCCGCTTCCGCACCCTCGAATCAACCACTTCATTTGCTATCAAAGCTGAATCTGATCGGCGATCACCCACAAAAGCATGCTGCGTATCTGAAATTACTTTGCCTATCACTTTCCTCATTCTGTTGGACATTACCTTGGAGATCAGCTTATATACGCTGCCAATGAGACTTATGGGCCTGAAGTCTTTAAACTCCTCTGCCCCTTTCTTTTTGGGAATAAGAGCAATGAACGATGTATTAAGACTTTTCTCAAATCCCTCCTCCTCAAAGAAAGAGCGGAAGACCTCCATAACATCAATTCTAACCACATCCCAGCAATGTTTAAAAAACTCAAGGGTATAACCATCAGGTCCTGGGGCCTTGTCACCTTTCAAACTACCCAATGCCTCCACCACTTCTTCTTCATTAAAACTTTGCTCTAAGAAACTCTTGTCCTCCTCAATCAGGCTATTGAACGTGATCCCTCCTATATCCAGCACTCTCCCACTGTCTTCCGAGAACAACTTTTGGTAAAACTCTACAAAGCCTCTACTGATTTGATTCTCATCTTCCGTCACAAAACCATCAATTTTCAGCCTACTAATCTAATTGAAATTCTTGTGCGCATTAGCCATCTTATGGAAAAATTTGGAATTTGTATTGCCCTCTTTAAGCCACAAGACCCTGGATTTTTGCCTCCAACTTATCTCTTTACTGATGAGCAATCTTTTGATTTCCAGCTTAAGCTCTTCACGACGTGCTGCTTCTGATTCCTCTAAAGATCCTTCCCCTTCCTTAGCATCCAGGCACTTGATTTCCTCCATAACTTCCTTAATTCTGATTTCTATCCTCCCGAACACCTCCTTATTCCAAATTTTGAGATCATCCTTTAAAAGCTTCAATTTTTTTGCAATTCGAAAACACGGTTTACCGACTGCCTCGTAAGAATCCCATTGTTACCTGTGCTTATGCATAAAATGTTGCTACCTCCTACCCTAATGAGTGGCTTTATTTTATTATGATAAAGGACAAAAAAAGACCCTCATTTTGGGATGGAGGGAGTAATTTTTTTGGAAAATAAGATTTTATTGGGATCAAGGAACATGCGTGAGTTTGGATTACATGCATTCAAGCAAAGTTTACGTTGGTCTTCATCCCCCACGTTATTGGAAATAGTGTATCTTGGATTTATTTTTAGTATGCCCTCCATTCCTAAAAGTGTTTGACTCAGCATGCAGATAAGGTAAACTATTTGACTCTATTATAAGTATTAGGTTTAATTCTCAATTTGATCACTCTACTATTGCGAAATGTTCGCTAAGCTCATCCTACTATGTTTTTTCACAGTTTGATAATTATACTTTACAAAAAGTATCAATTTGGTTCATGAGTTGGATGTCGTTAACGGAAGTCGTTGAAAATACATAGATGCCCAAAGTTTTGAGCTTTGCTGGAAAATTGGGGGCAAAATAGTAGCTGCAAGAAATTTGAGGGGGCTAGAAATTAATTGTTGTATTGAAATTTTGAAATACAATGCGAACTGGGCTTTTGCTTAATGGCTATGGTGTTCATAAGTCCGGAATAACACCATAGCCAGAGTCTATCGAGTGAGGATAACCTTTGGGCACTTCCAGATCTTGATGAAGAAAGTCTATCGTGACTGAGATGGAAGCTTGTTCAACAAAATATTTTCTTTCAAGATAAGAGAAGTTATGAATTGATACAGAAAAATTGAGGAATTTGAAACCCAAATGGGTTTTTCGATATTTTAAACAGCTTTTGGGAATTTGTAATACCCACCGCCCGTCATCGGTGTCGGCGGCGAGGCAGCCCGAATCAAAGAAAGGTGGAGAAGGGTAGGAGGACGGGAGAGGAAAGAGAGTGAGTGGTAGGGTCAGCAGTGGAATTAGGGATGGAAGAGGTTGTGGAGGAGGTGTCGTCCGGCGAGAGATTGAAGGGAGGGGGTCATTGAAAGAGGGGTATAATCGAAAGGGGGTTCAGTAAATTAGTAGGGGAGTAGAAGGCGAAGGGGTGTCACTGGAAAGAGAGAGGATTGGTCGTCAAATTGGGCTATGAAAGGCTTGGAATTAGGATTTGGGGTTTCGATTAACAGACCACGGAGACGGAGGAGGACGTCGATCTTGTGAATTGAAGGAACCTATTTTAAAGTTCTCATCCATGATTTCGGTTACCAGTCTTGAAGTTAGTAACCCTTTCTTAGATTCAGTTTGTAGGGAATCTAACTAGAAATAAAAGAACAGGACATAGACATCATTCTATTTGCCTCCTAGTTAGCTTCTACTATGAGATTCAAGTTCCAAAATGTGGAGAGAGGAGGTGGTGAGGTGGGTTGGGGGTGTTTGTTGTAATGTGTATCACTTCAATTAATGGAACCTTCAACCTCTCCGTGGTAATTCAAGGCGTTAATGTTTAATGGTGATATTAGCAAGAGTATTTTCAAGTTTTCATATATATATATTTTAAGTGGTTCATCCAAAAAATCAAACGGAGTGAGTGACGTGAGACTTTCTGTAAAGTACAGTTATTAAAGTGTGAAAAAACATAATAGGGTGAGCATAACGGAATTTTCGAAAAAGTAGGGTGACCAAATTGAGAATTAAGCCTAAATATTAGGATGTCATGTCATTTCCACTAATGCCCATGTGGGGTCAGGGTGGGACTGATGTCACTGATCAATTAAAGTTCAAGTAAGGGCAAAATGGTAAAAGTAGCATCCCGAAAAAGAAAGATGAGAAAGTAGACTTTTTTTTGGAACGACGTTAAAAGGAATGATGGACTTTGTTAGGAACGGAGGGAGTACTATCTTGTTCCTAAATCATTGCTAGCGTGCCTACCTTCTTTTCTTCCTGCTATTTAAAATGGCTGTCTCTTTTAAATTATCATCACGTTAGACCTTTGGCTCAATATAAGTTGGTTATTGATTGATCAGGACAGATTCTTGGAATTTTCACCAGAGCAACATCCTATAGTGCTTCAGATTGGAGGAAATAATTTGGAAAATCTTGCGAAGGCAACTCAACTAGCAAAAAATTACGGATACGATGAGATAAATTTCAAGTGTGTGCTACTTTCTTAATAAATTTTTAGATTTGCTTCTTCCTTTTCCCTGGGTACTGAGACTTGTTCATATACCAGTTGTGGGTGTCCTAGTCCAAAGGTAGCTGGGCACGGTTGTTTTGGAGTGCGTCTTATGCTTGATCCAGAGGTTTGGACAATTGTTCTTTGCTACATTACTTTATCAACCAATGTTATCTCAATCTAAGTTCTGATTAATTTTATGCATTCTTACAAGGGAAGTTTGTTGCGGAGGCTATGTCAGTGATTGCGGCCAACTCGGATTGTCCGGTCAGTGTTAAATGTCGAATTGGTGTTGATGACCATGATTCATACAATGAGCTCTGTGAGTCCTTTTCTCTTCTTAGATCTGGTATACTTTACTGAAGAATACTCTATATAAGCTTAAGGAAGAGTGGAATTAGGGAAGACAAAAAGAAGGGGGGGGGGTATTCTCCACTTAGGAATCCATTTTAATATTAGTGATTTTTTACTTTCTGTAAAAATGTACAGATAGCATTTTCACTCCCTTTTTACCAGAAATAGGAAAAGCGTTGGTTATTTATCTGACCCTCTTTTGGGAAAATAATATCTTTTGGCCCTGTTTGCTTTATATACACAATCCAAGTGAAAGATGCATTTTGATGTATAGTAAGGCAACAATTTCTTTAGTAAGAGTGCCATCATGTCTTTTGCGCACATTGTTTTTGTGGTGTTCAGCGACAGATGATTCTCTTGGGCATTCTTTTGTGGATTTTGTGAATAGTTTTAGAGCTGAGTAGTTTGTATACCCCTAGTGTACAAAGGCTGCGTCACCTGTTTTGACGCCTGTTATTTATATATACTCTTTACTTATCAAAAAAAAATAGTGCCATCATGAAACTGAAAAATTATGCTGGCGTGATTTATATTTTTCTGTTAACTGACGTTTCATTATTGCATGAGATTAGGAGGTGTATTTTTTATGTTAAATATAAAAGCATGTCTTAAAAAATATTGCCATGCATGCTTCTGATTATGTATTTGTTTGATGGAATCTTAACATGCAAATGGTACTATTACTTTGGTCAAAGTTAGAAAAGGAATAGTTTGAGAACTGTATTGGAGATTTGGTCTTGTAGGGATGGATTTTGTTTGCTAAAGTTCACCACTGTTTGAAATGATCGAACTTTCCAACTGGTTTGAACATTCCCTCAAGTTGTTAATAAAGTTCTTCAAAATGTTACTGTATTTCTTTCCAAGTTCTAAGCTACATTTTATTTTTACTGGACATTCTTTCAATTGCTATCTTAAATAGTCAATTTTGGGTTGTGTTTTAACTGTTCCTTTTTGTACCAATATCTGAATTTGTTTGTCTTCTGTGAAATTACTGCTACTTGCTGAAACACTCTTGCGGGTTCCAATATAATATGGGGCCTGACTGATGTTGAACGTATTCAAGTGCCAATAAATTATTTAGCATTATTCATAAGTAGTAATCCTAGGATTGGGTCAAACTAATCTTTGACTTGGTATTTTTTGGGGTTCCAATGTAATGCTACGGACTGCAAGTTCAACATTTATATTAAGTCAAGTAAGATATACAATCATGACAATGGTCAATATAAGTTTCTCCTCTTGAGAATTGTTAGCCTGGTCTGGAATTCCGTGGTACAATGGTGAAATTTTATAATGCTTGTCGTGCTGGTTTACTTTTCACTCTTGTATGCAGATGCTTTACCGGGTTTGTTCTGGTGTTTTTTACCACCTTTTTCCTGCAATTTTTGCAGGTGATTTTATATACAAGGTTTCTTCTATGTCCCCAACGAGGCATTTTGTTATACACTCCCGGAAAGCATTGCTGAATGGAATTAGCCCTGCTGACAATCGTAAAATTCCTCCTTTGAAGTACGTTATCAATTGGTAACTCCTTTTTGTCTAAATGAGCTGTTGTTTGTTTAGATGAATATACCCCTGATTTTGGTTTTCCTCGTTCTCTTTTTTTGGTTGAGGAATCTGAAAATTCTCCAATTATTACTTTTATGACTATAGCAGATGCTGGTTGCAACAAAGTACTGAAATGTTTAAAGTAATTCATATTCCTAAAATTGGGTTTCATATCACAGTATTCATGATACACCTAATTCGCCATTTACTGTGCAGATATGAGTACTATTATGCTCTTCTCCGCGACTTCCCTGATCTATGTTTTACAATCAATGGAGGGATCAATAGCCTTGATGAGGTAAGTGCAGATTTAATATACAGCATGTAAATGTAAATTCAGAGGGGTCGCTTGAGGCTTCTTTAATTGTAACAATGGTGTTTGAAGATGTTAAAAGGGCATCCATGTTGAAGAAACTTGTCCCATTAATGACAGAGAAAAGATATCAGTGCTTGTTTATCCCTTACTGAAATTTTGAATTCATGTCTAATCTTCGCATACCAATTTCTCTTAAACTCCTTGGGTCTTGAAGGTTTTTGATAATTTTCAATCTATTGCTCATGACTCGGATAAATTTACATTATGAGCTTACTCTGGTTCTTTATTTTTGGAAAACCTTCAAAGTTGTTTCTCTATTTTATTGTTTATAATCAAGCCATTTCTCTCTTTCATTTATTTTATAACCTTTGTTAATACCGTTGTTTTTGATGTCCAAGTCGTAAATCTTAAATGAGTTGTGCATATATTTGCGAAGGAAATTCTTTGTAGAACTATATAACTTTTGATGATGAATATGTTTAGGCATCTTTAAGTTTTCGTTGTTGAGATAGATGCATATACTCATCGAAGTTAACTTCGCAAATAGTTTGTCATTATGATAATCACTCCTTGTTCTGCAACTGCTGGTTCCTTCTCCTTGTTGCTTCCATGTGATGCTGCACTAAGTAGCGTGCGATATAGTGATTCTGCTGAACTTGTTTGTTTCTAAGTGGAAAAGATTATGGAAAATTTACAAGGTCTCTTCATCTCTGCTTCTTCCTCAAGAAACTGTTGGTCTTTGGATTCTTCGAATAAGGTGGAAAATCTGTGTATTCGATCTATGTTTGCCTTTTGTTTTGGACTTGATATGGTGTTTGTAAGGATTCTTATGCTGGCTGAGTGTAGACACCCCGATTTCGAAACGGGGTTCTCTCATTGAGCAAGACATTGACCATTTGTTAGTGTTAAACTTGCACTCTTTTGTGTAGGAATATACTGTATTTGGAATACGTATCTTACTTATGACATTTAATTACTAGGTGCATGCAGCACAAATTGAAGGAGCTCATGGGGTTATGGTTGGACGTGCAGCATATCATACGTATGAATGAGATGCAGCCAATAATTCTTTATCTACTGAATTTATCTTTCATTGTTGTTTGATTACTTTTGTTTGTTTGTGCTTATATATATATTTTCACATTTCTACACTTACAGAAATCCTGATTACAGTTGCATGATACACATTACATAAAAGAAGTTACTTATGCTTTCATTTAGATAACAATAACATTCAGTTACGGTCAAGTTTTGCCTCATTGCTTTCTACTTATATAGTATTTCATCCTTCAATTTTGTGATCATGAACTTTTGAATTAGTCTCTACTCTAATCCTATGTTACTGAAGCAGAACCAGTATATTGGGTATAACATATGTTTAAGCCTTTGATTTATCTAATGGTGGTAGGGGATGATACATCCCTAATCACAAGTCAGTTCTTGTATAAGCAATATGAGCAAAATCATGGGATATAGGGTGTCCGTTCTTGCTTTGCTTTGGGTGAGTGCTTGGGCTGCTTCTTGTGTGGTGCTCATTTCTATTATTCAGCAGGATTGGAGAGCTCTTTTGTTTTTGTTTGGCTTTGTATCTTCTCTTTAGCTGGATTTCTCATCCATCTTGCAGTCCTTTTTTTCATCTTAATATAGTCTTCTTTTTTTATCAAAAGAAAAAGATATGAAGTTTGAGCTCAGCTGGGTTACCTAAGGTTGATCCTGTTATTCTTCCAGGTGGCTTCAGGTTTGAAGGTGAACATTCTGAAGAGTGAGCTGTTGGCTGTGGGCGAGGTGGAGAATATGGATGAACTGGCCGCGTTTTTTGGTTGTAAAGTAGGCGGTTTCCCAATGACTTATCTTGGGCTTCCTTTAGGTGCTAATCCTAGAAATAAAGAGTTGTGGAACCCGATTATAGCAAGATTTGAATGCAGGTTAGGGGGCTGGAAAAAGCAGTATCTTTCTAAGAAAACAGACATGTGGAATCCGGTCATTGAGCGTTAAAGGTTGGCAGGGTGGAAGAGACTATTTGTCAAAAGGGTGGCCGGATGACTTTAATTAAAAGCACTCTTTCTAACCTCCCTACCTACTTCATGTCTCTCTTTATGATTCCTCCCTCAGTAGCCAAGAGAATTGAAAAATTGGGGAGGGACTTCTTATGGGAGGGAGGCAATGAGGAGAGAAAATATCATCTTCTGGACTGGACTTCCGTTTGTTCAAGTATTCAGAGCGGAGGTTTGGGCATCAAAATATTAAGGAAATTCAATAGTGCTGTGATGGGTAAATGGTTGTAGAGATACATTATGGAGAGAGAGGTTTTGTAGAGGATAATAGTGATTGGGCAACGAAGTCAGTCGTGGTTCCCTTCAGTAGTTAGATGCTCTCATGGTTCCAGTGTTCGGAAAGGGATCTCAAAAGGGTGGGAAGACTTCCATCGTGGCATTCTCTTTGAAGTAGGGAATGGGGATAATGTTAGGTTTTTGAAGGACAAATGGTGTGGGAAGACTTCCATCGTGGCATTCTCTTTGGAGTGTTGTCTTTAGTGATCCTGTCATTATGCTAGGACCTCAGTCTAGTCACCTTTTGATCCTTTGCTTAATTGTTACGTGCAGTGTGTAGTAGAGTTGACAACCGGCCATCCTGGTACTGAAGTTGAGAGTTAGGGTAGATGTCCAATGGATAGAAGTCAACACTTCACTGTCTTCAGATACACTTTTCTGTATCTTGGTAGTAGCTTCATTATACAAAAGTTTTTAGCCTTGCTTATTGGTCCTAGACCTATGGACAATTGCATATGCATTTAGAAAATTGAGAAATGTCAAGTCACCGACTCATCTATAAGCTTAAGCTGCTATCTTGCTGTGTGGCAACTTGATGCACTACGAAAAGCGGGGGAAACATATGTAAGCGGGATGCTGAACTTTGATACCACGTCAGTCATCACTTAATTTAAATTAGCTGTTAGAAAGTGGATCAACTATATGTCACCCTTCAACAACAAGATCAGACTTGAATTTAATGTACTTTGTGCCTTGATCTCGTTTGCGATTTCTCTCCCTTGTCTTCTCTCTCTCTCTCTCTCATCACCTCTTTCTTTCACCTTCATGCTTTATATGCTTGTATTTGTATTGCTGTTCACTTTATAAGTAATGCCAGTACTTCACAATTTTTTTTTCTCCAATGGTTTTCTCTTTTTAATTAGCTGACTGAATTTCATATGTTTTTGACAGCCCCTGGTCCATTTTAGGGCGTGTTGATACTGCAGTATATGGTGTGCTTCCTAGCAATCTTACGCGCCGACAGGTTCTAGATCAGGCTTGGTTACCTCTAACATGTCTCTTACTCTCTTCTCGTTATCTTCGCACCACTTAGTCGAGCTATATAATTTTTCTGCAGGTACTTGAACAGTACCAGGTATATGGTGATTCAATACTGGGAAAACATGGAAATGGTAAACCTGGTCTTCGGGACTTGGTTAAGGTAGGAATATTGTTCAGTTGCATTTTGTGATGATTTCGGTTTTGATGTATCCTTTGAGGAACAGGTTGCAAGTTTGAAGCAGCATATGGTCATTACATGTTTCACTGCTACCATCAATTCTTATTTGCCTTTTGACTTGGGTCATTGTTCCGTAGTACTTTGCATTATGCATGCCTTTGATATATTTCTACCATATAAAAACAGGGACACACATCAATTCACAACCATGCATATGTGTGTTATCCTATTGACTGATTGGTTTATGCTATAATGCGAGTGTATATCCAGTTTTACATTTCTCCTTTCCTACTAATTAAGAATCGTACTAGTATTCATTTTCGTCCTACCAGAAAATATGTTATGCTTCTAATTTGCAATCTTCTTGCTTTACTGCAGCCTTTAATGGGTCTTTTCCATTCAGAGCCTGGAAATGGCCTATGGAAGCGCAAAGCTGATGCTGCTTATAAGCATTGCACGGTATGTTATTGTGAATGGTGATTAGCTTCATATGTAGTGGTCAAAGGTTTGGTTTCATTGTCAAAATCTTTAGCTGAAGGCTCTTATGAAAGCTGTCATTAAGAGAGGACTGTTTAGTAGTATTCCATACATGAGCTTCACCTTTTGATAGTGCACTCGGATCAAAGTTGTGTGGTCTGTTTAGGTTGCACGGATACGGATACGGATTCGCAGATACGAGATACGGACGAGATTTTTGAAAAATCCCGAATACGGATACGTGGGGGTAAAGTGCAAATATTCAAACTATAAGGACCAAAGTGTAAATATTCAAACTATAAGGACTAAAATGTAAATAGATATATTCTATATAGATGATAGATATAACACAGACTATCTTGAGTATGTGGTCCACAACAGAGAAGGCATGAAGCAGAGTAAACAAAAAACAATAGTATAAAACAACTAAGAGTCAACAAAAAAACAATATAAAACAACTAAGCCTCGAAATTGACGAAAGAGTACAGAAGGGTTCGTAATTGTTCAATGTTCACTTACCTCGAAGAGAAGAAGTCAAGAAGGCGGCTTCAACTGGTCATCGTGGTCATCTGGTCGTAGGCTCGAAGCAGCGGCGGATAGGGCTCGAGCTAGAGGGCCAGAGGCGACGCGAGAGCGAGGCAGTAGTCGTCGTCACTCACTCACTCGAATTGTTCGTCTCTCTGTTTCTCTCAGTCGGTAGTCGCACTCTCTCTCTCCAGTCGCAAGGTCAAGGTAGGTTAGGTTAAGTGAATTAGAATTACTGAATTCGATTTACCACATTTTTCAAGACAAAACGCCTTTGTTTTGAAGAGATGTGTCTGGATTCGGGTATGCGTATCCGGGTCGCATATCCAAACTTCAAAAAATTGCCTATTCGCCCCTGTACGTATCCAAGCATGTATCCGGTGTATCTGGAGCGTATCCGTATCCGGAACGTATCGGATACGCGAAACGCTAGCTGGTCAACATATCCATGCATCATAGGACTCTGTACAACTCAGATGGGATTTTTTTTCTTTTTTTGAGTGGTTCAGTTGGCTGTCCCCATGGGCATCACATTCTTGAATTGCCCAAAAATGCTACTGTATTCGTGACCTAATACTCTCCAGTCTCATCTATCTTGTTCTTCTTACATCTCCTTCCAGAGCTAATTGGGTTCCAGAAGAATGCAGTGGAGAATTTCCATAGTTCCCTCTTCAAACCTTTTTGGGTGGTTGATCCACAAAATCGTTAAGAGGACATTGAAGGGGGTTTGGGGAGCTTGATTATTGCCAAAGTATTGGTGATAACTGATAAGCCTTCAATTCCATTCTCTTCTCTTAGTAGTTGAACAGCCAAACTGATTAGGTACATGGAACGCAAAAGAAAGTTGAATCAATGGAGTCCGAAAGAGAGGTCAACTACTAATATGCTTTTGTTGCTTTGTTCATGAGACATATTAAATCCTTAATTGACTTCATCTTCCTCAATAAAAAAATAATATCATCTCTTCCGTGAACATCTGGTGCTTTTAATAAAGATGAGCAGTTATTGAGACTACTGTTTCTGTTGGTCGGTCCATTTATGAGTACCGTAACATGTCAATTTCAGAAACCAGCAACTATGAGATGGTGGGGGGAAGTGTGTGGTGAGACATAGATCTTGTTATGTGTTGAGTTTTCTAAGCTGTGAGATCCGTACCCAAATACTTATGTGTAGGTCCGTGTTTATTAGATTCCCTGGCCATATTTCCCTGAAACTTCTTGTGCCGAGATCAAATCAAAACAATTCAAAGTAGCTAGAGTTGAAGTTATCGGGGATTTTAAGGATGACCTACTGGACCAAGTCTGTGGTAGCCATCCATCCTACTTTATGAGTTGGATTCTTTTTATTTACTTCCTCTGTTCCACCCAAAGAGTCCATAAATATAATTAATTATTAAAGGATATATAAGTACGATTAGAGTTTGCCATAATTACAAAAATACTTTACTGTAATCAAAATACTTATATCACTTGTGTAGGGTAAAGTTGAAAAGTTATGAAGATTGTAGGTATAATTTTTGAAAGTACTCATTTGTGTAGAATAGAGGGAGTATTACTTTCCATGGCATTTACTGTTTCCCTATACATATGTGCTAACACAAACATATCCAGACTTTGTACATATTTGATGCTAATTTCTATTATTTGTGTGGTTCATGGATGATTTTGTAGACACTCAAAGCTCTTCTGGATGAGAGTCTGGTGGCCCTTCCAGATTTTGTTCTCGATAGACCACTTTCTGAGTTATCCCCTGTTGATATAACTAACCGGATTGATACTTTTGCTAATTCGAAGAGTCTGCTACCACCGCCTTACACAGCAAAAGAAGAAGAGCTGGTGCTGTGTGCTTAGTTCATATCTTCACGATTAGATTACTTTCCGCGAAAGGAAAATTACTATATTCAGCTAAAATGTGTGTTGTACCCGTCATTCTTTTGGGATAGAAATATAGATCCCATGTATCAATATGCTAGAAGTTTATTTCTTGTTTTAGATAAGTTTTTTGACCTAGTACACGTGTACGATGGTTAAGCTGGAAAATCTTACTACGCTGTTATCGACGCGGGAACAGGTGAATATAGTTAATAGTCTATTCTTACTACTATCAACTGAGACATGGATCAATTTGGAAATCAGCCTTACTCAAATTTACGATTCTTTGTTCTAAGTCACTTTTACTGGTTTCATTACCTTACTTCTCATTGTTGCCTTTTTACTTATGTGAGCTTTATGTGTGGAGGTTGGAGTAAAAATTATTACAGTGTTAGATTGTCCCGATCGGTTATATCTGCTTCATCCAAGCTCATCCACTGCCATCACCGTCGTTCTCGTTGCCGCATCGTCGCTCTAGTGTTCGGTTAAGGTTAACCGAACAACTTATTGTTCGGTTAATCCTAGCTGAACAAGGCTTGGTTGTTCAATCAACCATGGCAGAACAACATTATGGTATTGTGCATAGAGATGTGTTGGAAGGCTCGTGGCTGTGTGATTTCATCAACAAGCGGGACACGAAGGTTTCATGAGCATGACCGGATTTTTTTGGTTTATTGACCCGTCACCTCGGCCAATTTGGATGAGGAGGCCTTGGGGTCTTTTTCTAAAACAAAGATTATCATCACGGTTATTACTATGGTGACAATTATGCTTTGAAATGATATATGTACTTTGCATTTACGACAAAATTTGTCACGATGGTAACACTAATTATAACTATAACATTATTCCCAAACTCAGACCAAGTGAGCAAATCTGAAAATCCCTTAGGAAGGAAGGTTTCTTTAATCAATGAAATTTTTGTAATAAAAGAAAAGAAGAAGAAGGTGAATTTAGGGAGAAGGCGACGTTAATCGCGTTCTACTTATTGATAGGGTAAAGCCTAATTATTTTTAGCAATAAATAATTATTTTTAATAAACAAATTAAGAAAAACTAATTGATTGGGTAAAGCCTTTTTTTAAAAAAGGATAGTTTTGAAACGCGTAAAAAACCGTAGCCTATTTTAGTTTTTTCACCTTGAATTATGCGTTGTTTTTTTTTAATGTATAACCTCAACCTAACTTTTTTTTTTCCCAATTAAAACCTTTTGTAAAAAGCTGGTTAGTTTTTATAACGGGAAGGTGACTAGACATCCTAGTGGCTGCCTATGTGGACTAGGTAGGAGAGCTCATGTCCACGTCATTTTTCCCGCCAAAAACAATTTTGTTAGAGCATCTCCAATGTGGGAATTCTTCCCACAAATTCTTAACTGGGTCCCACTGCCACCTACACATTTTTCTCTTTTTCTCTACTTAAGAATTCATCTTCCCATTGTATACGATTCTTAACATATTCTTAACTAGGTCCCACTGGCACCTCATTAACTTTACATTTCATTCTTATTTTTATACTTCTCAACAAATAAATTTATTTTACAATATTTTATATATTTCATATTTAAATATTTCATATAAATAATTAATTTATAAATTAAGACAAAAATTAATTTAAAAATAATAAATTACATTATTATTTTTAAATTTTATAATTTATAATTTATTTAATAAATTATCTATAAAACACATATTATACATAACTCGTACAATAACATAAATAGAAAATTACATAAAAATGTTAAATACATAAAATATTCAAATTCATAAAACATAGTACACTTAAAAATTACGTCAAAACAATTCAATAATTAAAAGTACATGAAAACGTCAATAATTAAACTCTATCACTAGTTGTCAGCGTAACGGCACCATATGCTCAACCAAGTTCGATCGAAGAGCATGATGGGTGCTTATCACGTACCTCACGAATTTCATTGCATATATTCTTGAAATGCTTGAGTTGACCCATGGTTCACTTGTGGAGAGTCATAAGCGACATCATCGGCCAGGTTCGTAGCGTGATCACCCTCGGCCTCCACAATCATGTTGTGTAGAATAATGCATGTGAGCATTATTTCTTTCAAGTTATCTCATACCAAAATGCAGGACCTTTGATAATTGCCCATCTTGATTGGAGCACTCCAAATGCTCGTTCGACATCTTTTCTTGCGACCTCTTGCATCTCTTTGAATTTCTTTCGCTTAGCATCGACGGATATGAAAAACTTTTTACAAAAGTAGCCAATCAGGATAAATTCCATCGTTAGGTAGTATCCTTTTGTATCTTGTGTGCCATTTACTTGAGAAATTGCACGGCGGTGCATTTCCTTCTAGTGCGTTATTGAACAAATGTGATTCATATAACACATTAAGATCATTACGAGACCACGACCCAAAAAATGTGTGCCATATCCATAAATCTGCGACGCAATTGCTGCTGCGAGCACAATTGTTGGTTTCCCGCTGACCTCTTGCATATTGACCTTGCCAAGCGGCGGACAATTTTTCCATTTCCAAATAAGTCATCTGATCAAGACTTCTAACATACACGGAAATCCATGTCTTTGCTCGTGCATTTGAAGCCGAGCGTTGTGTATCATTAGCATTTGGTCTTCTCAGTATTGACCTCCAAACAACTTCGATAATACATCGACATAAGTTAAACATGCAATGATAGCGTTGTTTCTCTAATCGGAGGTACTCGTCGAGATGATCGGCGAGAACTCCATAAGCCAATTGACGGATAGGCCATGCATTTTTGAAGTGGTGATAGACCTACTTTTCCGTATGCATCGGGCCTTTGTTGAAAATAATTTGAATGATTCTCCAATGCATTAACTATCTGAATGAATAAATTTCTATGCATTCGAAAGCGTCGCCGAAATATATGATCGAGGATCTGATGAGGAGAAGTAGTCATTAACAAGTTGAGTATTTCTGCTACGATTTCGCTTTATGTAGCTCCTCTTTTTCCTTTGGCGACGCCTCTTGATGTTGGCTCTCTCCATTTCAATCATCTGTTGTTGTAATTCAATCATCTGCAAAACAATTTTTTCACCTTCAGACATGTTGGATTCTTCGTTGGATTTAGACTTGTAAGATTACGGGGTATGGTATGCGTATTAGAGCTATTGGTAGAAGAAGAAGAAGAAGTAGAAGACATCTTTAGTGGCAAAATGTAGGACAATGACAATAGTTTATATGCTGAACGTTTGTAGCTATTGGTAGAAGAATAGAGAAATAAAAGAGGGAATGAAGAAGGTTTGGAGAAAATGAAGAAGGTTGAGGTAGTGCATTTATAGGGAAGAAAGAAGATAATTAAAATTAAAAAAAACATTTTTAAAAATATTTCCGTTGCAGCCGCCCCCCCCACAGTAGGACCCCCCTTAATAACGGTAACAATTTGAATTTAAAAAAAAGTGATTTTTTTAAAGAAAAATCGGTTAATAATCTTGGTTTAAAAAAAAAAAAATTAGAAAATCGTTTTCTTAAAATGTAGTGGAGCAGTCGTGGGACCCACTGTCATGCAACCTTGACGCGCCTGTTGAGCGCGTGTTCTACACGCGCCTCTCTTGAAGAAGAAGTGGAGTGCACGCTCCTCTCGGCGGCTGTGCATCTTCAACCAAAAAAAAAATTCTTAATGAAGAATCCAACCTTCTCTCTCTTCCGGGGAATTGGTGGAGAATTGATACATTGGGAACAATTGTTGGATTCTTAATGGAAGAATCCATTAAGAAACCAACATTGGAGGTGCTCTTATAAACTGTCTTATTTTGAAATTTCAATAACAACCAAATCTTTGACCAGATTTTCACAACTTTGAATACAATACAAACTTCATACAATTGTTAAAATTTAAAAATGAACTCGGACTGTTTGCAAACCATACACACACACACACATACTAATTCATCCAACAATTCACAATTTTCATTGGATCATCTTTTATTTCATAGTTTTAACAGAATGAATAGATGAGTTCATTGTCATCGTGGAAGAATGACTGTCATGCAGACATCATGGACATATCAAAATCCAGGAAGAATGTTTTTAGGTTGTCAAAGATATAGAGTAAGTAATTTATTTTCTGTACTTAATTAAGTAATTAATTTTTCTAGAAAATAAAATATGTTCTAATTATTTTGTTTTGACTTTTCAAAATCATTTTTTTTTGTTTTTCAAATAAAATTTTTGATGTAAATTTTCTATTTTTTTTTCAAAATACGCATACTTTGCAATATATAAAAAATTACTTATTTTATGGTTTTGTAAAATAAATAAATTAATACACATCTAATATTCATTTTGTTTGACCAAAAATATCAAAACACGACAATTATTTGAAAGCGTGAAATACTATCGATTGATCGGCTCCATTGTGACCTTTTTGTGCCTTTTTTCCCCTTTATTATTTTGAGCAAACCTTTTTTGTGCCTTAAGAAGTATTCTTCTTACTCTTTAAAATATTTAATTTTTTCGACTAATGTGGAATTCCATCTCCTCTATGCGGTAGTTCAGTATACATGCATATATTTTCAAGACATATATATGTAGTCTGAAAACATAGTACCTTTTTTTTCTATTAGAAAAACACAATTGTATTGCATTTTGTGGATCCAAACCTTGGGAACCTTGGCGGATTCGATCAAATATTTTTTATATACTGCAAATTAAGTGTATTTTGAAAAAAAATAGAAAATGTACATCAAAAATTTTATTTGAGAAAAAAAAATGATTTTGAAAAATCAAAACATAATAATTAGAACATATTTTATTTTCTAGAAAAATTAATTACTCAATTAATCACAGAAAATAAATTGGTTACTCTATATCATTCACAACCTAATAACCTTCTTCTTAAATTTTGATTTGTCCATGATGTTCGTATAACAATCATTCTTCCAAAATAACAACGAACTCTTCTATTTATTCTGTTAAAACTAAGAAATAAAAGAAGATCCAATGAAAATTGTGAATTGGTGGATAAATTAGTATATATATATGTGTGTGTATATATGTGTGTGTGTGTGTATATATATATATATATATACACACACACAAACTGTCAGGGTTAATTTTGAAATTTAAATTATTATATGAGGTTTGTATTGCATTCAAATTTGTAAAAATTTGGTCAAAAATTGAGTTGTTTTTGAAATTTCAAAATAAGACAATGTTTATAACAAAATTATTTTTGGCGCGAAGAATGATATGAATATGAGCTCTCCCACCCAGTCCATATAGGTAGCCATTAGGATGTTTAGTCACCTTTCCGTTAAAAAAACTAATAAGTTTTAAACGAAAGGTTTTAATTGGAAAAAAAAAAGAGTTAAGGTTTTACATTAAAAAAAACCAACACATGGTTCAAAACGAATAAAATAGGTTGATGCTAGACAATTTGGTTTTGGGTTGTTCCTTGCTATGTTTAGAATATCTGTACTTCACAGTAATATTAAATTATTTTTTTTTGTTTTTTAAAGAAAAAAAGAAAGAAGAGAAAGTCTAGAACAGCCCGATGGAAATACAGAAGAAAACAGAAGAGAAGGATGGATAGTGTGACAGACGAAGAACCAGACACAGCCATGGAAACACAGACTCACCCAAACAGCAAGAGTAGTAGTCCATGGAGTTTCGAGACTAACTGGACCATCTCTCATGGCTCTCTAAACTCTTCCGTCACCGTCGAGTCCTCCGATCTTCCAATAATCGAATCCGACTATAATACCACTCCCAAATCATCTCTTCTCCTCCTACCCCCATCCGACGACGAATCTGGCCCTTGCCAGATTAAAAGTGAGTTTTCCTTCCTTCATTCATTTTCCTGTTTCCCTTTTGATTTGTTTTATACTTTAATTTTGGGGGTATTAACGTTTTTGAAATTCTTACATCAAAATTGTCAATCGATCGACATTTAAATGTATATTTGTTTGAATTTGTCCGTTTTCTTCTTATCGTCGAAGCAATCCACTCAATTGCCGCTATTTTATACACACGCAGATAATTTTTAATTTTTATTTTTTGGTGGTGGTGGTGGGGTGGATTATTCTTAGTCCGACTATTTTGTCAATTTGGAAAATAGCTACTGCTCCCTCAGTCCCAAAATGAGTGTCCTTTGTTGGATTTATTAAAATATAATAAAATTAAGGAAATTGACTTTAAACAATTTTAGTACTAGCACTGTAGCACATACATATAATTGCCCTTGGTGTCCACCTTATAGTATTGTAAGTGCCTTTTGGGACAATGGGACATGATAGTTGGCAAAGATGAGTTTAGTTAATTGATTTGAAAATGGACTCTCATTTTTGGATATATTTTTTTAAAGGGGACACTTGTTTTGGTACAGGGAGTACAAGATTGATCCCATACATAGATATTATGAGAATCCAATCGAGCAGTGTGACTATTGGGAGAATCTCAGGTCGACAGTGTAAAACATTGGTGGAGTGTAACTTGTATTCATCTATAACAGAACTAGGTAGTCTGTTGTTGTGAAAAGGGAGTTAAATCATGTGGATAAGACAATGGCTGTACCGCTGTAGGTATTGTCGGCGGAATGACTTATGATTTCGATCACTAGTCTTCAAATCTTTCTAGTCTTCAATGAGCATCATTTTGGATGGGATGGATTTTCTCTCGTCATATATGTGGACATCAGCACATATGCTACTTTGCGAAGAACTATATTGACTTTACTGTACTAAGAGCTATGATATCTTGTTTTTTTCCTAGCGTGGGTTAGAAAAGCCCATTTAATTATGTTTCATGAAATGGGCTCCAGGAAGCGCTGGAAGGAGAGTTCACACATGTAGGTCAATTTTGCATAAAGAATAAAGGAAAGAAGAGAGTGCCAAAGAGATAAGACTACAAAGAGTCAGCACTTTGGGGTTTATCACTTTTCGTAGGACGAGATGGCTCAGGCTTGAGCTATGGTTAATGAGGAATATTGCCGTCCTTTATCGGCTGAAAAAAATGGATGGTTAGAGAGGCTTCTGTGGACGGGGAAGGTTTGAAGAGCTATTTCAGAATTAGCTGGGGTTTAGGTCCTGGGTTTGAAATTTTCACCATGTTCTTTTTCCACTCCTGCTGTGATATTGTCACCTGAGTTGATGTGTGTAGTTTGTCCATTGATAGGGGGCTGTTTAGAGTATTAATTTTACTTTTATAATGGTTATTCCATATAAAATGGTCCTTTAAAATTATAGATTATAGGCTTAGTAGCTTGTTCATTAACATTTATTGGATATTAGTTTATTACGAAGGTGTTATCGAGATGGTTTGAGGCATTGTTATTTGAACTGCTGCTAAAGTTAGAGTGATTTTGTGGAGGTTCATTGACTTCTTGACAGGCTGCTGTTCGCTTGTGTTGGATTTGAGTCATTGAGGCAAGATTGATTGAAGAAGGCCTTTGATGTGTCGCTGATAATATATAGAAACGGATTTGGCCATCGGAAGAGTTGTGTTGGGTGTTACAGTGTTCATCGGCTAGTTCTCTTTCTATTACCATACCTAAAACTCTTACTTCCACTTTCTTGTTCCCTTGTAGTCGATGCCATGGCGCCATGCTCTGTTAGTATGAGTGTTGGGTATGGATATGGTCCACTTGCTTTGGCTATTTAGACTGTCAAAGCGACATGACAAGATTTGATTGAGTTAGATTCTAAAAGAGCGTGAACCATCTGCTTCTTCATTGTCCTGTCACTTCAGATCTGTGGAGTTTGTTGCTGAATCTTTTTAAAGTGCCTTGGGTGATGTTGAGATCAGTTTCTCAGCTGTTGAGGTGTTGGTCTCTTCAGCGCAGAAACAGGTGCATCGGGATTTGGGAGGCTTTCCCTTTGGCAGTTTGTTGGGTGATATGGAGGGAGAGAAATCAACAGGTTTTCGTCAATGAGGAAAAGTCTATTCCGGTCTTGAAGAATTCTTTGCTTCGCACTCTATTCTCTTGGTGTGTAGAGGCTGTGAACTATCCACTCGCTTCGAAAATGTCATTTGTAGGGTTTGTAAATAACATATCTAGTGGGTAGAAGCTATCGACTTTTGTATACTTCTAGTGTACTAAAGACGCGTCACCTTTTTTGACGCTCATATTTTTATACTCTTCACTTATAAAAAAAAAAAAAGATTCTAAAAGAGGTTGAGAACATGGCTTTGCCCATGTTTGAGAACTTTGGTGCCTAGCTACTCATCTGTTCTTGAAATTTGTCTTATTGAACGGGCATGCTTCTTGCAACATGTAACATTTGCTGACTTGCTTTGACAACTTGGGGTATCAAAGGGTGTCTGTGTGTAATTCACCAAAAAATTAGGGTTTAATACTTCATGTAAGTGTCAAGGTTCCCTTTTGAAAAGCTACTCATCCGTTCTTGAAATTTGTCTTATTGTGCGGGCATGCTTCTTGCAACATGTAACATTTGCTGACTTGCTTTGACAACTTGGGGCATCAAAGGGTGTCTGTGTGTAATTCGCCAAAAAATTAGGGTTTAATACTTCATGTAAGTGTCAAGGTTCCCTTTTGAAAAGCTACTCATCTGTTCTTAAAAAATATTTAGGGGCTGAGGTGCCACGCCCAGTCTAAAGAAGTGTCGTGTCAACACGGTACGTTAGTATGCTCATGTCTGCTCATGATATTTTCCTTGGAGGTTGCGGCTTGTTTGAAGGTTGTGCTTTTGTAGCTGGAGTTCAACATACCATTTGGTTTCTGTTGAAGGGGGTTTAGTGGTTTCATGAACTTTTAATCTAGTTTTCAGACTCTGACTTCGTTGTGGGGTTGCTAATATTTATGATTCTTCTTAGAGTGCATATGTGGAAATGTTGTGTGGCATTACTGCATGCTCTATTACCTATCTAGGTGTGTGTTTACAACATTTTGTTTTTTTCAGGATCTTATGGTTAATTTAGGGACCAAACTTGTAGACGGGTGGAAGCATGTCTACTTTAAGGATTAGGGTTACTTCAATTCCATCTTGCCCTTTTAGCATTCCTGCTGATTACCTCTGTTTTTATGATCCTGTGAGTGTTGATGCGATGGGGAGAGAGAGAGAGGGGTAGGGAGGGAGGGAGTTTTATTTTCTTGAAAAAGTCATGGTTCAAAAAGTTTAATCGGAGAGGCCCAGCCTTCAAAGTACACCATGTGATAATTTGAGATTTTTTTAACTTCATCAATATTACCCAAATTCATATTTATTTCCAAAATTACCCCTTGGTTTTCATAATTTTTAACACAAGCATTAAATTTTCTGCATAAAATTTTGATTTAAAATGATCATAATTCCAAAAGCTTGTGCCTCGATGTCTCAAGACTTGCATCACCTTGCGTGCTTTCCTCTTTTTGAAAATTACTAGCTTGTTCCTTACTTCCTTGTGGTTGTATTTGTTAATATAGCTTGTGTTACCATTAGCAATGATGTATAGGTAAGTCTGGTTGTTCAGCTAAGCTAGTCATTGATACTAAGAGTTAACATTGTACTACTGATACTCGTCTAGGCAGGTGGCTGCTAAAATGTTATGCTGTCTGGAATGCTTTTATGTGTATTTGTCCTTTATTTCTATTCTATCAGAAATCACTACTATAAAAGGAAAAGAAGGTAGAATCTGTAGAAACAACTCTTACATTTATATCTATTGTTGAAAAGTAAAAGTTCTGTATTAATGTATCTTTCTGGCTTGCTATAGCTGTTGTTATTTATGTGCTTTGTCTCTAATAAAGTTCTAATTTCTTCAAAAACACCTTTACTTGACTTGTTTTGATGGTCAACGATTTCTCGCTTTGCAGTAAGCTTCGCTCAAAAGCATGAAATTCGACAAGTTTATGTTAGAAGTACCGCTCGTATATATGAAATTCACTATGCATCTGCTCCACAAAGTGATGATGAATATTTGTGCACCGTTCGCTGTAGCATTGCTGCTGGAGAGGAGGATTTACCCCATGCAAGTGATATTGAAGAACTGGTTTCTGCAGTTTCAGAGAGGTCTACGGGGGAATCAGCCGAACTGAAAATGGTGGGTGGGAGTAACATAGGCACCAACGAAGATGATTGGGTGGAGGTCAAAATCCCCACCGCCGCAAGAAGCTTTAAGGTATAATCCATACTTTAAAAGAGGCATTAAAGAAATTAAGAGCAACATGGCTGACATGAGGCTTTTATTTTCATTCTTCTTTATTTTGATTCAAGAACACAAGGCATTCCTGAAAGGGAAATGTTAAAACAGGTGTGTTGTAATACTTGAAAAGAAGAATTTGTAAGACAGTAGTAGTAGCGGGAAAAAATGGAAGAAAAATAATCACCCTAGAATGTTTGTGACACATATTGAGGAGCAGCAAGTAGTGCACGCTTTAAAAAGGCGATACAATATCAAATGCATGGTAGTGCTACAGCGAAACAAGACAATGTTGAGCTGTATGGCCCCTTCAATCATATTTGTGTAAGCAAAGCCAATTATTTTGAATCCTCCCTTTTTCTTTTGGCAGACCTAAAGGGGAAACAATTGTTAAGCAGACCTAAAACAAAAAGAAAATTAACCAGTTTGGAAGATGATAGCTCCAAGCCGAGTGGCCTTTTTTGCGTGGGAAGTGGCGAATGAGGATATCCTGACCGGTGATAATCTGAGGAAAAGGGGAATGATATATGTGAACAGATGCTTTGTGTAAAGAGGGAGAGGAAAGTGTTAATCACTTGGTTCTGCATTGTCCTGTGGCTAGGGAACTGTGGAATTTCATTTTTGGATAGTTCAAAGTGGAGTGGGTGATTCCGGAGACTGCCAAAGAGTTGTTATGGAGCTGGAGGTATTTCTGGCGGAGGAAGAATAGAAATACAACCTTCTTGTTGTTCCTTTGGGGGTGTGGTGGTCGATTTGGAAGGATAGAAACCGAAGGGCTTTTGATAATGAGGAGGGGTCCATTGCAGAATTGAAGAACTCTCTGCTCTATTTCCTGTTCGCATGGTGTGGAGGGCAGAACATCCTCAGAACCCTGCGTTAGCCTCTTTTGTAGATTTTGTGAATAACATCTCTATTTATTAGATAGTTTTATGGTAGAATATACTCCTAGTGTATAAAGGACGCTTCACCTTTTTTGGCGCTTTGCTATCTATACAATTACCTTTATCAAAAAGAAAATTAATCACACCAGCACAGAGATAGACTGTGAAGTGTGAAGCTTATGTGATCCCATAATAAACTCAAAGACAAGCGATTGTTATCAAAATCCAAGGATTCCTTTCTGAACCTTATTTGGACCCCCTCCCTTAATTTACTTGTTGACTCATGTTATGTAGCATTATGAAGTGAAGACCAGTGCGTGTTATATAGTAGATGTGAATTACAATCGGGGAATGACATGTAAAAGAATTTGCTCGCATTCATAGTTAATTCTTACGCTCGACTGGTTTCTGCTTGTGCTGATAGTTCTTTTCCTTCCCTGATCATTTTCTTAATTGGTCTGCATTTGGAAAGACGGTGGTAGCAAATGTTCATTCATGTTTTAAATGATTTAATACTCACCTTTTAGATACATATACATATACATATGTAATTATGTATATATACACATACATATACATATACATATATATGTATGTTTATATTTATGTATATATATACATATGTATATCTACACATACATATACATATATATGTATGTTTTTATGTATGTATATATATACATATGTATATATATAACATATGTATATATGTACATATGTACATATATACATATGTACATATATACATATGTACATATATACATATGTACATATCTACATATGTACATATCTACATATGTATATATGTACATATGTATATATGTACGTTTGCATGTACATATGTTTGTATGTGTGTGTGTACATACATACATATATGTATGAGTGTAAATATATATACATATATGTATGTGTGTGTATATATATGCATGCATGCATACATACATACGCATATACATACATATATATATATATATATATATATATATAGTACTTGTCAGCGGAAAATGTTTTCAACGACAAGAATATCTTTATAACTGATTTTTGTCTTGCTGTATTTAACAGGATTTCTATGAAGCTACAGCAGAGATTTCTGACGTGGATCCATGCACGTCCATTACGCTCCGTCTGCTATCACTTCAGAGTAAAGGGTGTGTATATGTCGATGAAGTGTATGTATTTGCGGACCCTGTTGAATCAGCCGTTTCAAGGCATCATGTAATTCAGGCAGAAAATTCAGCTGGAACTAATCTTATGGCCATGCTTGTTCCTACGCTCTTGCAGTTGTCGAAATCTCGTGTTGGTGGCTTAGAAGATAAACATGCTTCAAGTTCTAAGGAAAAAGAGGAACACCTTGAAATTGACTCCAGAACATCCAGCACAATTAATACCGCTAGCACTTGCAGAGCTCAGCAGGCGGAGCAGTCCAACATGGCTGATTGGCAGCATGTGAAATTGCATGGCAGTCAGCTGGAAAAAAATGTGCAGTTGCAGGAAGCATCTGGGGCTACACCTGAACTGAATCAGTTCCAAGCTCCTGTAGAGGCACCAGAAAGAGAGAGATCTGAATCTGTTTCCAAAAATGATCATTCGTATACCCGGGTTGAAAGAGTTCTGGAACATCTGGTTATACGCGTGAGTAGAATTGAAGATATCTGCTTGAGGTTTGAAGAGAATATGCTAAAGCCCATAAACAACATGGTGGAAAGACTCCAAAGGGTGGAGCAGCAGGTGGAAGTTCTTGCCAAGAACTCCCAGTCTTCTGGCCTGCCTCCTGGCACAAGATTTTCAGCCCCTGCATTCTCATCTATTACATCCAACTCCAGCTCCTTCTATAATGAGGGAAACAGTTCTCAACCCTGTGGGTCATCTGAATTCGAAAAAATGGGTACCACCTCAACCTCGAGTAAGTCCTATAGCCAACTTGACGATACATCTACGTCAGTATGCGTTCCTCAGTTTCTACCAAGTCTTGTGGTTACTGCTCCAGAATTTTCATGCTGTGATGATGAGGAAGAGAATGATGTTTTGGAACCACCGAAGGAATCTCCTGAGAGAAAACCAAAGCAAGCGTTGTCAATTGATGAGGTCTTAGCTGCAGCACTTGCTGGATTTTCATCCATGACAAGTGTCCAGAGTTCATTGGATACAGAGGCTTTTACAATTCGTACATCTGCAAGCGAGGAAAATGGCAATGACCTGCCTTCAGAATGTACCGAGCCTCCTGTTGCCAAATTGAGAAGTGGGGTAACTGACAATGACGAGACAGTAAAGTTCACCCAAATTCTCAAAGTTACTGCCACTGAGTTTACTGGTGATGAAAATGACGATGAGGACGAAGTCAGTCAACCTAGCCATCAGATAGGAAAGTCTATAGGTACTTCTGGTCCCTGCACAATTGAAGAAATCTGTTCAAGTGACTCTACATCGACTTCTACTGATGATGATGCTATAGAAAGTGCAAGTCGACCAACCCAAGATTTTGCCAATGTGCATGTAGAGGAAACTTCTGAAATGGTTGATTGTCCACCTTCTCAGAAAGATGATTATAACCTTACAGAGATAACCAGTGAACTAGAAAACAGTAACACATTGAGTGAGATTTCAATTCCTGACAAAACTGATATTCTGCAGTTGCATGTGTATCAGACTAGCGACGGTGGGAGTGTAAGCACAAGAGACGTTCAGGATAGGTCTGATAAAGAAATTTCCTCAGATATGCCCAGACCTTCGTATGCTTCGATAGTCGATTTTGAAATTCCAATCCTCGAGGTGAAATTCACTTCCAGGGGTATTTTCGGTGCGAAGTCTTCTCTTGAAGCCCTTTTGACTGATGAGACTGAAAATTCCCTTGAAGCCCCTATCCAGGAAATCGATGGTCTTCTGATCTCCCAAGAAATCAACTTGGATTCCGCTGAGAATGGAGAAACAGCGGGTTCTCGTGCCGAGGACCATCTATTGGTGGAGTTGGATGGTTATGGTGAGGAAAAAGTGTGTACAGATATGACTGGTGAGGTAATACAGGATCATCTTACATACATCAACCAGGAAACATTTGTAAGTCTCATCTGATGACTGATATGATGGTACATGGTGATGGAATGTGTTTCCTGTTTTTGTACATAGAACTGTTGCTTATTTATCTATTTTGTGTTCAACAGATGCAACTACTTATTGCTGCAAAAAGCAGTTCCAGCACTTGGTTTCTATTTTTGTTGGTACACAACAAATGAAAATGAGAGAGAGAGAGAGAGAGAGAGAACAAGTTTTGGTTTTTGTTTTTTCTTTCGGTTTCTGATGATATTGGTGGATTGGTTAGTGCGCTGATCCAAGTCAACTTGTGGAGCCCATTAAATGAGTTGACCACATAATGAAGTTGAGTATTTATTACCGGAATAAGTATTTCCTAAAGTATTGGGCACCAATATTTGCCAATCATCTAGTGAAACCATCCAATCCTCGGAATCATAGCTGGAGGCAACCATGGCTAAGACCCAGACAACCCCTGTTGAACCATCGCCACTTATCCGACCATTAGCCACACTTGTCCGACCATCAA
The DNA here is from genome assembly GCA_013146195.2 of Codonopsis lanceolata. Lineage (NCBI taxonomy): Eukaryota > Viridiplantae > Streptophyta > Magnoliopsida > Asterales > Campanulaceae > Codonopsis > Codonopsis lanceolata. Next base: position 97,863,870 of record CM028383.1, read on the forward strand.
CGGCCATTAAGCTGCTCAACCGACCCTCCACGCAAGCGCACCTGACAAATCTTCGATTCCATTCCTCTTCTCCAACAGTTCGATGAAGTACACACCTGGTCATAGTATAGTGTTCCCCTAAAACTTGGGAGACATGTCTTGAAATCGACCGCAGCTGGTCTAATGCCATCGATGAAGGTGTCCCTTCACCAACAATGCAGATGTGATCGCTTGACACCGCCTCCTAACTGTCCCATCGTGCCATTTATGCGACTTCAAACGTTGTTCCCCAAGATACCCACTATATAAAGCCAAAGGACTCAAGATCTCCAAAGAAACGTCCTTAGAGCAGCTCCAATGGAGCCTTGGCCTTGGTGCTCCAACCGGTTGCCCTCCATCAACCGGTTGAAGCTTCCTTATGTGAAGGTGTGATGGAGAGCCTTGAATTGTTGTACAACAATTGTTGTACTTTCTACCAAAATCAAAAATGTATTTTCCACGGGACAAAAATGGTTTATCCGTCTTATTAATTGTTGTAATCTTTTTTACTCCCTTCATTCCAAAATTATTTTCCTGATATCATTTCTCGTCCGTCCCAAAATAATTATTTTGTTTGAAACTTTTATTTTCAGGATAACACTTTTATCAATTTACTTTTATTTTTTCATCATATTTTAAAATATATTTTTCTAAAGATAAAATTAAAAATATATATATAAATTATTTGTTAGACATAATATATTTTTTCTACAATTTTTTAATGTTAAAAAGATATATTTAATTTTGAAACTATATTTATTACTTTCAAATATATTTTGTAAAAGAATATACTAATATTTAGTAGTGAGTTTATGTTATAAACTTTTTATAAATTTATGTATAATGGAAAATATGTTCATAAAAAAAAAAAAAAAAAAAAGAGTTTATAAGGTGGATACATTTTTGCTCTTATTTCACTACCAAAACCCCATACCTAGCTTTTGTGCAAGTGCAATTAAAGATCCAAGGTCCTATTTGACTCAATACTCATTCTCACATCATGAATATGTCTACTTTGTTTGATCACATTCACATGCATGTTGTTCATCATTTCTTCCTACCTTCAATCCTAGATATTTCACCCAAACATCCCATCATAACCTAGTCATCCCAGCCACCCACGTGGCCCATTCACAACATTAACCCTTATGTGCGTGTCTTTTTTTTTTTGTTTCAAGTCCCAATGTGCACTTACGAAAGAAATACTATTGCATGAATATTTATAAAATTTTGATCTAAAAGTTAATCGTAAAAGATAAACTCATTTATAGGGAGATTGATATATACAGTTAACTTTAAATCATTATACATTCTCCCTAAAATGAGTTTTTCGAGGAGATTTTTATTACAAGTTGGAGTCTTACGTTAATTCCGATATTATAGTCATCAAAATATAAAATTCTCCCAATAACAAGTTTTTTTAAAAAAAACTTTTTTTTCAGTGGAAGGGATCGAACGAAGGGCCAATAACAAGTTGAGAGTATATTTTTGATGAGTAAAATTTTGTTCAAATAACTCTACATAAATAACCTTAAGTAATCGACATATGACAAACCAAAATCGTGCGTAAAAAACAAAGAATTTTGATTGCATAATAAAGTAAGAAAAAGGGAATCTAATGAGTCAGACATTAAAATTATCCAAAGAGTTTAATATCTACAGAGAAAGAAACTTGTCAATAATGATGACGTAATAGTTTAACATCACTAAATATTTTCTTTGGAACTCAAAGACATTGCTCATAACATGTGTAAGTGACTGATTTAGACTTCACCACTTGATCCTAAAAAAGAAAAAGAAAAAGACTTGCTTGCCCACTTGAGAGAGAGAGAGAGATGTGTTAACAACCTTTTTCTTTCATTATCTTAAGATTAAAAAAGGAACTAAATATATTCCCACATAAGTAATTACATTACATATATATAAATTATAAATATATATACACACAAAGGTATGAAATAGATGGCTGGTTTAACATATGATATGATCAGTTATCAGAGTTGCCCACTCCACTAGTAGTGGTAGTAGTAGACTCATGAAATGATTGGTCCATTTCCCAACTTTGTCTTGGTACAATACTGCCATGGCCTGCCTCATATTCCTGCAATTTTTAACAATCACCCAATAAATAACAAAAATGATTCTTTACTTTATGCTGCACTATTCTTATTTGTCACCTCCAATAATTCAGCACCCCCACATACCCCCTCCATCCATATATTTATACTCATTGTTTTTCAAATGAAAATTTAACGTCTATCTTTTTTAATTTTTGTTTTGCAACCATTAAACGCGTATTATAAATTACTTGTTTTATGGTTTTTAATTTATTTAAAATTACACGTCATATTTTATTTGCAAAAACAATCGGTTTAAAGTCAAAACATGATAGTGATTTAGGAACCGATCAGGAAATACTATGTTGTTGTTGTTGTATTTTAGTTAATATATATACCTCCATTTTGTTGATCAAATCATGTGCTGTGTCAGCTGAAACCATAATTTGTCTTTCCAAACCTTGTATGAAACCAGTCTCCACTCCTTTGTCAAACAATGCAAGCAAGCTGTTATAGTATCCATCTACATTTAACAATCCCACCTGCAGTTCATTTTATATTCACCCATAATTATATAAAAATATTTTCATTAATTTTTTTTCCCTCCTAAGGGGGGCGTGAGAAAATATTTTCATTTATTTAGCGTAAGAAATTAATACACAGACATAGACACAGACACACCAAAAATGAAAGAAATTAAAAGAACATGAAAAACCATATGTATGTCTATATATCTTACTGGTTTTTCATGAATTCCAAGTTGAGACCAAGTTATCATCTCCAACAACTCTTCCATTGTTCCATATCCTCCTATATATATATGTATAGGCTAAAGTTATTGAGCATGTATATACATATTTAGTGTTGTTACACATATATAACTAGTTCAGTAAGAAGGAAGATTTAGCTAACTACGAAATTAAAGACTAATAATGTTAGTAAAATAGATACCAGGAAGCGCGATAAAAGCATCTGCATGTTTGGCCATCTCAGACTTCCTTTGATGCATACCTGCAACTACTTTAAGCTCCCCAATTGTTTCTCCTGATATCTGCAATTAATGTCACTCTTGTTGTTGTATTTGCTAGTTATTTAAATTGGAAATCAATTGAATTCTCATTTTACATGAAATATAGTATATATATATATAGTACCTCATGGGACAAGAGAGCTTTAGGAATCACCCTATACAACAAAAACAAAAATACAAGATACCGTGAGAAACCCATCAGAAGAATCAAACCCTTTATAATGCAAGTAGTGTGTGTGGATGGACATCTATGAGACTATGCATATATGAAGATACCCAAGAACATGACATCCTCCATCAAAGACAGTTTGAGAGATGAGGCCCATCAACCCTACACTTCCTCCTCCATACACCAAATCAATCTTTCTATTAACCTGCAGACATCAACAAAATGCATACAAAACAAATAAATAAAAGAGTTAGCTATTAAAATAATAACATTGACAAGGGAAGACAAATGCAATGATATATATATATATATATAGGCACATACTCCAGTTGTTGTTTTATGATAAAGATATTGCAAGGAATATATATATATATGTATAATTATTACCAGTTCTTTACCAAGCTGTTGGGCTGCATCACTAAAAGAAGATTGATAACCATCTCTACTCCCACAGAAGACACATATTCTTTTGATTTCTCTTCTCTTTTCTTTTTTGTTGATGTTCCTTCCCCTCTTTCCATCTGTATATCCATCCTTATACGGAGAGAGAGAGAGAGAGAGAGAGAGAGAGAGAGAGAGAGAGAGGTTTTGAGTGAGTGTGTGTGTTTGTGTTGAGGGAGAAGAATCAAGAGACCCTTTTACTTTTGAAACTGGCCTTGTGATAACTCCTTTATCTCCAACACTCCCTTTTGTCTCTTTAAAAAGTACTACTTGGTCTCTGTTGCAGATCAAGAGGCCAACATGACTCCAATCCCATCTCCATTTCCCTCCTTTTATCATCCTCTTCTCTCCTCATCTTCATATCTCCGTCTCTCTCTTTTTCTCTCTCAATAAATAATTGTAAAGATGGTTTGCTGAAATTTAGAGAAATGCCCACACCATTTTGTCTTTCCTCTTGTCTCTATCAAACTCAACATTTAGCTTTTAAATCATTTTACTGTCCTGTCTCTCTCTTTCTATCTGTCCATTCTAACACAACAAATTAACACAACCTCACATGAGCATGATGACATGATTACATGCTAGAATGTTCATTTAACGTGATCATGATTTCCATAACTGATGCATCATTTGATAAGGCTACGAATCACTTGATATCATACGATACACACATTTGTCATCGCGATGCATGAAATTGCACTGTAGAGGTTTGAAAAACAAGGGTGGTCCTACTAGAGTCAAATAATTGTTAACCGTACAAGAGCACTCAAAGCGTGGAATTATTAGTCTATCTCAATATCTTCTCGGTACAAATACTTTTGTTGGGTAACTTTTATGGTTGCGGGTAGCAACTATTTATACTGCTAACAACTTCTGGGGCATATCTGCAGTAACTTGGATGAGTTGTTGACCAATTAAAGTTTCTTATTCCGATTAATCGGATTAGGCGGACCAGAGTCATGGGTGTACGACTTACGTATTTCAACAAATTCCAATTTAGTAAAGGTGCACTGTTGCTTTAGAGCATGCTAGTTAGAAGTGAGATTGGTCCTGTTTGTTCCAGTTTTTCGTAAAAAAAAAAAGAAAATCCGAACCAAACCAATAATTCGGTTATTACAAAATGAAAAATTGGAAACAATCAAATATATATGAGAACCAATATTTTGATCCGATTCTGTACTTTTTTTTCGGTTCTTAATCAATAAGTTACTAATACCGGTGCAAGAAGTTGTATATAAATTGACATTTGACAGAAACAATTGACACTACTCTTTGATAATCAGGAAATTTCAAGGAATAATTGCAGGCCAGTATACTTTTCTGAAATTATAACCGATCAAGTACCTGTAGAAACTAACAAAAGTTTAGGAATAACGACATAACCTTTCCATTGATTGAATCACCTATTTATAGGGAGAGTTACAATTAGGGTTACACTTGGAGTAGGGTACAAGAAACCTATACAAGGAAGGTAACATAATAAGGAAAGAACTCTACAAAGAAATTACAATTAATTACTAATTACAAATAAACAAGAATAATAAAAATATATTATTCTCTAATATGCCTCCGCAAGATGGACGGTCGAGAGGAGAGTCAAATCTTGTGAAGTAATTGATGAAATCGCTAGCGAGCAAGAGGCTTGGTTAGGGCATCGACCAGCTGATCAGCTGAGGAGATATGACAAACTCGCATAAGGCCATCCTGAACCTGTTGCCGGATGAAATGAAAATCCAGGGTCACATGCTTCATGCGAGTATGAAAGACCGGGTTCGAGCAGAGACTTGTGGTGCCCACATTATCACAGTAAATGACTGGTTGAGTCGAGGAGGTTAGCCCGAGTTCGCCAAGAAGAGACACAATCCACCTGACTTCAGTAGTAGTGACAACCACTCCTGTGTATTTCGAGGAGAACAATGTTATTTCTTGGAGCTCCAAGAGATCGGGTTGCTCCCGAGATAGACAATGTAGCACCGGTGGATGTGTAGTCATCCTTGTTGCCGCCCGATCGGCATCAGTGAAGGCATGGAGAGCAGGGAGAGACTGGCGATGAAGAAGGATGCCCGCATTGATAGAGCCACAAAGATACTGAAGAACTCGCTTGACTGCATTCCAGTGCTTAGTGGTCGGCCTATGCATGAACTGAGACATCAGGCCGAGTGAGAGACAGATATTGAAGACTTCCGACCATTGCTCGAAACTCTGTCGGATCCGTAAGAGCAGTGCCCGTATGAAGAGTCAAGGTCAGCGAGGTAGTAAGGGGCAGAAGAAGAAGGCTGACCTTAACTGCAGAACTTGCTCCCAAAAGGCAAAAAAGAAATCCTGACCTTAACCCAGGTAACTTTGTTCCTTTTCCCCCAACACCAGATATTCCTGTCACTGATCCTACTCCAAATTCTCCTCCCTCAAATCCTAGATCCCCAAACACAGCTCTCATAATTTTTTTTCCTCCTATTAGGAATCCCACCTTCCATCCTAGACATTCATATTATCAAGCCAATCCAGTTCACATTCCTCCAAATTGGATATTCCCAATTGATCATCTTCCCTACTTTGTACAAATCATTCTCTCTTTTCATGAGGAGAAGAAAAATGAAAAACCACCTGTCAATCCCATTAAATACATTGACCATAACCTAAAAAGAAGACCCTATGTTCTTTATCCAGTTACCCCAAATTTGTCCCAAGAAGACCTAGTAGCTAACTATGAGAAGTATTTTGACCCTCTTCCTCTGCTTTGGAATAGATTCTACCTATCCAATGATAGGTTTGTTCAGGATGAACTCATATTTCTGGCCTTGACCATTTACAGCAAAGTGCATGAACTGCCAGCCCTTCCTCATAATGATCCATATCTGGTAGGAAGACTTGCTTTGCCAGAAGATGATGTGTTGAATCAAGATTGGGAATAACCCTCAGTAGATCCAACCAAACTTGCAAGAATTCAAAGGGCTGCCAACAAGTATGTTCAAGATGCTGTCAATACAACCAATCAAGATTACATTGAGTTACATAGACAGATGGCTTCCATGTCAGGAGGAGCTTATTTGAGCACTGCATTCCCCGATGCCTTCACAAGTAACCCTGCCTCTTTGATCACTGAGTCAATTCCCACAGTTCCTTTTGTGATTCCCTCTTCTATTCCTTTTGTTGTCTCCTCAACAGTCTTACCTGTAACTACTTCACCTGAACCTACGCCCACATTCACATGTACTCTACAACCTATCTCATTGCCTTCCTTTACTCCAACAGTTGCAGCCTCATCATTAGTCCTTCCACCATCTGCTCCTATTCACATTCATCACCGACCACTCCGATGTCGACCTCATTGTGTCGCCCATACCTCTTGTTCCAATTTCCCCTTCAGCTGATGCTGTTCCTTCAACCATCCAGCTGTGTTAGCTATTCCTATCCCTCCAACTGATCCTTCAGCTGCTATTGTGCTCTCTTCAGCTGACACTGTGATTCCTTCCCCTATACTGCTTGATGCTGACAAACCAACTCATCCAAACCAGGCTTCACCTTTAATCATTTTGCCTGACTTGTCTCTTCACTCCTTTCTTCCTTTGTCAGTCAGTCATCTCAATGCCCAAAAACCTGCACTAACTGATGATTCTTCAGCTGATGAATCTGATCATCAGTCTACTGAGGAATCAGTGGAAAAATCTTCTGTAGGCTCCTCTTCTGACTTCTCCAAGTCTACTTCTGAGGATGAGTCCCTCCTTAGTCCTTCTCAACTGGCCTCCAGAAAGGCCAGGAAACAAAGGGAAATTATTTCTCAGGCTCTCTAACATCCCACTGGAAAGAAAATTATCTTTCCTGTGATCATACCTGATCCTGAACCAGAGCCCCAATCCCAAGTTCCAGCCTACCCTTTGTCCACCTTCTTCCCTCCAGACCCCGAGGATGCAAACATACACACCTTTCAGCTTTTCTCTAATGATCCAGGCATTTCTCAGCCTCCTACCCCTGAGCCTACTGATCCTTCTCCACCAGACACTCTTTCTACTTTAGCCAAGCTGGACCTTCTTTATGTTCATCATCTCCAGATGAAATCAACCTTCACTCATCACACCAATCAGCTTGCTACCCTCCAACAACAGGTTGCCTCCCTTCTCCCTAACCTTACCCAGATAATCACTACTGAAGTCCAGGCTGCCATTGCTGCTGGTGACCCTATAGAGGCTCACATGGATGACTGGAGAAATATACTTCTTTATCAGCAAGAATGGGCCAACAGGGCTTTCAATGCAGAAGCTACATTGCTTCAAACCATTCGGGAGGAGAAGAAGCAGAAAGCTAGAGCTGATGCATACTTGGCCGAAAATAAGATTCTTTGACAAAGGCTTGGCCTTAAGCCATCATAGTCAGCAACTGAACCTGAGGCTGACAAAGAAGCTGAAAAAGGAGATAGTGCTACCGAGAAAGAATCAGAAGCTTATGATGCTGATGCTAACAAGGAACCTGCAGTTGAAGAAGATGCAGATAGAGATGGCACTGCTCAAACAAACGAGCCTATTACTGAAGTTGGTCCATCAGTTACAGCTCAAGTTGAAAAGCCCACTGAAGGATCCACATCAGCAGCTGACTGAACCAAACTCTCTCTCTCTCAAAACTTTGAACTTTTAAGACATCTGTTTTACTTGTAGTAGACAATTATCTTCTCCCTAGTTTTAATTTCCAACTACCTCCTTCATATGTTACTTGCTTGGCTTACTAACATCTATTTTGCAGGAACATAAGTATTTTTGGCTCTCTGCTTTCAAGTGAATGGTTTTAAGCAAATAGGAGGAGATTGTTGAATCTTGACTTAAAATAAAATTTGCTTAAAATCATTCCACTTGTTGTCAGCCAAGAACTTTTAAGTTATTTTATTTTGGTCAACTTGTGATTTAAATTCTTTGTCAGTTACTTGTTTCAGCTGACCATAATGTTATAGTGTCAGCTTGTTTACCTCATTTACTTGAACACTCCCTTGTACTGACACTTTCTCATTTTGTATTTTTGGTAGATATTCTGTAAGATATCTTTCCAACAGGATCCCTGTGATCTTGTGAAGATACGTATACATTGCCAAACATATTTCAAATTCAAATGTGTTCCTAATGGGTTGCTCTTCAAGAACATCTATAAATACTCACAGGAAGCATTTGAAGAGATGAAGAAGTCTGAAGCTTTTAAATCTAAAAGAAAATCTCTTTGTGCCTTAGTCTCCTTGAAAAACTTTAGCTAGATACTCTTCTTTGAATATTTCTTTATAGTTATTGTTTAGACAAACACTGAGTGATTCATTTCATACCTTTTAGAAGTCAGTCAGTTTGTCTCACGAGTTTGATTGTTATTAAATCATTCTCCATAATCACTGGTCTTTTGTTGTACACTGATCCGTTAGAGATCAATTAGATTTTTAATAAAATTAGTGCACTTCAAAAATCCAAGTCTGACTAACTTGGTAGTGGACGTAGCAGTTTTACTGTGAACCACTTCAGTTCTCTTGTCAGTTATTTCTTCAGCTCTTACAAACTGATCTAACACTTAAGAAGTCTTAATCTACTTAAGTGTCAGCCAATTAATTACATTAATTGTTTAATTATATGTTTTAATAAATTGTTGGCTTAAATCACAATTTGGTCACCCTACTTTTCAACTTTTTGCAATATGATCACTCTACTTTTTTTTTCTCAATTTAATCATTATACTTGCCTTTATTTTCACGTTCATCACTCCATCCAATTTTTTGGATGGAAAACTTTTTAAAAAAATAAAAACCCGAAAATGCCCCCACTTAATGCAATTAGATCCTCTTTTTTAATCCAATTTTGACTATTAAAAAAAATTTAAAACCCCGAAAATGCCCCTACACCATCTTCTTCTTCCCACCGTCATCTCCACTAACCCACATAATCTGAGCCCCATCTCCACCATCACTGCATCTCCAGATTAATTTTTCCTATATGATTCCACAAAGAATAAAAAGGGGGTGTAAATGTTGACTCAGTCCGTCAATGAGTTCAGGCACAACCGTGTCGTGTGAACCCAAGTCGAGACCGATCCCTGTCAAACTCGAACAAGAACCCTTGTTGCATTAGGTTCCCAATTACCGCGAATCAAGTTGATGTCGAAACCGTCTGTAATGCCAAGCATTTGGCGTCTTCTGTTGTGTCGATAAAGTAGTTTCCCGATGGTGGGGACAACAATGAGTTGCCAGCGAGTTTAAAACTCAGTCTGGGTAGACTCAGTCTCTTGGTTCTTGACATGTTCAGACAGAGATCGAAACCTAGAGTGCACTGAGCTAGGCTTGGTATCTTCACGCTCCGTTTAAATGCGGCTACAATCTGAGCACCAACAGGAGCTTGGGTTATGCTCGACTGGCATCTCCTCGCTTACGCCGTCATTGAAGAGTTCTTCGAAATTTTATGCGATTATGGCGAAATCAGGATGTGTCTGCCAATGTTTCTGCCGATTTTGGTCAATGAGTTTCCACCAACTGTTATGGTGGATGGCGAAGCTGGGTTCGTGCGATGATGACAACTTGAGAGATTTGTCCGGATGCAGGGGTTGTAGGCGAAGAAGAGAGAGATGGGAGATGAAGAGACGAGAGATTGAGAAACCGGTGGAGATGATAGCAGATGAGGGGGGTCGGTAATGAAGCAGGGGCGGATTTGGCTGGAGATGGAGCAGGAAGGAGGCCGCTGGCCGCTGATGTGCGTGGAGGCTGGAGGTCAATATTAGGGATTATATATATATATATATATATATATATATATATATATATATATATATATATATATATATATATATATATATATATATTGGAATATAAATTAAATATTAATAATTTGATTTTTAGTTTAACCATTTAACTATTAACATTTTAAGCTAAAACCCTTAACATTAGTAAGGGCATTTTGGTCATTTCAAAGATTCAGTCCATCTAACTAACGAGAAATAATCCTCAGTGACCTTATTGACTTGATTTGCCAAGTATAGTCACTAAATTGAGAAAAAAAAGTAGAGTGATCATATTGCAAAAAAAGTCGGAAAGTAGGGTGATCAAATTGTGATTTGATCACTCTACTATATTGCAAAACCCTTAACATTAGTAAGAGCATTTTTTGTCACCCTACTTTCCGACTTTTTGCAATATGATCACTCTACTATTTTTTAATCAATTTAGGGACTATACTTGACAAATCAAGTCAATAAGTCAGGATTATTTGTTAGTTAGATAATTGTATGAAATGACAAAATGCCCTTACTAATGTTAAGAGTTTTTAGTTTAAAATGTTAATAGTTAAGGGTTAAACTAAAAATTAAATTATTAATATTTAATTTATATTCTAGACTTACACCCAATTCGCACCCGCACTTCGATACATGACATGACAAAAAATATCAAGAAGCTGTTAAAACATTAACAAATGTCAAGTTTCTGAGTGGTCAAAATTGCAAAAGAAAAACACAAAAGGACAAATTGTGGGGGCAAAGTGTCGAAATGAGCCATGTTTGAAGTTTGGGCACCACACCAAAGGTTTGGGTGTGGCGCCCAAACCTCCTATAGGTGGCGCCCAAACCTTCTTCCCCAACACTATTCATCACTCCATTTGCGTGAAATGCAATTCGTCGAACGCAGTTGTACAATCCTCGATGCACGGAGAGAAATCACAAAATTCCTTCGATGTCGGCTCCTTCCTATAAATAGAGGCCTCCGCTCCTTCATTCAACACACGCTTTTGCGTAAAATTTCTCTCAAGCGTCGTTGTTTGTTACACAAGAAATAAACACCGATAGATAAATTTCTAAAGCCTCGAAACCACGCCTGCCAAACCTCGCCAAACACAAATCCAACCGGTAGAAGTGTACCTTAGCCCCCAACTAGGTGTCCACCCTTTTTCCTTGGCCCAAAAATCGTGGATAGAAGCGGTTGCTCGCCCGATTTAAAAAGGCCAAAATAGCGATGGTAAGCCGTTACTACGCCAAAATTTAGCCTTTTCCAAACAAAACATTAAATAAATAAGCATACCTACCCGATCCCGAGGCCGTAAAAGTAACTTTCAGAGGCGATTCTGTTGCCCAAATTCACACAACACACAACTTCAACTGGACTGCACGGACCAAAAAAGACTCTCTCTCCTCCAGAGACGAGCGAGCACACCCTCACGCCGCTTTGTAAGCTTTTATTGTTAAAATCTTTTATTTCTATGTAATAGTATTATTTTCATCCGGCCCAATGTAAATATATAAGTTGTCTTTGCGGATTTTATTAGAAAATAGTACTAAATGTAGCCGTTATTATGGCCAAATGTTTTTAGATAAGTTTGTATTTATTTACTTTATTTATTTAATAAAGTTTTATTTGTAAATATATTATTTCGGTCGGTTCAATATCAAAATATAGCGATTATCTTTCACCGGATTTTATTAGGAAATAATACTAAAAGAGCGTTATAATGGCCAAATATTTTTAAATGTGCCTGTAATTATTGGAAAGAGATGGTCAGCGAGTCCAGTAAATAATGTGGCCACGAATGTATCTCTTTAATTTTCCCTTGTCAAAATAAGACCTTATTTATTTGCTAACAAATGTGACAATAAGCATACTTGACCAAAAAGCCGAGAGCCGAAAGGGCGAGTTGGGTGCCTAGCACCTTCCCAACTCGTAACTTAGCCTCCGAACCCGCTTTCAAAATCTCGGTTTTCTTTTACGGTTTTCCTTTATTTTTGCCTTAAAATAAAGGTGGCGACTCTAAAACATTTTGGATCCAGTGGGGCCTCGCAACATCTTTCTTTGCACTTTCACGTTCTTCCCTACTAAGCGAGGAGAATGAGAATGGAAAGGTGATGTATTTCTAATGTCTTGGTATCCCGAAATAATGGATAACTTGACGAAGAAAACCCAAGGCACTCATAGTGATCCAAAATAGGCCATAAGGCTATTTTCATAAAATTCATAGTGGGGCGTCGCAATATTCTTTCTTGCACTTCTCTATTTTCCTTGAAAGATAAAGGGGAGAATGGGAATGGAAGAGTAATGCATTCCCATATCACGTTATCCACGAAATAAGGGATAACTTGACATGGAAAACCATAAGTTCCCATATTGGATACAAAATTCACTTCAGCAAGGGGCACATTCCAACGTGCTAATATAAGCGGCACTCCTCTCGCACTTTGGATTTCGTCTTCCCTAAACAAGGGAGGGTGGAGCGAGGCGGTGGTGTCCGCGCATCCTGCGTCTGGCGCACCTATCAAGAAGCGGCGCGGGGCGTGAGAGCATCTCAAGGAACCTCGTGTGGCGACTTCTGGGGCGTTGTTTTTATTTTAAATAAAATGGAGGCTAGACTAAAATAAAACCTTTTTTTGTTTTTATTTGTTTACGGCTGCGGTATGCTTGTCATATTAATTTACGCATTTGAATAAAGTGTT
>CM028383.1:97877110-97920058 GCA_013146195.2 Codonopsis lanceolata
ATACCTTGTTTGAATTGAGGAAGAAAAAATTCTAGACAAAATGAATTTTTTATGATAGTTTTTAGTTTGTATGTTTTTTGTTTTAAAATATGTTGTTATATATTTATTTAAGGGTAATATAGTAATTTAACTAAAACAAAAAAATAAAATATTTTCTAACTTATACAACCACCCCCCACTTTTTAAAAAATTAACAAAATTACCCACAGGAATTATACTCACTTCACTTGGCCCAAACCCACGGCCCCTCCCTCACTTTGGGCCACGCCCGACCCTAGCGCCGGCTGGCCCAAACCCTTTTGATTGGCCACCGGCCGGTCCCAAACCAGGCTCCCCCTTTGGGGGCGCCACCGAGCCGACCCTTCGCCCGAGGCCAAACCCAGCGCCACCAACCCGTCCACCGTCCGGGCCCCTTTAGGACTACCACGCCGGTCCCCTTCCGGCCCAACCCAACCGTTTTTTGGATCACGCCACTAGCCCGTCCCAAAATACTGACCCAATCAAGTCTTTTGAATTTACAAGTAGTCCCAAACCCAACACCCTTACAGATTTGGTTTCAACCCAATCCTTATTAAGCATTTTTTAATCCCAATTTGATTTTAAATTAATTAATAAATTAAAATATAAAAATTAACATTAATTTAAATTTAATAAAAAAACAAAACATTAATTTAAATTCATTAATTTAAATTTAACAAAAAAACAAAAAAAAATGAATTTACGTAAAGGGAATTTTGGGAAAAGGATTTTCAAAAGTGCTGTATTAAGCATTTTATAGGTGTTGTATTAAGTAATCGTTTGAATATTTAGTGTCCTAAATCGTTGTATTAATAGTTTACAAGTATTAAAATTTTAATCTCTAATCTAAAAACCATAGTTTATTAGACCTAATGCACATATTAAGAAATTGTACTTGACCTATTATAAAATATTAATTACTACGTTCTAAATAATTTTTTTGGCTATTCTTTTTCTTAGCTTTAAAAAAATTATTATGTTTTCAAATATTCATTTTTAGGAAAAACTCCTACCAATTTATTACTTTTTTTTCCCTACTTTAACAATGATCTCACATGCACGTGAGGTTTAAAAATTTTATTTACTAAATCAATGTATATTATAGAGTCAAATTAATCATTTTTAAGCTCAGTCAAATAGGATAATTATTTAGAAATGAAGGGTGCAGAGGTCTGGGGACGTGACCCCACTCAAAAATTTATTATTTCCTTCCTTAGGTCTTGCATGGAGAGAGAGGTGATGCATTATCAAAAACACATAGAAAGACTATGTGTGTGTGAGAGAGACCGAGTTGCAAAGTATTAAAGTAACCAAAAAAATAAACTTACTTGCGCATAGGCAGCAAGTCGACAAGAGCAGGCGTTAGGGGTGACAAGCATCACGCAGCAAGGACGTGAAATCCTTCTTTCGGTAATAAACAAACTCCCTCTTCTTTCTTTATTTTATCTGAAATTAGGGGTTTTGGTTTAATGTTAAGTAGTTCATTGGGCAAATGACACAATTACTCCCTGAACTTTAAGAAAGTCCACTAGCAGTCCATGTGCAATGCAAATGCACACCACTGACCAAAGAATACATATTTTGTTCATTGAAAGTCTCTAGCCCTAACTCTGTTACCCAAGCTGCTGCTAAGGGACCATCTAGAGAGTTTGAAGAACTACTAGGAAACAATCAAAACGAAGGGGCATACTTGTAACTTATCTCCTTCTTCCTAAGAACATCTCACCCCACTTTCAGTACACCATTTTCTCCTTTTCTTAGCCTGCCATCACTACTACCTCTTTTTTCTATTTTTATTCTTATTAAAATTTGATAAAATGTAAAATCATTTTGGGACAATCGATTCATGATTTTCATAATTACACGTACCAATGAATATGGGGGTTTCCAAATTCTGAGCCCTAACCTCATATTTTTGTTGTTGGATGTAAAAATGACGGATAGATATGGGGATATTCTAATCGAACCTGGATGAAATGTGGGATACGTCACTGTACTTGAAGATTGTGACCGAAGATGGAGAAGATGGATGTCGGAGAAGGGAGCAATTTGATACGATGGGTCGAAGGAGAGAGTTGGAGAGGGTGTTGGGTTCGTTGGATCTAGCTGAAGGAAGTGATTGAAGTAGGAAGGATGTTACCAAAGCTGGAAAATATGCTGGTGCACTTGTTCTGAAGGAGGTGACCGAAGATAGAGCTTGTTGGAGACGGAGATAGATGGATGGCGAGGATGTTGCAGTTGGTGCTTGGAAAGATTTGTTTGCTTGAAGATGAGCTAGAGAGATCCGAGATGAAGAAGAAATTCGAATTTCAGTAGGTTGGACCTTGGGATAGAGATGGCAGCGACCATGGCTAGAGATGTAAGACACATCGATGAGAAGGAGGGGCTAGTCTGCTTATTGGTGCCATCTTCTTCTTCCAATTTTGGATTGCAATTATTTGCAATTTTCATATGACCCATTTGTTTTGATGATATTACAGGCAACAAATATTGCTGACTTCATGATATTACAAACAATCCATATCGCTAATTTTATGGAACTTCAACTAATGAAGTTAGGGGCAGAGACTATCGCTGTCCAAAATTTGCATACTTTGGTCTGTGCTGTGCATTTGCGTTGTACAAGGACCGCTAATGAACTTTCTTAAACTTCAGGGACTAATGGTGTAATTTTCCCTAGTTTATTTAAGTCATGAGTTTGATGAATTGGTGTATGAAAACAAACATTAAAGCCTTGATTGAGATTGTATTGGAACAATTTGAAGAAAAAAATCCAATTTCTTTTAGTTATTTGTTGTGTTTCTTCATTATTGAGCTTATATTCGAAATTAGATGATTTCTTATTGGAAATTTGTTGTTTAGTTTATTTATGTATATTCTTTTCATTAGTAGCTTGGGAATTTGTTAATTGTTATTAGCATATTTTTGAATTTTTATGGTTAAACAATAACATTATTACAAAACACAACCGAGGAAAATAGGAAACATATGATTGTTTTGAGAACTTTAGATGTGTTAAATACACTAATGAGAACCAAGTTAAAACGTCCACACACACAAAATAAAAAGTAGGAATAAATTGTGACGTCACTGATTTTTTTTCATGGATTTACCACTAGGAGTCGAGGAAGGACTAGAATATTGTATGTTATTCAAGGACATGTGAATTTATGGCTCATCAAATAAAATAAAAAACATATCAAGGGTAAATTTGTAAAAAAACTTTCAAAAAAATATTTTTTAATGCATTAAAAAAGATGAACTTTTTCTATATAAAATGGTGAAGTACTTTTTAGGTGAGACGGATGATTTAGGCTTCTTAAGACAAATCATTGACCATCAACTTCTTCCTAATTTAACCGTGGTTCTAGGTTTATCGTTGTCGATAAACCTTAGGGCCGGTGGATTAGTTTTAGATGACTAAATTTTAATTGAGACCGTAGCTTATTTGTTTTTTAAACTTTTTTTTTTCTCCTAAGGAGGGCATGGGAAGGGATCGAACCTGAGACCTCACACTTTGTGAAGCCTCATGTCTACCACTGAGCCACCCCCTTAGGGGCTTTTTTTTTTTCCTCCTAAGGGGGGCATGGGAAGGGATCGAACCTGAGACCTTACACTTTGTGAAGCCTCATGTCTACCACTGAGCCACCCCCTTAGGGGCTACCGTAGCTTATTTGTTATGTTGCGTTTTTCTTGTAAAATTTTAAATATTAATGATATGTTTTGTTGCCAAAAAAAAAATATATTCATGAAGAAATTGTCCATCTTACTTTAATGTTAAAAAAAATTCATTAATACTTGATTACCACATAAACTAGTTAAAGAGCCCGTACTCCGCACGGGTTCTTTTAGTAATAATACTACTATAATTTTTAAATGTGACATATATTTCTCCTTTTGTTAATAGTAGTAGCAAAGTTTTTAAATGTTTAGGCATTATGATTACAATATCGGAATATAAAATCAACATCATTTTCACCAATGTGGAATATATATGTTCTATTGGTAATAATAATGAAAGTCTTCTAATCAATGTGAGATACATCTATTCTATTAATAATAATAGTAAAAATCTTTTATCTTCCAATTTTTGAAACCAACATTATTTTTCTAATAAATGTGAGATACATATATTCTATTAATAATAATAGTAGAAAACTTTTATTTTAAGACTTTTGAAACCAACATTATTTTCTATTTAATGTGAGATACTGTGAGAACCCCGTTTCGAACTTTCCTCGCTACTGAAAAAAAATGAATGGTTTTAAAACTTAAGCGCGTGAAATACAATTGGCCTCGTTGTGGATAAAAAAAAATTTGGTTACAGAGTCGCCACCTCTATTTTATAGATAGAAAGAGAAAAACAAAAAATATCAGAAAATAAGGGTTCGGAAGCTAATTTACAAGTTAGGAAGGGGTTATGCAGCCAACTCGTCCTTTCGGTCTCAAAATAGGTTTTTTTGCTAAGTACGTTCTTTTTATAAATTTAAAATATAATGAAAGCATATGAAATTTGGACTATAATAAAGTCTGATATGCCCGGCCCAATCCAGGTCACGAGAGAAGCACGAGCTAGCATCACGTGTCAGTCACGAGCATGATGAGTATGGGGCCCGCCGGCCTAGCGGGCAAAGTAATGGAAACATTAAGTAGCGAGCAGTGCAACTCCCGCCCAAACCTGGCCGGGCACAGGCCTTGCCTGTCCGACCAGGGGCCATGCCCGGGAACCACTATCACACCGAGTAAAGAACAAGATTCGTCTCACCCAAACCTGGTCGAGCACCGACCTTGTCTACCCGACCAGGGGCCACCCCCTTAAATCTATGCTAACTTCAGAGTAGTGCACATCAAATAGCCGGGCAGAGCCTTGCTCGCCCGGGCACATATCAAGCAGGAAGCACCAGAGGCTTGTTCTCCAAGATAAGTCAAAGGTTTCCATCTTTGAGCAGGGCACTTACCTTATCTGTTCCTACATCTACGCGGCCAGCCGCCTATCATGCCTAAAATCAAGGGATTCTCTTCTTGATTGACTAGGTAACTAAGGAAACTGAATCCTAGACGGATCCAACCACATTAGGGACCTATAAATACCCCTCCATAACCACAAATAAGGTACACACACTTTCTTGAGCCTAGAAACTCTGTCGAATTCTCCTTTGACATTCACACTCGATACTTACTCTCACGCGGGAGGGGTTTCGTGAAGCCCTGCCTTTGCACTTCCACTCAGGTTTTTTGTGTTCTTAGACAGGCTCAAGGAAGGAGATTCAAGCCCAGATATCCTACCCAACATACGGATGGCCCAAGCTGTGATTTTGCCACATCAGTTTGGTTCCGTTGCCGGGAAACGAAGTTTCATCACTTCCTTCAAGTTTTTCCGGTGTAAGTGTTTCAAAAATCACTTCCTTCAAGTTTCTCTCTCTAAATTTTTCTCTCTCTAGGGTTTGACTCCCACGGTGGCTATGCCATCAGACATTGGGCTGGCGGCTCCTCCGCTGGTTCCTCCGCCTGATCATACTTTCAAACCTTCTTCCGCGTTTGTTGAACCTAGTTCACTCAAGGCTGGTCTCTCTTTCACGGCGGCAGCTGCACACCCCACTCAGAATCCTGGTGTGAACCCTAATGCTCCTCTAGTTCTGCCGGCAATTCCCTTAGCCCCACGGCCAGCAATATCCATTATGGATGAACCGGGGTGCCTTTTTTCTCCTGTTGAGATCGAGCTTTTGGACAGGCGATTTGATTTTACCCTAATCATGAAGTTTTCAGTGGGTAGACCACAGGTTCACGTGATACAAGATCACATTGCTAAGAATTGGAGACTGTCTAGCTCTTTTATTGTAGGTATGCTTGATCCCTGCCACGTAATGATACATCTTACTTCGGAAGAGGATATGGTTAGGGCTTTGTCCAAAGAATCAAGGATGATTAACATGTGCATGTTTCACATCTTCCATTGTTCATCAAACTTTGCCTTCAAAAAGGATAGTCCTTTTGTAACGGTATGGGTTAGACTTTATCAGTTACCACTTACGTACTTTAACCTATCTTCCCTGTAGTGAATTGGTAAGACGGTTGGACGATTCTTGCATGCAGATGACCGCACACTGGCATTAACCCATCCTATGTATGCTAGGGGTCGCCAGGTCGCTCGGCGCCCGCGCGCCCTGGATAGGGGTGCGCTGCGTGCGGATGCGGACACCACCGCTCTCATTCCATCCTCCCTTGTTTAGGGGAAAACGAAATTGAAAGTGCAAGAGGAGTGCTGTCTAAAATAGCGCGTTGGAATGCGCCTCGGTTGACTTTAGTAGATTTTTGGTCCAATATGGGAGCTTTGGGTTTCCTGCATCAAGTTATCCCTTGTTTAGGGATACCAGGATATGGGAATACATCACCCTTTCATTCCCATTCTCCCTTTTTTAGGAGAAAACGGAAAAGTGCAAGAAAGGAGTGTTGCGAGGCCCCATTATGGATTTTATGAAAATAGCCTTATGGCCTATTTCGGATCACTATGGGTGGTTTCAGTTTCCTGCATCAAGTTATCCCTTGTTTAGGGGATACTAGGATATAGGAATACATCACCTTTTCATTCTCATTCTCCTTTTTTTAGGGGAAAACGGAAAAGTGCAAGAAAAGATGTTGCGATGCCCCACTGGATCCAAAATGTTTTATAGAGTCGCCATCTTTATTTTAAGGCAAAAATAAAGCAAAACCAAAAGCAATAAAAAACCAGAGATTGCAAAACAGGTTCGGACGCTAAGTTACGAGTTGGGAAGGTGCTAGGCACCCAACTCGCCCTTTCGGTCTCAAAAGCGGTTTTTGGCTAAAGTATGCTTCTTGTTATATTTATTTAGCAAATAAACAAAGCATTAAAAGACAGGAAAATAAAAGCAAATACATCTGCGGCTACATTATTTACGGACTTGGAGCCGTCTCCTTACAATAATTACAGATATATTTAAAAATACTTGGCCATTATAACAGCTCTTTTACATAATATTTTCTAACTAAATTCAGGCAGCACAACGGCTTATATTTTCTACATTTGGCCGGATTTAAAGAATAACTTTTATAAAAATAACGACCTTAAAGGCTATTACCTTTTAGAGCGGAGGGTGCTCGCTCTGTCCTTCTCGGGAGAGGGAGACTTTTATGCTGCTGCTGCTGTGATTTGGGTAGAGTAACGACTTATTTTTGGTGGTTTTGGCTTGTTTTCTCGGGCGGAGTAACGACTTAGTTTTGGTGGTTTTGGCCTATTTATTTGGACGGAATAACAGCTTACTTTTGGTGGTTTCAGCCTATTTACTCGAGCAGAGTAACGACTTACTTTATGGTTTTCGGGCCGGGGAAATAGGGTGGATACCTAATTAAAGGGCTAGGGATCACTTTAACCGGTGGGTTTTTGGTTTGGCGGAGTTTTGGCAAGGTTTAGAGGCTTTATAGAAAGACCACTCCCTATCTCACTTCACTCACTACTTTCTCAGCGTTAGGACGACGTAGAGAAATTTTATCGATGTTTCTCTCAGTTTCTTTCCGGGTGTTCTGAAAGTGAGTCCCGAAGCCTGTATTTATAGTTGAAGGAGAGGACTCATCGGGGATTAAAAATCCTCTCTATACGCTCAAATTCCTTGTACACCGGGCTTCCGAACTTGCACAATGCGTTAATTGGGAGGGCTCCTGTAGCACCTTGGGCGCGGACACATGGTCTTCTTGGTGCCGCGCCAGAGGGGTCTTTAGGCCGTGCCAGGGCACTGTTTCACTTTCAAATTTTGCACTTTTATCCCTTGCATTTTACTGTCTCGCGCATCCTGCTTTGCCTTTCGCATTTTTAACTCCTGTAACTTGACATTTGTTAAGTTTAAACAATTGTTGATATCACATGCCAGAGTCACATATCCGGGGTACGAAATTGGGGTGTCTACAGAGCCCCTCAACGATGGAGTCTACGGGTAACCCGAGGCTTACTGAGTAGACGAACATCGTTGATAAACAATAGACTCTCCAATTTCGTGCAATTAAAATAGGAGAGGAATGCAACAGGTAACAGTTATAATGCAACAATTTATAATGCTAACCAAACTCCATAGCCTAGACATATTTAGTCGGTTATAGCAGGTTATCGTAGTTTTTAAGCAGATATGCAATGAAAAGCTCTAATGGTCGGACCTACTAGTGTAGGTTGACTACGTATCCCTTAATAAAGGAACTCAGACCAAAACGTAGTTCAGGCTAAAATCTAAACTATCACTCGTGCAACGGTTGTGCCTACCGAAATAGGCTACCTACGTATCCTTATACAAGGAATCAAATCGAAACGTAGTTCACTCTGCCGGGGATCAAATGATGCGGTGCAAGTGCTGCAATGCTAAATGAACAAGTGTTGCAAAGCTTTATCAAATGATTGCTGCAAAGGTAATTATAAAGTGTTGCGATGGTCGTGTCTACCGAAATAGACTGCCTACGTATCCTTAGCCAAGGAATCAGACCAATCGTAGTTCGTCTGCTGCTGTGCGGCATGAAATGTCTCATCAGGAACGCTGCCTTCGTCGGAGAACAAAACCTTTCCCTCTGATCCGGGGTTGCGTGCCCCTTAAAAGAAAGTTTTCCAACACGGCGATTGATGTCTGGAATTCAATGTCTCCTCAGGAACGAAGCCTTCGTTGGAGGACAAAGCATTTCCCTTGCCCCGGGGTTGCCTGCCCCGTTAGGAAAGTCTTCCAAACATCATACAAATGCACAGAAAAGGAAAATACCTTCCTTTTCTTACCCTTGTCGTGCCTTTGCGGCAAATTGCCGTTGCTGCTCTTGCTGTTTTATGCTGCTCTTTGCTGCTCTTGCTATTTCATGTTGCTCTTTTGTTGCACCCGTTGGGGATTTTTCTTTTGTCACAGTTCCAGCCTTTGCTGGAAAATCCTTTCCCCTTTTTCCACTATATTTTCGACTTTAACTAGAAAATCTTTCTTGATGCTGCTGCATTTTTCCTTTTCCTGCTCTTTCTAACCTTGGTTAGAAATTTCATTTTCCTTTGCTGTTGCATCTTCTGGTTTCAGTTGGAATTTCCTTTTCTTTTCTTCTTGCTGCTGTTTTTCTTTTTGCTGCACTTTCTAGCTTTAGCTGAAAATTTCTTCTTTTGCCGCCGCATTTTCTTTTGTTGCATGCACTTATACATTTTTCCCTTTTTTTTCCTTTTTCTTGTACATGCATTTTCCCTCTCTCGATTTTTTCTTTTTCTCTCGTTTTTCTTTTTTTTTCTTTTCTCTGCATGCTTGCCATTTCTCTTTATTTGCACGCTTATTATTTGTTTATTTTCTTTTTCCCTTTTTCTTTTTTTTTCTTCTTTTTTATTTTTGCCGCCTGAATTTCTTGGCTTTTCTGTTTATTATGCGGCTGATCTGCTGGGGATATCACTTTTCCCTTTCTTTTGGATGGATGACCATCGAATTTGGTTAACAAAATTACTTTTGTTAACTTTTCGTTAAGCTTTGGGGGCCATTCTGCAACTTTTTGGAACCTGGGGACTTAAGTGTCGCAGCTTCAAACTTTGGAGGGGAAAAAGGAAAAATCTTTTTCCCTCCCATTATTAGTGATGGGAGAGAAAGGAGGGGAGCCACTGCTCCTTCTCTTCTTCATTCCTCTCTCTGCTTATCCTCCGACGCGGCCATTGTTGCCAATTTTCATTTCTTCTCAATTTTTGCTCATTTTCTCATTTTTCTTCCGCCAACTTAAGTGTTTTCTCTAGCAGATGGCTTCTTCATCGCGATCCAGGAAGGGGAAGGCTCCCATGCACCCAGAATCTGGTGAAAGGAGGAAGGAGTTTCCTCCTTTGATCCGGAATAAAATCAAGTATCGCTATTCTAAGGATGACTAGGGCAATATCCTTCGCGATCGGAACACCCATGTGTCCAACCTTCCACCCACTTCTGTAAGTTTCTTTTGTTTTTAGCATTGCTTGGCACTTTTGAAGCATTCCTGACTTTGTTAATAATGCTTATGCATGCAATATTTAGGCTAAAATGATGCAATTTAGTAATGATGCATGAAATTTATGCAATTTATTTTTGCGATGCATAATTAAACTAGTGGTCACTATTTGACCATACTATGCATGATTTATACTAAAAATGCAATTGGAGCTATATGATGCATGTTTTAGGCTAAAACATATTTTTATGTGCTATATGTTCATGAAACGGACTTTTCGGAATATAATGCAATTTTTTCGGACATATTTTCGGGCACATTTTTCAGATGAATGCAGGACAAAACATATATATTTTATGCCATAAAATTCATTTCTCATGCATGCTTATGCTGCAGGGACATAGTAAATGCCATGAGAATATTTTCTTTTCATGATTGGTGACATTTTATTCTCTTTTTTAGTGCAACCATAATGCAGCTTATTAGACAATGAATGCAAATGATGGATGCATATATTACTTTATTTAATGCAAATGCAATGCAGAAAAATTATGGGATGCTTACTAATATGATGCATGGGCACTCTTTATTTTATTATGCATGCAAAAATGCGAAAATGCAGTGCATACCTTTAAAATGCAAAATACACTTTTTATGATGCCTAGGATGCAAAATTGCCTATTTTGATGCAAAAGATATATTTTTATTTTTTTTCTTTTTTTTTAATTATTATTTCAATGCCTAAAATGCTAAAATATATATTTAGATGCACAAAGATGCATTTTTTTATGCATGCAAAAATGCAAGTAATGTAGCATATACCTTTTAAATGCAAAATATACATTTTTTTATGCCTACCATACAAAATAAAAGATGCATTATTATTTTATGGGATGCTAAAATGCAAATTCAAAATTTGTTCTCTTTTTTTTTTTACATGCAAAAATTGCGTTTTTATTATGAAATGCATCACAGGAAATTAGCATGCTGCAATTTTATGATTCACGAAATACGATGCATGCAACATGTTTATTATTTATCATTACTTATTCTTATTATTTATACTTATTCAATAATCACTATTATTATTCTCTCTCTCTCTTTTTTTTTTAATTATTTTGCGAGGAAAATAAAGATAGTAGACTTACCTCTTCCTTTCCTTTTTTTTTTTTTTAGTTACGCATGCCATTTCAGAGGGTCCAGGCTTCTTGTTCCAATGTGATGGAGAACTATCACATGTTGCCCGAGGCAGCACAGGTCTTAGTGGAGGGTTCTGGCTTCAGTGCCTTCCTTCATGCCTTTCGCCCCTTCACGAGTTATCTACCGATTTTTGATGCGCTTCGGGACTATTGGTGGGACACCACCCATACCTTTCATTTTAGCTAGGGGGAGGCGACCATGACCCCCTGTGACTTTGCCGCTATCACCGGCCTCCCTACCAACATCGGTGAGACCTTGGCTCCTGACTATACTCTCCGTCGGCGTCCTGAGGAGGTGGAGGACCTCCTGGGTTTCGAGCTGGAATTTAAATCGACGGATGAGATTTTTATTAGTAGCGTGCGGAAATGGCTTCTAGCCAATGCTGGGTGGGTCCCAAAAAATGACCTCGCCGCTGTGACTCGCGTGGTTAGAGCATTCTTATTTTTCTTCCTCGGCACGTCGCTTTTTGCCAACTCTTCTACCACACTGAGGGTTTCGTCTCGGCACCTTGGCGATTTTGAGCGGATCCACAGCATGATTAGGCGAGCGGGCTGGCCGAACTATATGCTTCTATGGACAGGGCTTGCCGGAATGACTCGCCGATCTTGAATGGATTTGCCCCGGCGTGGGAGGTATATGCCTTTTCCTGCTTTTGCTGCTTCATATATATATATATATATATATTTTTTTTCGCAGCATTCATCATTTTTTTTCATATTGCTGATAAAATTTCTTTCTTTTATTTTTCTTTCTTTTTGCAGGTTTGGGCCTTTTCATTCTTTCATTTCACGCCAGGTCGTCTTAGTCAGCGTGTCCACCAGCCACCTTATCTGCTTCAGTTTATTGATGAGAACAGAGTTCGGCCAGATCAAGACGGCGGTTGTGTAAAGAAGGACGGGTGTAGGAGCAGATTATTAGCTCGAGTCTGGGTACAGTGCACTTCCTTCCTTGGGAGGGTCTGGAGGGGCATTATGCTATTGCTTTGGGATTGAGTCGCTTCCGGATATTGATGGTATCCATTATGGTGGATTCTTTATATATGGGCGAGCGGGTCAATCGCCAGCATCATTCGATTTTGGTGCCTCCAGTGGTGCCTCCTAGGCCCCCTTTTGGGTGATAGAGCCCGACCACGTGAGCAGTATCGGTGCACTCGAAATTCCTTATGCCGGCCGGCGATTTTACGGTTATGGCATATGAGGATTTCTTACGGACAATGCTTCATCCTCCCTTTGCTGCTCCTGCTGTGCCCATACGGGCTTCTGATGCCTCTGCCAGGCCAAGGTGTTCCATCCCATCTCTCCACGAGAATCTGGAGTTTACTGAGTCTGATGACGTCTTCTCTACCTTTCAGTATCATTGGGGCGGTCATGTGGTAGAGGAAATGCTTCCAGATGTCGAGATTCCTGAGGAGCGTCGGGTTCCGGAGCAGGCCCGTTCGGTAGACATATTTACCTTTGCATTTCTTTCTTTTTTATTTCATCATGCACACATATATATTTTTTTCATTTATCATTTTCCCCCTTTTCATGCATGACTATTTTTGGAGACTAATATATTCCTTTTTCGCTATCTCACCTTTTTTTTTCTCAGGTGAATGTGTCCACTTACAAGAGGCTGCTGCGGGGCTTTTTCAGCATTAACAAGCTTTATCAAAAGCTTGTTGACGAATATTCTGCGGGGGAATGGCCTGATGCGGCAAAGGGATGGTGATGACGATGATGCGGATGCCGGGTCGAGCCGCGCTCAGGGCAGAGGTTGAGCATATAGAGCCGGTGGCACAGAGGGCCCTTGGGCCATAGGTGGTGGTCTTGATAGGAGCCAGTCGTCCCGAGCACATTAGTCTTGGATACCTGCGCTTATTAGTTTCCTTTTTCTTTTTTTTTTCGTACTAAAACCTGTACAAATATTTATTATACAATGCAATATAATTTTATATGATGCAAAAATATATTAAAATGTAGACTCAAAACACATGCATAAAATAAAGCTATACCAATATCTAAGGGTAACGACACACTGTTTTTTTAGAAAAGGGTTTTATGAGAATACACCTCCGGGCTCGAGCGGGCTTTTCTGTGATACATGGGGGGGGAAAGAGGCAGTCGCCTTCTCCTGTTCTCGACCATATAATTGCTACAAGGCTACACTTGGCATAAGGCTATTCTCGTAGCCCCCGCTATTCTTCGCAATCAGACAGGGCAGCAGTGAATGGTCGGAACCCAAGTCGTCTGGCTGTTTCAGGACAACGGCAGTGCAGATAATGAATAGGACGAGGACACTTCTGGTGCTTCTCATTGTGATGAGACTGAGCCTTTTCTGTGCCTTGCAGAAGAAGTATATGGGTCCGGCTGGGCGGACGCCGCAGACACTGATGGACCACTTTGGGGCTGGAGCTGCAAAAGAAGGGATAGTTTCTGGGAAAACAAGGGGGATAGAGGCAATAATGGATATGTACAGGCAGATAATGCACAATCTAAATTTCTTTAGCAATTATTCCTAAGTTGCACCTTAGGACCTGTAATTTTATATTTTAGTGTTTTAATGTGAGCTTTTGTCGTGGTTTTTCTCTTTCCTGTCAGTCGAGCCCCTTGCATGCTGAAGATGGGAGATAGAATGCCAAGGATTCAAATAGTGACTTCCCTCCCCTTTTTCTCCTGTTTTTTTTATATATGCTCTAATTTTTGCCTAGGCCGCCCTTTCGGGTTTTAAACCTAGCGAGCCCTTATTTCTTCTTTTATTGTTTTTTTTATATATGCTCTAATTTTTGCCTAGGCTACCCTTTCGGGTTTTTAACCTAGCGAGCTGGGGAAGGAAGCAACTGCCAGATAGGTTGACTTCAAGCATAATACCTTTTAAGCTTGTCAAGGTTGAAGGGCTGAACGAGATCTTCTCCTTCTTGGTTCGTGAGGAACACGACACCTCCTGACCGGATCTCCTTGACATTATATGGTCCCATCCATGGATATTTCCATTTTCCCCTAGTATCAACATAACTAGGGGGTTTTTCTCGAAGCACGAGATCCCAGACTTGGATGTCACGGCCTTTGACTCTTTTATTGAAGGCCCGGGTTATGCGCCTTTGATATGCTCAGGTATGCTCCAGGGCTAGTAGGCGTCGGTCGTCGATTAGGGCTAATTCTTCAAATCGCCCTTTGAACCAGTCAACTTCAGCTATGCCAGATTCCATCATCACTCTTAGTGATGGAATTTCAATTTCTATTGGGAGTACCTCCTCCATGCCATATGATAGAGAATAGGTGGTAGCCCTAGTGGGTGTGCGAACTGAAGTGCGGTAGCCCCAGAGGGCTAGCGGTAATTTTTCTGGCCAGTCTTTTCCCGTGTCAGCCATTTTTCTGATGATGTTCTCGAGCGTTTTGTTGGCTGCTTCAATGGCACCATTGGCTTGCGGCCGGTAGGGGGAGGATTTACGCCTTTGGATCTTGAATTCGTCAAGCAGACGATTCACGTCCCCTTCAAAATGCGTGCCGTTGTCGGAGATTAGTTTGAAAGGCAATCCGTAGCGATATATAATGTTGGCCCGGATGAACTCGGACACCTTTCGGGCATTCAGGATTTTATAGGAAGAAGCTTACACCCACTTTGTGAAGTAATCGACGGCTACTAGGACATATTCGTGGCCATTGGATCCCTTCGGGTGAATTTGGCCTATGACGTCGATTCCCTATGTTGAGAAGGGCCAGGGGCTGTGGAGTTATATAGGACGTGCGGGGGCACATGCTGCAGGTTGGCAAAGCGTTGGCACTTGTCACAATGTCGCACCCACCGAATACAATCAGTCTCAAGCGTGCTCCAATAGTACCCCTGTCGGATAATTTTCTTGGACAGCATATGGCCATTCATGTGGGGCCCGCAGTACCACCATGCAATTGGTCCATGATTTGCTCAGCTTTGGCCTGATCGACACATAATAAGTTAAGGCCTTGATAGTGCCTCTTATACAGGCTACCACCGCTGAGTACAAATTGTGAGGCCGACCTTCGCAGGGAGACTTTCCCTCTTTTGTCTAGGCCGGGAGGATAGATTCCTTTCTGAAGTAGATTTAGGATATCAGCGTACCAGGGCTCGTGATCTGCTTCAGGGGCTGCATTAATTTTGAAGCATTATGCCGGAGTGACCTTCTTCCCGACTACGAATGGCTGAACATTAGTTTTTACGGGAATTTGGACTAACGATGCCAGAGTGGCTAGGGCATCGGCAAATTGATTTCTATCTCGTGGCAAATAATGGAACGAGATAGAGTCAAATCAGGCGGGAAGTGTTGTTAGTTTGGCATGATAGAGCTACAGCCGGGGATCTTGGGTTTTCCATCTCCCTTCGACTTGATTTATAATTAGGGAAGAGTCTCCATACACTTCGAGATCTTTGGCTCCTCTTTGGAGAGCTTCTTTTAGGCCAGCAATACAGGCTTCATACTCCGCCGTGTTATTTGGACATTCGAACTCCAACCTTATGGCCAGCGGAGTATGAGAATCAGCTAGGTCTATGAGCAAGATTCCTATGCCAAAGCCTCTTTTATTCGCGGCTCCGTCAAAGAACATCTGCCAACTGGTGTCATGATCAGTGATTTCTAAGACACCTTCGTCTGGGAAGCCAGGCTCAGCCGCATCTTCAACTTTTAAGGGCAGATCGGCTAAGTGGTGTGCAATCACGCTACCTTTGATAGATTTGAGTGTGACATAAGTTATGTCAAACTCGTTGAGAAGAAAGGACCACTTGGCCAGTCGACTGGAAAGTGATGGCTTGCTGAAGATGTATTTGATAGGGTCCATTCTGGAGATGAGCTTGATGGACCGTCCCTGCAAATAGGTATTGAGCCTTTGCGTGGCCCAGACTAGGCCGATGCAGCTTTTCTCTAGCGCTGAATAGTTTAGCTACTTTGTTATGGAATCATTTTGCTGCTCCTTTTAATAAGGTGTCCTGGTATGTGTCCTTACAGCATCTTTTCGATATTTGGTCGGACGGAGCGGCTGCTAGTAATCAATTGGGAGCTTTACAGTTAGGAATTTTTTGCTTAGTTTGTTGGGAAATTTGGAAGTTCAGATGTGATGCAATCTTTGACGGCAAGGTGGGTCTTCACAGTGGGGTG
The DNA here is from genome assembly GCA_013146195.2 of Codonopsis lanceolata. Lineage (NCBI taxonomy): Eukaryota > Viridiplantae > Streptophyta > Magnoliopsida > Asterales > Campanulaceae > Codonopsis > Codonopsis lanceolata. The sequence goes on from CM028383.1 coordinate 97,893,354, forward strand.
CTCACCAAGGTTTGTAATGGTCTTCAAGATTTGATGATTAATTTCCATCCAAAATCTGAAGTTAATTATCACGGCGCTCGGATCATTCAATATTTTAAAGTTCCTTTGCTTTCGGTCGAAATGCATAATGGTTCTTGGCTTCGCTGGGATAGTCCTGCAGTTGGTGTTTTCAAATTAAACACAGATGGTTCAGCCATATACGGTAGATGTTCTGGGGGAGGTGTGATTCGTGATAGTGCTGGCAATGTGGTCCGGGCTTTTTCGAATTATTATGGGAATGGGTCCAACATGTTCGCTGAAATTTCAGCCCTCAGAGATGGTTTGAGTTCATGCAGATTTTTAAACTTGGAGCAGGTGGTGGTCGAAACAGATTCTAAGGTTGTGGCTTCAGGCATCCAAGGAATTACTCATTTACCTTGGCGTTATGTTTACATTTTGCGAGCTTGTCAAAATTTGATTGGTAATTGTTCTATGTTGTACATCTATAGGGAGAAGAATTCGGCAGCGGATAGATTGGCTGCTTTCGGTTATGAGCATACGGGCAATCGGGTGTTTAGTCGGCATACTGAGCTTCCTAGCTTGGTCCGTTTGGTTATTAGACAGGATGGTTTGGGTCTGTATACCTACCGTAGATAAGTTGGTCTTTTTCTTTTTGGCTGTTTTAGAGGTAAGGCTCCTTTGTCCCCCCGTTTTGGGTACGGCTGGTTGTCCCCTTCCTTGTTTTTTGGTATTTCTTTTTTTAATAAAATTTGTGCAGGTTCTGCCCTACTTCCATAATTAAAAAAAACAAAAACAAAAACAAAAAGGAAAGGGTAGGAAGCACCATGCCACCGTTAGCAACCACCAGGCCGGGAGCCATCAGGCTGGAAACAATAATCATCCACAGTTGGCTGATCTGCCACCAAGGGCACCCCAAGGGGTGCAAACGAGAAATCAAAAGGTGGCTGCATGGCACGCGACTCATGGCAATGACGTGCCATATGTGGAGGAGCAACTATCCCAGCATGCAAGCCAAAGTTGGGCCAGCCAACGTGATGCCAGGCAGCTTATCAACGAGAAGCGCAATGCTCGCGCACAAGATCTCAAAGTGCAGGTAAACCGCCAACGGGAGAATGGCCAGGATAGCTACATGAGTTTGCCCGGGCAAACCCCAGATCAACAGGCTGCTGCTCTACAAGTCCAAGCGGACTACTATAACAAGATGTATGCACTCAACCAGCAACTACTCGCCTTGGGCCACGCTCCGGTTCCAGTTTCAGATTTGGTGCTGCCCGCTCCCAGCAATCCATCTCTTGTTGGCGATGGCCATGCCTCCTAACAATTGCCAGCTTCGAGTAGACGGATCCCATCCGTCATTCACAAATCGTCGGAGAGAGCTGAGGCGGTGAGGCAAGCAGATGACCAGGCGAAGAGTAGATACAGCCGTCAGGTCCCCTCCCACAGACACCATCAACGGCGAGAATACCGTGCTCGGGAAGAGAGCCATGGCCGCTGCAGGGCCCGTGAGTGCGCAGAAGCAGATGCGCATCGGCCTAGATATAGAGCACGCGTCGAGCAGGAAGCTGAAGCCTCTTATGAACCAACTCTTTGCCCGCATTGGCGCAGTCACCAATCAGACCGTGCTCACTCTTCTAGGCTCACTATAGACGAAGAAAGGCGACTATCCAAGAGAATGGAGGCCATTAAGAGAGATATGGCCAAGCAGATGGCTAATTTAGCCGTGGCCAAGCCCAGCTATGGAGCCACTAAGCCGCTGGAGGGCAGTCCATTCACTCCAGAGATCGAGAATGCGCTGCCCGCGCAAGGGGTTATCTTCCCGCAATTTGAGAAGTACTTTAGGAAGACGCGGGCAAGCGATTGGCTTTGATCATTCGAGGCACAGATTCGAATGGTCACCGATGTAGAGGCCTTGAAGATGCGGGCATTTGAGGGAGCTCTTCAGGGAAAGGTACAAGCCTGGTTGGGCAGAGTTCCCCGCGGATCGATTGACAACTGGACAACGCTCCGAAAAAAGTTTTTGGAGGAATTCGGCACTGCAGGCCCAACCCCAAAAAATCGTTTCGACCTTGCCAAAATTAAGAAAGGTGATAACGAATCCTATGGTAGCTACTTGAAAAGATTCGAGGAGATGCTCGACTAGGTGACCGCAACCAGTGACCCAGAGATCACTTTCGGGTATCTCAACAACATGAGGGCAGGGCCGCTGAAGACAATGCTAGCAATGAATCCGGGGGCTTCGAAAGCAGAGTTGCTAGCAAGTTCTCACCTCTTTTGCTCGATTGAGAGCGTCAAGGGCGACAAAGCCAAGAATAAAGACAAGGCTCAGGGCAGCTCGGCCACGCCAGCTGACCAGAGCCCGGAGGGAAACCACCGCTAGAATAGAGACAGAAAGAGAACGTCTACCCCCGGACAAAGATTCAGGGAGGCACAGTTCACCCCGCTAAACACTACGCGGGAAGAGATCATGTTCCAAGTGGGAGATGCGCTGCCTGTCCCTTATCCACTTGACCCTGAGCTCACTCACACCAGGGACAACATAAAGTATTGTGATTACCATCATGGTAACGACCACACCACTGAAGAATGCATTGTGTTGAAGCGTGAGATATCAACGCGGGCAAGTTGGACTGCTTTAAAAGGGATCAGGGTGCAGGAAATAATGCCAATAATGACCAGCAAGGAAGACCCCCAAGAGGAAGAGGCGACCAGGCCCCTCAGATTCGAGGGGAAATCAATATGATTTAGGAGGAGCTCCCGTCCAACACACAGCTCGGGAAGCACATCTATTCCTTGTCGAAGGCTGTTAACACACCAGCGATACAGCAAGCATGAGAACATAACATCTGTTTTACCCGCAGCGAGTTGGCAGGCACCCCTTTGGCATCCGAGCAACCGCTGGTCATTTCCTATCTGGTGAACAACTGACAAGTTTACAGGGTTCTGCTTGACACTGGAGCGTGTAGGGACATCATGTACTACTCCTGCTTCAAGTGAGCGTCAAGGGTACCATGGAGTTGGAGGTATTTTTGGGCGATGGGGTACAAACCCGGATAGAGATGATCACATTACTAGTGATCGATCTAAAGTCGGCGTACAACTGCATTCTGGGTGCTCCGGCAATGGCCAAGTTCCAAATGGTCACCTCTATCCCCCACCAGAAGGCTAAATTCTACACCGAGGATGGAGTGGGCATCCTCAACAGCAAGCCCCGACCAATGTTGGAATATGTTCGAGAGTCCCAGAAGAAAAAGCAGAAACTGATCGTGGACATTCCCGACCAGATCATGTCAGCTCCCGAGCAAAATATTCCCACCGGCACTGCTTCAGCCTCCATCCCCATAAACAACATCGAGCTCGGGGAAACTTCTGAAGCCGCTGATCCCATGGAAACAGAGGTCCCCGAACAAGCCCCGGCGCACCAGGGCCCTCCAGGCGTAAGGCTAAATGCCCCGAATCACAGGACATTGAGATAGACACTCTACAAGTCCGCGATGAGCCCGATATTCAGCCAGAGGGCGAGTTGGAAGAGGTAGTTATCAATCCCGCCTACCTTGAGTAGAAAATAAAAATCGGGAAGGCCATGCCTCCTGAAGCTCGGGAAAGATTGATTGAGCTACAGAAGAACAGCCTGGATGTGTTCGCCTGGACAGTCGAGGACATGCAGGGTATCCGTGAGAGTGTTGCACGCCACGACTTGAACGTCGATCCAACTTTTCGGCCCATCCAGCAGCGACAATGCAATACTCCCCTGAGAAGAACGCGACCATCAAAACAGAGGTCGAGAAGCTCCTGAAAGCAGACATCGTCGAGGAGATTTAGTACCTGACCTGGTTGGAAAATGTGGTGATGGTCAAGAAGGCCAATGACAAATGGCAAATGTGTGTCGACTTTATAGGCCTTAACAAAGCTTGCCCGAAAGATTGCTACCCTTTGCCCCGCATAGATGTGCTCGTCGATTCCATAACCGGGTTTGAAATGCTCAGTTTCCTAGATGCATACTCAGGGTACCACTAGGTCAGGATGAACGAGTAAGATAAGGCCAAGACAGCTTTCCGAACAGCGGGGGGCCTTTACTATTACAAGATGATGCCCTTCGGGCTGAAGAATGCAGGGGCTACCTACCAACGCATGGTTAACAAAGTCTTTGGCTCTCAGCTCGGTAGGAACATGGAAGCGTACATAGAGGACATGGTCATCAAATCAAAGGGTCACGACCACACTCTTGACCTGGCAGAAACGTTTGCCTATCTGCGCAAACATAACATGAAGCTGAACCCGAGCAAATGCGCTTTCGGGGTTTGAGCAGGAAAGTTTCTAAGTTTCATGGTCAATCAACGTGGGATAGAGGAAAACCCAGAGAAGATCCAAGCCTTACTCGACATGGAACAGCCTTACTAAATCGAGCACATCCAACAGCTAAATGGCAGAGTCATCGCCCTGGGTCACTTCATCTCCCGGTCAGTGGAGAAATGCCTTCCTTTCTTCAAGGTTCTGCGCAGCAAAAAGGGTTTCAAGTGGAACGCAGATTGTGCCAAAGCCCTCGAGCAGCTCAGGGAATATCTTGGCAAACCACCTCTCCTCAGTAGCCCCGTGCCCGGTGAGCCTTTATATGTATATTTAGCAGCCACGGACCGGGCCGTGGCCGCTGTTTTAGTTAGGGAGGAAATAGATATTCAAAAACCTGTGTACTATGTATCAAAGGCCCTCAGTCATGTTGAGGGTCGTTATTTTAATGTAGAAAAGTTAGCCTACTCGCTTGTTATAGCTGCCCGAAAATTAAGGGCTTATTTTTCTGCACATGTAATCATAGTATACATGATGCACCCCAAGCAAAGTTCTACACAAGCCTCGATTCATCGACATGCACTTAACTGGTTAATCGAGCTCACAGAGTTCGACATAGACTACTTACCCAGGCGACCAATCAAGGCTCAGGACCTGGCCGATTTCTTGGTAGAAACAAGCTTTACCTGCGGCAGAGGAGCCCGAGGCCCAAGAGCCAAGAGCCCAAGCAGAGGCGGTGCCACAACCTCGGCCCGACCTCGTTGGGATCTTTATGTGGATGGAGCAGCGAGAAAAGTCGGGAGCGGAGCTGGCATCCTTCTCATAGCTCCCGAAGAAATCACAGAGTTCGAGTTGGCACTTCGGTTCAAATTCCCCGCCTCAAACAACGTTGTCGAGTATGAAGCAATGATCGCTGGGCTTGAGCTCGCAGTTGACATAGGTGTAGAAGCGGTCACAATGTACTCGGATTCACAACTGGTAGTGAACCAAGTCCAGGGGGAATATATGGTGCGTCACCCTACCCTAGTCAAATACTGCGAGCTGGTCAAAGAAATCTTGAAGAATTTCAAGTTTTGGGAGATCATCAGAGTTGATCGAGCTGACAACATGCGAGCAGATTACTTGTCCAAGATCGCTGAGGCAAACTTAGCACTGTTAAATCCCTCAGTAATGATTGAACATTTGGAAACTCCAGCCATTGACAGGCCATTAGTCATGGAGATCGAGTCAGCGGCCAGAAGTTGGATTGATGACTACAAAGACTACATCGAGCAAGGAATCCGCCCAGCAGACAAAGTTAAAGCTACCACAGTCACAAGTCAAGCTTGCAGATATTCGGTAGTCGGGCAAATCCTGTACAAGCGATCTAAGGTCAGACCTATGCTTCTCTGTGTTCCCCCGGAGCTAACTGAAGGGGTTTTATATGAAGTACATGAAGGGGAATGTGGCGGCCACCCGGGCACTCTGTGAGCCTGGATAACGCCAGGCTCAAGCCTTAACGGAAAGAGTTTTACGCGCGGGGTACTACTGGATAACCCTCAGAAGGGATGCAGAGAAGTATGTCTGCAAATGTGAAAAGTGCCAGAGATACGCGGACATACCAAGGCTTCCATCCACACTACAAACTCCAGTTGTTGCGGCCTGGCCCTTTGACATGTGGGGAATTGATTTGATCGGCCCATTCCCGCTAGCACAAGGCAAGTACAAGTATGCAGTGGTCACCATAGACTACTTTACAAAGTGGATCGAAGCAAAGCCCTTGGCTAAAATTTCAGAGGCCAATGTCATCAAGTTCGTCCACGATCAAGTACGGTGCAGGTTTGGACTCCCCTAAGCAATCATCTCCGATCACGACACCCAATTCTCAGACAAATTCACAGCGGAATGTGCTCGCTTGGGTGTCAAACATTGGCAGTCACATGTAGCTTATCCACAGGGTAACGGCCAAGCCGAAGCCGGAAACAAGCAAGTACTACACGCTCTAAAAAGAAACTTAGAAGGGCGAGCTGGAAAATGGGCAGAGGAGCTACTATCGCCTTTACGGGCGCTAGAACCATCTGACGGGCCCAATGGGAAACTCCATTCGCGCTCACATACGGATCTGAAGCTATGATTTTGGTAGAAATGGCCTTACCTAGCTATCGAGTCTCCCATTACAGCGAGCAGAATAATCAGCTTGCCCGAGCCATAACCTTGATCTACTCGAGGAAAGGAGCTTGGATGCACGACTCAGGATGGTAAACTACAAGCAGATAACAAAGGAACATCATGACAAAAGGGTTCAAGGTAGAGCTTTCATGGTCGGGGACTGGGTACTCAGAAAAATTGAGGTAACGGGTCACCAGGCAGAATGGGGAAAGCTATCACCTAACTAGGAGGGGCCTTTCCAAATCGCTGGTATAGTCAGAGAGGGCACCTACACACTTCGAACTCAGGAAGGAAAATACTTGAAGCATCCTTTGTATGCAGACCACCTAAAAAAAATATTATCCTTAAGTCAGTACACAAACGGGCAAGACCTCAGTCCTGTTGAGGGTTAGTGTTATTGATAAATAAAAGGCAAGTTTTTTTCCATATTTTTCCATTCGAATTATTCGGTTGTTTAGTTGTCTTTTATCAACTGTTTTTCGGATTACTTGACAAAATCTGCTCGCCCGCTGAGCAGAAAGGGCCTTGCCCGGTCAACCTTTCTTCAATCCAAAGTATTAGTGATCTTGTCGTATCCTCCCCGTGAGTAAGATAGGGCCATGCCCGGTTCGCATACTTGGATGCCCGCCATGCGGTAGGGGCCCTGCCCGTAAGATAGCGGCCAACTACCTCGGATTCCTATAGTGACCGAGCAACACTGCTGCCAATTCCTCCTTATTGTAAGGAACCAGAGCGTGGAATGGACGAGCGACTTCAACATAAGGTTCGAGCACGGCCCATTCAGCCATCGTCTTCATCCCCACTCTGCCATGGTTGGCGAGCATCCTTAATATGTGATTGGTGCCATGGGCGAAGTAAGGCACGATGGTCGCGTCCACGGCATCCTCGAAGGCTTGGGATATCTTATAGTTCTCCACCATGGACTCCTCAGTTTTTTTCAGCTTTTGGAGCAGTTCCTCCACCAGCTTCCCATCCTTGATGGCCTGCATTTTCAGGGAATCCTGCTCCACTTGCAGATTCTCCCTCTGTTTGGTGACCGCGTCCAGAGCAATCTTCCCCTTCTCCAGATCAGCCTAGTCCTTCTTCATCTGACCCACCAACTCTTTTTTCTCAGCAACCAGAGTTCTGTTTTGGGCGACCAGCTTCAAATTGCGTTCAAGCATCTCGGCTTCTTTCTTTTTGGCCGCCGCAGTGTTGGTTTCCAGTTGGTCGGCCAGAAGGGCCACCTGCTCAATCTTTTCCTTCACCAGGTTCTCGCGAGCCTTGTGGTCAGCCTCCGCCTTCTTGTGCGCTTCTTTCTCTTCGGTATACCGATCATAAAGATTGGTACATGTGGAAGTGATCTGCAAGTAGAGGACAGATAGTCAGAATAAGCAACATGGAGAAAAAATAAATGCAACGACGGGCAAATACTTTACCTCGCTCAGGCAGAGCCCCACATTCCCGACCAGGACATGACCGGCAGTGTCTTGGTCCTTGGCTAGGCCATCATGTATGGCCCTCTCAATAACGCCTTTGCCCACCAGGCCTCCAGGGCTTCCACAGACATGCAGATCTATGCCCCCTAGCAGAGGGGCATCCCCAGATATCTCTTTCAACAGTGTCCGGGCAGCGCTGGTGGTGGAAAGCATCACAAAGCCGGATCGCCTCCAAGTAGCTTCCCAACTTTGAATAGGGGCAGTAAAGACGGGGTCAAGACTCGAGCCCCGACGGCGAACATCCCGAGTAGGAGGAGGAGAAAGACTTTTCTTCTGTTTCCCCTTTTGCCTTGGCATCCTTGGCAGCAGGTACCGCGGAGGTGTGGGCAGCTGGTGGCTCGGCGGCACTATCAGTGACACCCACAACGGCCTCTTTCAGCGTTGGCGTGATGACTTTGGGCGGTGTTATTTTCTTAACCGGGCTAGGAACCTTCCCTGGGGCCTTCTCTTGGGTTTTCTTTGCAGGCGGGTAGAATGGCACCTTAGGCAAGGTTACCGGCTCGTTAGCCTTTAAGTCGGCTGCCTGCTGGTCAGCTTGCTTCTTCCTCATCTTCAGCACGGCCATATTCTTCATCCCTGAAACAAGAAAAAACAAAACAGAAGCAGTATTATTACGGGAAAAAGGATGATTAAAATAAAGGAGGGAGCATATTCATAATTAGCAGACAACCATCTCGGCTCGTGAATGGGCCGCACTCCTGCCTAGCCACCGCATTCAACGTGATTCGCTTAAACATTTTCTCGTGGCAATCACCCTAGTACGGATGGGGGCTCTCAGGAACATGAATCAAAAGGGGCTCCACCTCGAGGATTTCTGCCCGCATCACTCCGGCCAGGCACAAGTAGTGCGGATTACAGACCAGCTTTTTCCAGTCACGCAGAAATTACTGGCCGACGCGCTTCTCATTCTCTTCGATGACCCCAAAGGCAGCCTTCAGTGCCGCTAGCCGGGCAATCCCTCCCGAGCTGAAGTCTTGCTTAAAGACCTTGGGGATTTTGATCTCACTAGTTGTTGTGGGCGCGAATGACCAGCCTACCCGGGACTCAACAAACAGGACTCTATTGTCCCAAGATTCCACCTTCCCGGGAACTTCAGACAACAACCTCAAAAAGTTGGAGTTGGCCCTCACTCCAATTCTCCCGCCTGTGCTCGGGGCAAAGATAAACGACTTTTGGAGCAAGTACATGTCCGGCTCAAACCCTAGCAGTCGGCTCGCCACCGGGAAGGCTGTAATGGCTCGGACATTAAGATTCTACAGTCGCGTTAGGATAGGGACGGCCTTGGTTTCGCGTAGAAAGTCCACCAAGAAAGGCTCCAGCGGAAGGCGTAGTCCAACGCGGAAAAAGTCGGCAAAAAATAGAAGCTCGTTTCCCCCCGTCGCGGAAAGCTTAACATTTAAGGCACGCCCATCTTGCCTCGATAATAAGTGTAATCGATGCCGAGGGACGTAAGCCACGCGGTCTCCTTGTCCGCCGTATTCAGTGTGGCCCATTGAGCAGCGTACCGGCTCTCATCTGCATTTACATGCCATTCAGTCTCTTCCTCTTCCTCTTCTTCCCCGTCAACAAATTCATCAAGTGTGACCTCCATTTGAGAGCCACCGATCATAGTGTGGCAGCGAGCATGAGGAATGTTGTCCCAGTCATCTACATTATCCTCAAGTGTGGCCTCCACTTGAGTACGGCCTGTTCTCTTTAGGTGCCGGGCAATCGACATATCGTTTGCCTCGTCAAGATCCGAGGCCTCTCCGGCCACCTCTCCTTGCTCTGCTCGGCCAAATGAGCAACGCCTGCCCTCGCTCAAGGCCCCCGCCAAGAAAGCCCCAAGTGACACTCTCCTCTCTAGAATCTTCTCCGCTTGAGGAATCTACCAGTCAATTATTAGGGGGGGCCACACGCCTGAGAACAGTGGGGCCTACCACGGATCTTGCTCCCTCATCCGACTCGTAGTCAGCCCGAGGAGTCTTCTCATTTGCTCGAGAATCGTTCTTTTCGCGGTCAGAGCAAAGAGAGATGAAGGAGAGTCAATGTTCGGCTCGGATAACTGCGATAGAAGAAAAAAGGGGAAAAATTCCTTCTAAATCTAGGTACGCCAAAAGGCAAGAGATCTATCATGGTCATTCCTGATCTCTACCCTGAGTCCAAAACTTATCGAGAAAAGGAAGAGCAAGCGAGCCAACCTTAAGCCTTTGAAACGAAAAAGGAAGAGCAAGCTTGAGAAATATTGGAGGATGGTCGAGGTTTTGTTTGAAAGCAAACGGGAGCTTTCCGCACCTCAAATGATCTTTTCACGAGCTTGCAATTTATTGATACAAAGCAAGGGTAGGATCACGAACAAGCAATTTATTGATAGCAAATTATTAATCTAAAGGGGTTTTTATAATTAATTTATTCTATTCTATTTATATTTAGATGTTTAATTAACTTGTACAGAATTACCTTATTCAATTCTCATTCAATGTATCTCCTTTATGATGTTATACAATCTAAAAACTATCTAAACTTCTACCTAAGATGCCTCCATCCCATAACATTCATCCATTCTATATCTAAGCCACGGCGGATCTATCATCACTTCACTCTAGATTTATCCATCGTCCTAACTTATCACTCTCTGCATGTGTCCAATGGTGATATGTCATATGACATTGGTCATGCGAGTACCTGCAAGTCATTTGCGGTATTACCTAGGCCATTTGTTGCAGCCGCAGAAAGTGAAGAATTGAATGAACATATATATGAATCAAAACATAAATTCGATACAAGTTATTCCCACCTCTAGATTATGGATGATTTAGTTCATCATAGAAATGACACATGGAATACGATCTTCAATACTTGGATTTGAAACTTTCATCTTGATTACATAATTCCATGCATCCAACTTCAAATATACTAAGAGCGTTATCCAATAGATCGATGAAGCCGTAGAAAGAGTGGAATCAGAAGCTCCGTAACCAGGTAAATGCTGGGAAGAAAGAACGGGGGAGCACTAGAATCTGGAATTTGCTTGAGGTAGCGGCAAGTATGGCGAAAACTTGGGACTTTTTCTCTCAAAAAATCTAGAGGGCTGTAAAAGGTTTTAGGGGAAAGGGGCAAGCCCTTTTATAGGAGGGATTTTCTTGGTTTTGGGGGGGAAAGCGGATGCCCAAACGGCGCTCCCCAAGGCGGCTGAGGTCACGTCACTCAAAGCACGCCGCATTAAATACGCCGCTTTGTGCTCTGTGCCCAATCCAATCACACTGCCTCTCGACGGCTCACGCACCTCTTCGCCCACTCGCCCCACTGAACTCTCGATGCCAAGCTTCTTCAATACGCTCCAGCTGTTTCCCACTAAGCCCTTAGAATCTTCCACAAGTCTGCTCTCTTAAATCTCTCGTCTTTTCAGAAAATGACAAGCGTTGAAGCCCGTGCGAGCATCACCCGGCATAAACGCTCCCCGCTCCGAGCTTGAATACTCGCCAGACAAGGAGCTAGGGGCCACTGATATGCCCGGCCCAATCTAGGTCACGAGAGAAGCACGAGCTAGCATCACGTGCCAGTCACGAGCATGATGAGTATGGGGCCCGTCGGCCTAGCGGGCAAAGTAATGGAAGCATTAAGCAACGAGCAGTGCAACTCCCGCCCAAACCTGGCCAGGCACAGGCCTTGCCTGTCCGACCAGGGGCCATGCCCGGGAACCATTATCACACCGAGTAAAGAATAAAATTCGTCTCGACCAAACCTGGTCGAGCACCGACCTTGTCTGCCCGACCAGGGGCCACCCCTTAGATCTATGCTAACTTCAGAGCAGTGCACATCAAATAGCCGGGCAGAGTCTTTCTCGCCCGGGCACATATCAAGCAGGAAGCACCGGAGGCTTGTTCTCCAAGACAAGTCAAAGGTTTCCATCTTTGAGCAAGACACTTACCTTATCTGCTCCTACATCTACGCGGCCAGCTGCCTATCATGCCTAAAATCAAGGGATTCTCTCCATGATTGACTGGTTAATTAAGGAAACTGAATCCTAGATGGATCCAACCACATTAGGGGCCTATAAATACCCCTCCATAACCACAAATAAGGTACACACGCTTTCTTGAGCCTAGAAACTCTGTCAAATTCTCCTTTGACATTCACACTCTATACTTACTCTCACACCAGAGGGGTTTCGCGAGGCCCTGCCTTGCACTTCCACTCAGGTTTTTTGTGTTCTTAGATAGGCTCAAGGAAGGAAATTCAAGCCCAGATATCCTACCCAACATACGGACGGCCCAAGCTGTGATTTTGCCACATCAACGTCTTTATTTTATAGCTATTTATAAGGAAAAAATAATAATAGCGTAACGAGTTATATATATATATATATATATATATATATATATATGAAAGGAATGAAAATAGTAACTTTGGTACCTACCTCTTCAAGCGTGAGTGTGCTCGCTCTATCCTCTTCGGGAGAGAAAGTATTTTTTTGTTGTTATTTGTTGTTTGATTGATCGGCTCGCTCAGGCGAGGAGGGAGGCTCGGATGAAGGCTGGCTTGCTGGAATTTTTTAGGGAGAGAGAGTGTATATGGGCAGTGCAATGACTAGGAGAAATTATATGTGGAGGTTCTCCGTCGTTTGAACTAAGAGGGAGTCCTCGCACTGATGGAGTGGGACGTTTCAAGGAAGAGGCAGCAGGCCAAAAACAATTTTGGGCGCTTCCTGTTACAATTTATGGCGCATCGCCTAGATCTGTTGGGGGTGGCGCCCCGAACTGTTTCCCCCTTTGAAAATGTTTCATTCCCCCCTCTTGTTATCGTTTGTGCTTTCCTTTTTGATTCTTCTTTGATTCTTTGTCCCTCCACTAACTTAATAGAAACTTAACATTTGTTAGTCCATTTATAAATTAGAAATTATACTTTTAGAACATTTATAAATTAGGGGTACGAATTTGGGGTGTCTACTGAGCTTCTCAATGACGGAGTTTACAAGTAAGTGAACGTCGTTGATAAGATAGACTCCTAAATTCGAGATAAACAACATTGGGGAAGATTTTTAGTTTTAAAATATTAGCGATGTAAATCTTTTGATGTTGCCAATCATGGGAAAAAAATTTACGCTGCCGCTTTGAAAACATTTTGCGATGGTCGGACCTACCATAATAGGCTGCCTACCTTTCCCATTCAGGAATCAAACTAGTCATAGCTCATCTGCTGGGGAAAAAACATTTTGAAGTTTGAAAAAACAATTGAACCATTTTGTGATTTAAAACATTTGTGATACAGATCGTATTCATAGGGATTACCTAGCAAACATGATTATGCAAACATTTGATATGGAGATCATATTCCTAGGGCATTACCTAGCAAAACACGATGATGAAAACTTTTATGATAAAGATCGTATTCCTAGGGCATTACCTAGCAAACACGATGATAGAAACATTTGTGATGAAGATTGTATTCCTAGGGCATTACCTAGCAAATACGATGATGCAAACATTTGATATAGGGGCATGCAAGCATTTGATATGGGGGCACGCAAACATTTGATATGAAAGCATTTGTCAACATTTGATATGAAAACATGTAGACACTTGATATGAAAACATGTAGACACTTGGTATGAAGCGGGCAAGCATATTGATATGGAAGCATGCAAGCATTTGATATGTAAGCATTTGCATTGTGGTGGTCGTGCCTACTGGAATAGGATGCCTACGTATCCTTTTTAGGAATCAGACCAAAGGTAGTTCGAAATTAACCGAAATATGCAAGTTCTGATGTGTGCATAGACAATTCCCAAGACCCGAGGTTCGCACCCCTTGTCAAAATGATCAAAAGGCAGAAAAAAAAAAAGCTTTCTTTGAAGACTTGAGATATTTTGGGTATCATTCCCAAATCACGGGGTTTGCACCCTTTGTGAGAACTATTCGCATGAGAAATCTTTTAAGATGTACAAAACCATTCGTGACATAGAGGCATTCAAACATTTGATATGGAGGCATGCAAGCATATGGTATGGAGTCATGCAAGCATATTGCGATGCAAATTATTGCGTTGCGATGGTCGTGCCTACCGTAATAGGTTACCTACGTATCCCTTTCAGGAATCAGGCCAAACGTAGTTCAGATTTAACCGAAATCATGTTGCGATGCGGAAACATAGTTGCAATATTCATTACCAATTAAGTGAAAACCAAATACAAACTTATAGTGCAATATTCATGGCAAAGAAAATTAAGACAATGCAATTTTGAAATGACGATGCGATTTTTTGATGTACTTAACCTAGAATGGGAAAAGCGATACACATTTTTTGTTTTGAAGACTTGTAAAAATAAAGCAGTAAACTCAGAATTTTAAAGCAGAATGCAAATGTGGAAAGTAAAATCATGATGTGAATGTAATAGATATAAAGAGAGCTATGTAATATGAAGCCTTGTGGCGGAATGTTGTCGATGATCGGGTTGTGTAGCCTTTTATGACATTGATGAGGATTTTAGGAAAGAGGTCTTGGTGGGATGCGGGACGGTTGTAAGGCTTGCATGGGATGACAAACTTGCTGGCAGTACTTTGATCGGCCTTGGGCGAGAACTAACATGATTAAACTACAGGGTGCTGGCGATGTTTTGTTCAACAACTTTGGCAAGTTTTGATGGAGATTGGTGTCAACTGTCCTTGGAGGGTACTAGCAGAAGATATGCATTTTCTTGGGCCGATGTGGCAGACACTTGGTGATATGCATTTTCTTGGCGTCAACTGTCCTTGGAGGGTACTAGCAGAAGATATGCATTTTCATTTTCTTGGGCCGATGTGGCAGACACTTGGTGATGCAATGCAAAAGATGCAAGCTATGTTGACATGCATATGAACATGAAACACTCTCTTCTTGGATGATTTGAAAGAACAACAAAGAAAGATGTGTTATCTATTGTTATGTGTATAGACCGTTTTTTTAGTTAGAGATGTATTGCTAGATTATGATAAAAACCAATTACCGTTTATTTATTATTGCACACTGTACTTGGGAGAATGATGGTCGATGAGTTGCTATTTAGGCTTCTGTATTAGGTTGGAAAACTTTGGGGTGGCGGTGGGCAACTCTTTTTATGTGTATCCCGAAAACATATTTCCTAACGAACCAAACAGGTACCATTGGTGCTCGTGCAGTTGACCTAGTATTGTTGGCCCGAGACCATCGGGCATAGTCACGATCATTTTCGTAGAAACTTTTCAAGGCCATGACACTTATTCAATTGGCGATGCTCGCATTCCATATGGGGAATCTCTTTTAATTCACATGTGGCTAAAAGAAACATCTCAATTGAGTCTTACCACTTGTCTTGAGAAACAAACGATATGACCCTTTTGGCCACGGGTCCCTTGGTAACTACCACGGTTTTTTGAATGAAAGGTGATAGATGTGTTTTATACGCATCTACGAGGTACATATTCAACTTAGAAATAGCGATTCCACGAGGCTTTTGGCTACTAATATGTGTTTTGGAATTTAATTGTGAGTTTTAGGGTTTTGGAGGAAATTAAAGAATTCTTGAAGGTTTTAAGTGAAGAATAGAAGAAGGGTGCAAAGTGCAAAGTCAGAAGAGAAGAAGGACCAAAAAGGCCAGAGGACCTTGCGGTCGCAAGCCCCAAGGACCTTTCCCCCGCAAGGTCCACAGAATGACAACCCCGGAGGAATATAAGACCTTGCGATTGCATGCCTCCAGCACCTTGCGACCGCAAGCCACCGACGTCACAAAGACGGGAATTTCTGTTGTAACCTAATTCTAGCCCTGTAACTACTAGTATAAATATAAACCATGTAGCCCTAAATCAAAGGTATGAAATTTAGAAGTAGTATATAGTTTTTGTTTGTTTGTATTCATAGTTTATAGAGATCGTTCATGATTTCATTTGTCCACTCGATTAGTTCATCATTGATGATGAACTAACCACTCATATCTAGGAGGTGGATGTGGCGACCTGACCCGGATTCTGGAACGGAATCCCGAAGTTGTGCCGCTAGGACAAGGCAAGAAGAGGACAAGCACTTGCAAAACAGTAGTGCGAGTCGGACAGTTGAGCTAACGAGCTCAACAAAGGTAGAGAAGGTGTACGAAAATACGGGTCACGAAGAAACGAATCTGCGGAAGCGGTAGGGGAAAGAGTCCCAAGCTTAAGGCTCGAAAACAAAGTCAAGAAACTAAGAGATACAATATTCTCCCGAAGAGGAAAACAAAACTCGCGTGCCGCAACGTTGCAGACGCTAAACAAACCATCGGCACTCCTGGCCGGCGTTTCAACAAAGAATAACATGATATAACAATTACCCACGGCTAAAGCATACCGGGGTTAACCAACAACAATAACAACTAGAATAAAGAAAAGCCCCAAGGCTACTGCATGCCCGGGAGACAAATGAAATAGATATGGAAACCACGAAAAGGCACGACACAACACGTCGGCCCAAGAACGAACTAATACAGAAACTCAAGTATCTACCCGACCGTAAAGTCTAAATAACTTTACAAGATATCGGTCTCACAAGAATAGCAGGGTACATGAACAAGAGACAATGCTAGAGGAAGTAAAACTCCACAACTACTGCTCGGGGAAGTCGGCTACTAGAATCACGAACTACCCGATCAAAACTCGATCTATCGGTCAACCGTGATCTGCTACAGTCACGATCTACTCGACCTCAACACAGCTACTGAAACTGCAACTAGAGAACAAAGTACGGGATGAGTCATAATGACCCAGTACGCTACTACAAGACAATATAACATAATCGTAACATTTTCATAAGTAGAAATGAAATCGGGTTACGACGACGAAGAACCAGAAGTCAGGTTGTACTGTACAGAACCGTTCCTTTACCAGGCTACCAAGATGAACTAGGGTGAATCCCCTGTTCACATACAATCAAGTAAGTCAGGAGGCAAGTGACAAGAATAATCGTATAGTTAGGGACGCATGTCTTGACATGAAACATCCCAGGTATCTTATAGAATAATTAAGTAAAGTATGCATATTTACATGTATATGCATATCAAGTCTCTCGTAGAATCATTAGGTGAAGATGTATAAACTCATCACAATTGTCAAGCAATCAAGGACAAGTATATTTGAGCATAGAGATCATATATTCAAGATGCACATTATTGCACATAAGTCACATAATGTGAGGATATAGAGCCGGGCCGCTGCGTAGACCTGCAAAACAAATACTTTCGGTAGCGTGCGGTAATTGATGGGTGTGATAATACATCGATCTCCGAGGGATGCTCGGGAAAAACAGTAGTCACTCAATGGGCACGTATTGATTGGCCAAGGAGAGCTCTTCCCCACTGTGGCCAACAGTGGAGGGTGTGTGCAGTATCTGGTTCGGCAACCCATCACTATCACGAATCTTACGATTCGTAACGGCAATGCATTGTCAACCAGGGAAGACAGGACAAGACAAGTATGCCAGCTGGACTTATGCAAATGCCAAGTAGTATTTACTCACTAATGGTCAGTATGGAACGAGCCCGACAAGAGCGTCCTTGTTCAAGACAAGTATATAATATCTCATCATAAACAAGCAAGATTGAGCTCGACAAGAGCGAACTCAATGTGTCAAACATGCATTTATTATGACATGTATGTACAAGCATGATAGTCAATCCAATTCAAGAGTCTAGAAATAGTTTTCTAGTGGAACGCATGTAATAGCGTCGTAGAGATTGATCATTGAGCCGGTATTGTTCAATAGCTCACTAATGTTGACTCCGTTGAGTCATTTACATAATTTCAACCAAGTAGAGTGGGAACACTATATGTGTTCCAAGACTCTTTTCTATGTTCTCGCTTGAAGCATGACTAGGTTCTTTTTCCAATTAGGAACCTTAGTGCAAAGTGACTAAGTCAAGTATATCAGGGAGCCTAAGTTGATCATTGTCATGTCTAGCTTAGTTCAATTCCAATTCATAATTCCACTTAATAGTAGAATCCAAGTCCAGCATAAATCATTAACTGAAGAACAGATCAAGCATGAGGCAAGTACATTCAATATGCTTATAATTCATATTATAGAAACATGTAGAAGGTTCAATTCATGACAAGGTAGGGAATCATGCTTTTAGCCATAATATCAACTGTACATAGTATCCCGTATTTAAACGTGAAACCTAGTTAAGTTATAACTCAACCATCAATCCATCATATAGTTGTTCTAGGATCATAAAGCCATTTACTTGTAGGTAATAAAGTCTTCCGAGAATAATACTTCATTCTATAACCCAAAGGTCTATAGTAGTCCGGTACTTAGGTAAACACTAGAGTGACGATCATTCGTAAGGTCAACCGTACTGGTGAGTCTTAGATAATAACTTAGTCATCCTAGCGACTTATACAAGTAGACTCCATGTGTATTGTACTAAGAAAAGTCCTAATTCAAATCATCTCATAGAATGGTCCTCAATTTCGTTATCTTGGTCTTTCCCAAAATATTCATAAGGTGACTTTAGAGAGTCGGCATTCAATAACAACAATTATGATTCCTTAGGTTTCATGCAAGCATAGATCACATCCTTACAAGTTCTGGGGCTTCATTGAAGTCCGACAAGTACCAATAGTTCTAATTCATAATCAAACCAATCCAAAGGTCTTTCATTCAAGTCATGCATTTGTGACCCACACAAACCCAATCCAAAGACTAGCGATAATCTTGTACTTAATATCACTAAAGGTCCTCCATTAGAGTCCGAAGCCACAAATCGATCTTAACACCAATTCGGTCTCGCCCGACCAAACCCCAAGATTTCATGATTTAGATTCAACGGGTACAAGTAGTCATAGGGATTTATCCTAAGACTCGAATAACAACTTCTATAATTCAATGATTCCATTTGAGTCAAATTACAAAGTCTCAAACTCTAGGTCAAGGCATAATTTCGGGATTCCCAATTTATCCGGGTTTCTAAACCCAACCACAATCAATCTTAAACTATAACTATTCCAATATACCCAGTCATAATCGTTTGGGTTCAAACCCTAACTTTCATAGATTGATATCCATAAATAACATCTCATTTCGACATGTATTACAATGACAAATCATAAGGAACAAGTCTCTAGCAACCTAACATCAACATTGAGTTAGAGAGAGAAACTAGGATTTCGGCAACGTACCTTTATCAAGCCACAAACGACTAGGAAGAGGGAAAGAAACCCAAGTGAAATGATCTACTCGGCAAGGGATTCATGACGGTGGTCTCGGCTCGTCAAACGGATGGTCGGAACTCCGGGAATCGCCGAAACACGCACTAGTCGCACGCTCAATCTCCCGCACTCTCTCCTTCCCGTTCACGGCTGAAGACGATCACTAATGAAGAGAGGAGAGGAGTGTTTGGGGTTTTATGGGTGATTAAGGACTAGTATACCCTCAAATAAGTGAAGGGGCAAGGGTTAAGTAAGGGTAGAATAGGAGTTTCACGCCATAAATCACACCAACACAAAGCTGATGTCAGGAGCGCTGTTCGGTTGTCTGGACCGAACTTTTCACCACTTATTCGGTTGCCATGGCCGAATACTCCCCAAGGAGTTCGGTTTGGCTGGCCGAACATCTCCCAGGATGTTCGGTTGTCGAGTTGGAACGATGGTTTAAGTCTAAAATGAAGCCAAATGGGTCTAGGACTGAAAGTGATGCACCGGTTGGGTGAATGCAACTCAAACAAGTATAAAAATTGTGTACCAAGGCCTTATGAGACTCAAATAACCCTCAATACAAATGGAGGAATGGCCTAGGGTATAGCCGAGGTCACACGAAAGAACTACGCGATAGAACTCTCAACCGAGTCGAGTAACGAACAGCATCGATATGCGACTTGTAACTTTAACTAGTTAAAGTCTATGGAACATATGGAACTTACAGTTAAACGACATGCAAAGCAAGAAGGTCAATTACACGAAGGTTCGGGGTTTTACAGTGGAGGTAACTTGTATAGAATCTTTTGCTCTATATTAATTTTTATTCAATCAAGTCTTTTTGATCACAGAGTTTATCAATCTCTTTGCTATTTGGCTTTTTCCTAATTAATAATATCACAATAGTTTAAAGACCTAGGGGTGCGGAGAACTGTAGGACCGTGTGCATATGTCATATATTGGCCCACCTTGTGATAAATTAAACCTATCGATGCATGAAAGTGATAAGTTAGGTTTAGGTTCTTATGTTCTTGATCTTCAAGTATATTCTTGGTTGAATTATTGGATGAACACTGAAATATAATTCAACTTAGTGACACTAAGACTACAAATCATGAACCATAGCGTACCACTCTTTTCTTTCGTGAACGAACCCAAGACATACTGATTGATACATTAGACAAAAGAGCATTAGAGTAGATGCAAGTGAATCCTAAATCCTAGATTCCTATCCATAATAAGATCTCCAAAAACTGTGTTTGCTTGCTGCTAATAAACTGTTGCCTTTAGATTAATTGATTACTAGTAAGATAAATTAGTTTAGTCAAATTATATATAATTAATCAAACAACCCCCTTAGTTATAATTGTTACATGTTTCCTTGCCTTAATTGCTTCTTGTCTATGTGGTTTGACCCTTGCTTTCCAATCACTATACTTTATACTGATTCGTGCACTTGTGAGGTAAATAAATAAGACAATCAAGTATTTGGTGTCGTTGCCGGGGATAAGTTAGCTTTTAATTAGTTTATTAGGTAACACTTAGTTAAACAAACACAAAAACAAGTTTTCTTTTAATTAGTAATCTTTTGCGTGTGCATTGCATGCATGGCCGAAGATCTCTGAATCCTACAATGGCAGAGTTAAATCAGAATATCAATAACCTAGGTAGAAACCAAAGGGACCCTAATAATCCTATTAATCGACCACCTGTAGGAAATCATGGACCAAAAAACATGGAATGTCCCCGAGTCGATCCTCCAATGAATAATCATGTAGAAGAAGTAATTCCCAACATGGATGTTGATGAAGACCAAAGAACAATGAATGATTATGCTTCGTCCCATGTTAGATGCTACACCATCCTATCTTGTATTGCCTGATGCAGTTAGAAACTTTGAACTGAAAGGACACTTTTTAACATATTGCCTACCTTTCATGGTTTGGCGACTGAAAATCCTGTTTCCTTTGTGCTTGAGTACTCTCACATGACTCAAAATTTTCTCGTTAGGAGGTCTGACCGAGGATCAATTGAAAATGTGCTACTTTCAGTGTGCATTGAAAGATGCAGCTAAAAGGTGGTCAAGGCCGGTCCTGGGGTATGTCTAGGGGGGTGACCACTATGGGTCCCAAATTTCGAGGGGCCCCGAGTTCATATGTACTTCTATACGGGGTATATGTAGAAAAATTATTGTTCTCTCTTAGGTAGACGGTAGCAGACACAGCGAACGAGGAACATCGTGAACTGATGGACAACGGCGATGACCTCTCCTCTTCTGATTTTCGAAATCTGAGACAAGACAACCTCTCTCCACCTTCTCTCCTCTCATCTCTCATCTATTATAAACCTAGGTTTTCCAAATTGAAACAAAACATCTTACATCAATTTACATTGGAGTCGAATTATCCAACTCAAATTTGGGGATTTTTTGAAATCATGTCTTTGCATCTAAGCCTCTTTCTGATTTTGTCTTTCACGCTTTGTGTCTTTGGGAATCGCCGAATCGTCGACTGGAATCCGCATTAGCAACATGACGTGACGGTGAGTCGGTGACGACGTCACGACACTTCACCTGATCTGCACGAGCAGCATGACTGTCTTGAGTGTCTTCTTAAAGACTAAATAAAAGCCTAAAAGGTATATTTTTACTTTTTATCATGAGCGAGAGTCTGAGATAAACATATTGTTTTATTATTTGATTTTTAAATAGAGATGAGTCATTAGTCAATTAGTCATGAGTGAATACTAAATAGTGATGATTTTTGTTTATTTATGTGATTTATGAAATTTTGTTTGTTTCCCAAATTTTCTTGCAGATTTTAAATGCTTGAAAATTTGAAATATGAAAAGTCCTATTTACAATAATTTTTGGGTGGATATTTATATCATCAACAATTCAACATAAACATTGGAAGCAAAAATAAGGTTTTATTGCTCTTTGACTACCCTTTTTATTTATTATCTTTGTTTTTGTTAGCTTTATTTTTGAGTGTTTTTTATTTTAGAATTGAATTTATAGAGCAAACATGTTACCAAGAAAATATTTATCCGGAAGTCAAAAAATAAATAAAAGAAAAAGAGATGATGAGATAAGGAAAACTCAAAGAGGAGCACTTGATAAGTTTTTTAAAATTAATAAAATCATACTTGTGTTCAACTATGTCCCAACAAAGATTAAATTGATTAGCAATTTTATCCTTTGAAAATGAGATGGCGAAAAAAGTTAATTTTGACGACCTTATTGATGATTTTTCTTCTCAAAATGCAAGAAGATCTAACATTTTTCAATAATTATTTGATACTTATTTACTCTTCTACGTTAATTGATTTTGCAATTTTTTCATTACTTTGAATGCTAAATAGTGAAAAAAATCTAAATAAGACTTTATTTTTATTTTTCTAAAGGGGCCTCACTTTTCCTTTTCGCCTAAGGGCCCTGGAAAGTTCAGAGTCGGCCTTGAAGGTGGTACCCAGAAGTGTCTATACTTGGACTCAACTTTATGATTTGTTTATAAGTAAATTCTATCAACATGTATCTTTATCCGAGTATAGAAAACAAATCATGACCTTTCAGCCCGAATAAGGAGAGTCATTTCATGAAGCTTGGGATATGTTTAAGAATTTACAAATTTCTTGCCCACAACACAACTTTGCAAAGCCTGTTTTAGTCATGCAATTTTATGATTCATTCCTCCTACACCTTCAAACTATGGTTAATAATGCAGCTGGTGACTCAACAAGAGGAAGAACACCAACACAAGTGAAAAAAAACTATTTGAAATGTTAGGAGCTAATTGACAACATAAAAGTGTTAGGGGGAAAACACAATAATTTATATGAAATACAAGATAATTATAATGAATATTCAGAATTAGATGCTACTAATGCCAAACTAGCTGCATTAGAGTCTCAAATAGCTAATGCAAGCAGACCCCAAGTGTATGAAGTATGTGTTATTTGTCGTTTAAACAATCATGCTACTAATTTATGCCCATCTAGTACTTTTTATGTTGAACATGCCAATGTTATGAACTCATACGATCAAAGACAAAGGAATGATTCGTATTCCAACACGTACAATCTTGATTGGAGGAATCATCCAAACTTTTCGTGGGGAGGAAACAAACCATTGCAACCATAACAACCTCAACAACAACTACCTCAGCAAGGACAATGATCGTGTCTTATTTTAATTAATTCCTTGCTAAGTGCACAAGACTATTGCAGAATAGCTTGGGAAGAAAGGGTCGAACCACAAAGACAAAAAGAATACTAATGGCAAGAATATTGGTAGCAATTTAAACTAAGGGGGCTTTTTATTTGATTTATTTAAACTAATTTATTCTACTAAAACAATAAATTTATTTAACTAAGCAACAATTACAATTATAAAGATCTGTATGGAGGAGGGAAATCTAGGATTGGGGTTTCACTTGATCTACTCTATTTCTTATTTAAATAAAGTATCATTCAATACCTTGGGTTCGTTCAGAAAGATAGATAAGATTGTCAAATTATAGTTCAGTCTCCATCCCAAATAATTCATCCACTCTATATCCTAATAATAAGAATATATGGATCCTATCTGTCACTTAGGTCATATATATGAACCTGACCCTGACTTATCACTCTCGTGCATCGATAGGTTCAATTTATCATGATGGTATGCCAGTGTACGACATATGCATTTGGCCGTGCAGTTATCCGCCCCTCTAGGCCTTTATTACTTGCGATTAAATTCATTTGGTCAAAGCTAGACAATAAAGGGGTTGATAAACATCATGATCAACAAGAATTGAATGAATAAAGATATATTAAGCAATAGATTCAATACAAGTTACCTCCCAATTCCTAGATTAATGGACGGTTAGTTCATCCTTGAAGATGAACCACACATCGGGATGAAGGAATACATGAATCGATATTCAAAACTGTAATTACAATGACTAAATTATATAATACAAACTAAAATCGGTGTTAGAACTGTTTCCTACGATTTTCTAGACGTCCTTTTGCTTTGGCTACCATCTTCTATTTATATCCAAGGTGTTGTAGGTGAATAGGAAGTTCAATCCAGGTGAAAAACCTCATAAAGACGGTTCAAGGGACCTTGCGGCCGCATTATGTTTACACCTTGCATCCGCAAGGGTCTTGAACGGGCTAAGCAACTTTCTGCCCACCTTGCGAGGGCAAAGTTTTAGGCCTTATGCGGCATGAGGTTTCGGCTTGTCTCTTTTGCATCGTTTCAATAGTTACACTTTGCACCCTTCCTTGAATTCTTCAATAAAAGCTCTATAAATCCCATAAGTTCACCTAAAACCCTAAAAATCACAATATAGCTCAAAAAGACATATCATTAGCCAAAAGCCTCGTGGAATTGCTATTTGTAAGTCATAAAAGTACCCGATAAAGATGTATAAAATACATCTATCAAATACCCCAAAACTTAGACTTTGCTTGTCCACGAGTAAACAGACGAGTAAACAATAATTATAAATACAAAAACAATTAAATACAAAAATTAAGAAATCTTTTTGGAGGGTGACACTATTTACACTCCTCTAGAAACCCACAAACTCAAGGAGACTCTAACGAGCAACTCGACTATGTAGATAAATACAACAACTAATAAATACAAAAGCGAGTAAAAATTATACTAAAAGCAATAAATACAAAAAAAAAACCTTTTGGTTTCAATCTCAAATCACTAAGGCATGGCATATCACAGTTGTCTCAGAAAAATGCTCACCACATATGTGCAAACTAATTCACAGAACAAACCGACTTATACTCAAACTGTTACCAGTCTCAATTTCTCCGTGTGTGTCTGATAACCAGTCATAGAGAATATCTTAACTTAAACAATTTTACTTAGCAAAGCACAACATTCATTCTAAAAGTCAGTATTTTCAATAAAATTAATGCAACATAGAGTAGGAGATCTACCATCCAAACCCGGTCTATTACAGAAAGAGAGAACAACAAGGATTTCAAATACTTATACATCCATCTCATGCACTTCCTATGTATGACATACAATGCTTTTATGCCCCAATTACTAGCAATAGCTAAGATTATGCTAACACAGTAAGCTTGCAAATAATATGAGTATATGAAGTGGGGATCAATTTACATGCATTACAATCAAATCAACAAACACAAGCATTGGCAAGAAGATCAATATGTCTTTAATAAGCTTGTAATGTAAGGCCAAGGTATTGGGGGATATGATGCTAAAGGAATTGAATACAAAGTGAGAGAGCAAGACTACCCTTAATCCCAACTACTTCCAAACAAAAGGAAGTTTTTCCCAATTAGGCTAGGACCTGCAAAGACCACAAGTGGGGACTTTTTCCCCAAACTTGTTTTGTACAATATATCAAGCTAAAAATATCTAGTGTTCTATTTTCAGAAGAACTTTTCTATCATGTTTATCTCTTGAAAGCTATGCTTTCATTTGAATCTTCTTGTACTCTTCTTCTTTCCTTTCATTTTTCATCGACTTATTTCTTTTCTTTTTATCTTTTTCTTTCTTCTCCCTTTTTTTATATCGACGGGGAAGAAGAAGTCTTCAGAAAATTTTTCTAACTGAAAATTGGTCCCTTAAAGTTAATTCCCCACCCACATCCTACTCTCTCAAAGGGTAGGATAAAGTGTAACGACCCGACCCGGATTCCAACACGAAATCCCAAGGTCGTGCCGCTGGAACTATCATAAGAAAAGGACAAGCACTTGATAAATAGTAGTGCAAGTCGAACATTCGAGCTAACACACTCTAAACATGAACATAAAGCCGCACTAAAATATGGTATTTCAAAAATCGAGTCCGAGGAAGCAAAAAGGAAAGAAGTCCCAAGCATGAAGCTCGAAACCAACGCCAATGAAACCAAGTGAGACATTATCTCTCAAAGGAGGAAAAACAAAACCTCTGCGTCGCAACATTGCAACGCCAACAAACCATCGGCACTCCGTAGCCGGCGCTTTCATCAAAGAACCAACCCGATATATCAAATACCCAAGCTAAAAGCATACCGTCAACCAACAACTATAACAATTAGAATAAAGAAATTCCCCAAAGCTACCGCGCGTCTGGAGACAACCGAGATAAATACGAAAAACCACGCACTAGGCACGACACAATACGCCGCCCAAGAAAGAACCAATACAATTACTCAAGATTCTACCTCGGTAGTAAAGTCTAAATAACTTTACAACAAGTCGATCTCACAAGAATAACAAAGTACAGACATCAAAGACAATGCTATAAAGGAACAGACTCCACAAGTCGCTACTCGGAAAGTCCGCTGCTACAAACACGAACCACACGATCTAATCTTGATCTATCGATCAGCCATAAAGATCAAGCATACTATGATCTACTCGACCTCGCGCCTATCGCACGCAAC
This sequence comes from Codonopsis lanceolata, assembly GCA_013146195.2. Lineage (NCBI taxonomy): Eukaryota > Viridiplantae > Streptophyta > Magnoliopsida > Asterales > Campanulaceae > Codonopsis > Codonopsis lanceolata. The sequence continues at coordinate 97,919,826 of CM028383.1, forward strand.
TAGAAACAAAGGCAGATGAGTCATATTGACCCAATATGCTACTACAATAAATATGCAACATATAGTTATGTAACATAAACATCATGGTGTCATTTTATAAATGACGTAAAAACCCGCGGAAGAGGCGCCGTATCGCTTCGATACTCCACAAGATATCCATTCCTTCTTACTTACTAAACCGCCCAAATGAACCCGTGAGTGTAATCCCCTGCTCAAAAACACAAAACAAATGA
>CM028383.1:97920158-98012319 GCA_013146195.2 Codonopsis lanceolata
GGAATCGATGTTTTATTTATCTATTTCCTTGCAAGTGTACAAGACTATTATAGAATAGACTCTAAGCAAGGGTCGAACCCACAGAGACAAGTGATCACGAACAAGGCGATTATAGATAGCAAATTATTAACCTAAGGGGGGTTTTTATGTTTAATTCTACTCTAAATTACTAGTTATAGATGTTTAACTAATTAGACAAGAATAACAGATATGAAGATCTTATGGTGAGTGGAAATCTAGGATTCTCGGGTTTCACTTATATCTCCTTTATGTTCAATTCATAATAATGTCATTCAATGTCTTGGGTTCGCTCACTAAAAATAGATATAGTCTGTTGAACAATTGGTTCACCTCCATCCCCGCAAAATTCACCCATTCCATATCCTAAGCACAGAACTATCAATCTAGTCTCACCTAGATTTATGATCTATCCGTCACCTAGATCATGTAAGAACCTGGTCCTAACTTATCACTCTCGTGCTCGATAGGTCCAATTTATTGTGTTGGTGAGCCAGTACGACATATGCACTCTGGTCATGCAGCTTATCCGCACCTCTAAGCCTTTATTATTTGCGATTACATTCATTTGTTCAAAGCAAAATAATATAGGGGTTGATAAACAACACAATCAACAAGCATTGAATAGACATATATATATGAATCAAAACATAAATTCGATACAAGTTACCTCCCACCTCCTAGATTAGATGATTTAGTTCATCATAGACGATGAACAACACATGGAGATGATGAAAGACATGATTTGATCTTCAATACTTGAAATTACAAAACCTAACTATGTTATACAATCTAAAACTACCTAAAATCTATGTAAAGAGAGCTTCCACCGTCCTCCTATGCTTAGGCTCGATCCGACTTCTATATATACTCTGGAGTTGTGATTGGATCGAATGACCGTGTGAAAATCCGAAAAGGTCGATTCTCGCCTACCTTGCGTCAGTGCTGGATACCTTGCGTCCGCAAGGTCTCCGTGTGGCTTTTGATTCTTTGATTGCCGACTTGGGACCTATATCGCCACCTTGCGGTCGGCCTGAGGCACCTTGCGTCCGCAAGGTGTCCGATTGACAATTTCATTTTTCTTCAATTTTTCTTTCTTTGTAATTTGCACTTAAAACCCCGGAGTTTCGCGTATTTTCACAACAATCCCGAAACTTACAAAACTCACCGAAAACATATATTAGTACTCAAAAGACTCGTGAAATAGCATAATTTAAGTCATAGATATAAAATCGACGTATAAAATACATCGATCAAATACCCCCAAACTTGAACTTTGCTCGTCCACGAGTAAACAAATAAACTTATAAATACAAAAGCATATAAATAACAAAAATTAAAATCTTTTGTGAGGGTGACACTATTTACACTCCTCTATAAACCCACAAACTCAAGGAGACTCTTTCGAGTGACTCGACTATGCAGATAAATACAAAAACAAATAAATACAAAAATAAAATTACACACAAAAATAAAACATAAAATCTTTTGGTTTCATCTCAAGTTATAAGTGTATGGCATGCATGTAATCTCGCTTGGTGCTCACCACATATATGCAAAGCTTAGTCATATAAAACCAACTAGTCTTTTCTTAATATCGCTACTACTTTTAATTTCTCCGTGTGTGTGTGATCACCGCCTTAAAGAATATCTTAACTAAAACAGCTTTTATTGAGCTAAACACCACATTCATATGAAAATTACAGCTTAATAGAAAATCATGCATTAAGAAGTATGAGATCTACCATCCAAACCCGGTCAGCACATGCATTTAAAGGTCCCAAGGATTCAAAAGATTTATACATCCATCCCATGCACTTCTATGTATGACATACAATGCTCTCCTATCCCAATGACTTGTAATAGCTAAGATTATGCTAACACAAAGTTGAGCTTTAAGGTGAATAATAATGATTATGAAGTGTGTGATCAATTTCATGTTACTCACTTGACAAGAAAAACAACATAAGCATTGGCAAGAAGATCATTAGGACTTTATAAGCTTGTAATGTAAGGCCAAGGTGTTGGGGATTTGATGGAAAGGATTGGAATTCAAAGTGAGAGAGTAAGACTACCCTTTATCCCTCATACTTCCAAGCAAAGGAAGTTTTCCCTATTTAGGCTAGGACTGCAAAGACCACAAGTGGAGGGGTGCTTTGTGTTACTTTTAAGTTTTCTTCCCCCCCCAAACTTGTTTTGGGCAATATATTCTTCTAAAAATATCATCATTCTAATCAAAGTAATTTTTCTAACATATTTTCTCTTGAAAGCTATGCTTCCATTTGAATCTTTGTTTACACTCTTCTTCTTCCGCTTTCATTTTTCGTCGACACATGATTTTTTTTTTTTTTTTTTTCGACGACGGAAAGAAGAAGCTTCAAAAATAGCCTAACCGAAAAGAAGTGGTCCTCCTAGAATCAGAAATTTCCCACCCAATCCTACTCTCTCAAAGGGTAGGCTAAAAGTGTATAGGCTTTTAGGTTAAGTTAATGTGGGTAAAGAAACGATGGCGAATGGGGTTTAAATAGTGTGCTTAGCACACTCCATTCTTTTCATTAGGCTCAAAGGGGACACTAGGGATATATTTAGTATAGGTCGTGGAATATTTAGGCTCTAACGATCCAAAGATGGCCTAAATCATTTCTTAATGCCAAATGCTCACATAGTATTTAAAGCAAGTAAGATAACAACACAAAATATCATATCAACTATGGGAATTGGGGTTGAATGTTTAGCATCACCGATTTCACATAAGCATTCGCTAAGACATGGTAGGGACAATTGAGACTAACATGCACACGGTTCGAAAGTGTGCTTGAGATATATAAATGAGAAAATCCAAGGGATCTAACTAACATGCAATTGACCCTAAGTTACAATTTAATGCAACAATCATGTTCGAATGGCTATGCATCATATTCTTGTGCATATCTTGTTGAAGTGAAATAGGTGTTATAAACTTTATAAAACTATTCTAATCAATCCAAAGTTATGACTGGTGTGAGTGCATGAAGAATTTGGAGAAAAGTAAAAGTTTCGCAAAATTAAGTAAATTCCGTGGGGATCTACTGACTAACTATGCGTTCATTGCACTAATCTCCTCATTGACTACGACTAGCATTACCACACCTAAACTCGAGGATGAATATTTTGAATTTAAATATATTTTTTTCTAAGAAATTGGAAAATTGGAGGTGATGACGATGACACATTGATGATGGGTCCCCATAAGAGGAACCCACGAGTATCCAATGTAAGTGTATTCTCGTCAAGGCAACACCTCCGAAAATCGAAAAATAAAAACAGAAAAATAGGGTGAAGAGTTAAATGGTCATCAAAGAAAGAAATTCTCTTTCACCCTAACGACATAGCCCAACTCCATTCCTCGTTAGGCTGGGACCTGCTAAGACCTAAAGTTTTAAATCCCCCCCCCCCAAACTTAAGTTCTATTTTGTCCTCAAAATAGAGGAACATATGAGAGGATTGATGGGGTAGGACAAATATCAAAAGGACATAGCGGGTCCACCTAACGAACGAGGACGGAACTTGGGCCTCGACTCAAGGTGAGTCGGGCGGAGATAACGAATGAGGACGAAACTCGGGGATCGTGCCTGGTGGCAGCCCATAATGATTTGAGACATTATGTCCCACGGTGTTAACCCAACCGAAAAATTTCACTGGGTCAAGGCACGCATTTGTGCTAACCGGCCGACTCACCATATCGCTTGGAGGACACCGCCTCCAACCTCCGTTGAGATCCCAACGAGCGGTCCTCTCCTTCTTCGGGTTCCTCCTCTTGAGGAACCCTCACTCGGCTACCGGTGATGTTCAAACAAAATGGCCCTAGTAATGACCTGGACCAGCCTTCAAATTCCTCAGTTTGGGCATTCTCACGATTTGCCCCTACACAAGTCAAGAATCAAATGCGGGAACGCGAACCCCGCATTCGTCCTACCTCTAATAAGGGTCTTGATTTGGCCGTTGATCAAACGGCCAACATCAATAGACCCATTAGTCATGATGGTGTAGGTCAGGACAGCCCTCTCCCAATTCACCGTGTTTTGGTGACTTGAGGGCATGAGACGGCCACAAACAAATTTATACACGGGCTTGGCCGTGTCTTGAGGAAGGACTCTCTCATGGTGCGTGGTCCATATGGTGGTTACGGCTATAGGACCACTCCACACCGTGGAGAGCAATGACAAAGATTCACCACCTCGACAGGATACGGGGTGGAGGTGTGTGTTATAATCATCGGCACCAACCGCAAAGTTGGAGGTGCCGAAATACATGTTAATGCTTTCTGATGAAAAATCAACTACCATATTCCTAACATTAACAAAGTGTCTAGCACACCGCCATCCATGCCAATGTCGCCATTGGCGAGAATTCTGACAATGGGGACTACAGCGTCCTTAGCCGGAGAATCTAACAGAAGCCCCCACCTACGAGCCATCAGAGCAGGACGGATACCAAAATCTTCAGCCTTGAATCCCCTTTCGGGCACCAAGGACTTGGAGAGTTTGTTGGTGTACTTCTCTGATGCTTCGTAGGACACGAAGCGGGTGATGTCAAAATTATGTTCTTCCTCCTGAGCTGGGCCGGAGGATGAAGAGCCGGTATTTCTACGCTTTCTAAACATTTTGTTTGAAATAAAATTTTAAAAACTAAAAAGTTTAACAATTAAAATGTGTTTTAAAATTTTAAAAATTAAAATTTAATCTAAAGCATGCAAAAATATATCTACGTTAAAAATATCTAACACCCTAGCATGCAAATATTTTACGTACGAAATTAAAGAGGGTGTTAGGAGTACTTGTTTGCAGCCTTAATTGAGTGAATGAGCCGGAGTGGAGCTTGATCTTGACGGCAACAATGGTGGTTCTCTTCTTTTTCTTCTTCAAAATCTTCAAATTGTGGGGTGTAATGGGAGATGAGTGAGGGAGATGAAGAGTTTGAGGGAGAGAGAGAGAGTATCTTGAGATTAAAGCCGGAATAATGGAAGATCTGCGCCGAATTTGGAAGGTATTTGACTGCCGCCGCCGAAGAGAGGGAGAGAAGATTTCGTGATTTCTCGAAGAAAACCCAAGACAAGATAATAAGGGACCTTATGCGGTCGCAGGCCGCCACACCTTGCGTCCCGCAAGGTGGTCAAAAAGCGTTGGGATTCTTCATTCATTCCCCATGTCTGACACTTCACTGCACGAGATTCGTATTTACTGGGGACCTTGCGGTCGCAAGGTCCTTCACACCTTGCGTCCGCAAGGTGGACAGAAACTTCCACTCTTGTTTTTCTTTTCCAACTTTTTATCAACGCTTGCGCTTAGTCCTTCCGTTAACTTCCGTTATGTCTTGATATTCCTCGTATGAAAAATCTAAACAAAATTCTAAACTAAAAATTATTAGCAACATATAAATACAACACTAAGATGTTTTTCTCCCCCAAACTTGAATTTTGGCATATTTAATTTAAAAATTAAATGTCCAAAAATAAAATTTAACGGAGAAAAACATATTTAAACTAACTAAATAACAATTAACTTTCAAACTAGTGGGTTGCCTCCCACTTAGCGCCTTTGTTTAACGCCTTTGGCTCGACCAAACCGCAAGCCTAGTCTCTTGGTGGTTCATTGTCAGCCAAACGGATTAATTCAATTGTTCGTTCAACTGACATTGGCTCAAAATATGGCTTGAGTCGGTGTCCATTCACTTTAAACACTTCATTATTTTTGGGGTTTTGTATATCAACAAACCCCATGAGGATAAATTGCATTATTCTAAAAGGACCAGACCATTTGGATTTTAACTTTCCTGGGAATAACCTTAACCTAGAGTTAAACAATAATACTTTCATACCTGGATGAAGCATTTTGTTGGCTAATCCCATGTCATGATACTTTTTGGTCTTTTCTTTATAAGTTTTCGCATTCTCATACGAATTAAGTCTATGTTCTTCTAATTCATTTAACTGAAACAGTCTTTCTTCTCCAACTAATGTCAAATCTAAATTCAATTCTTTAATTGCCCAATAGGCTTTATGCTCAATCTCAACTGGTAAATGGCAAGCTTTACCATATACCATCCTATATGGACTCATTCCTATGGGTGTCTTAAAAGCAGTTCGGTATGCCCATAAAGCATCCTTGAGTTTAGATTCCCAATCTTTACGATTAGGCCTAACAGTCTTTTCTAACACTGCTTTTATCTGCCTATTGCTTACTTCTACTTGTCCAGATGTCTGTGGATGATAAGGTGTAGCTAACTTGTGAGTTACACCATGCTTTCTAAGAACACTATTTAACAACTTATTGGTAAAATGAGTTCCCTGGTCACTTATTATGGCCTTAGGGACTCCATATCTAGCAAATAATTCTTCTACAAATTTGACTACTGTTTTACCATCATTATTCTTGGTTGCTACCGCTTCTATCCATTTAGAAACATAATCAATCGCTACCAAAATATATTCGCAATTATTGGACACGTGAAAGGGACCCATAAAATCAATACCCCAAACATCATCAAAATTTCAACTACTAAATTAACATGTAAGGGCATCTCGCTTTTTCCTATACCACCTGCTCTCTTGACATTTGTCGCATGTTCTCAGAAACAGCTTCACAATCTCTAAAAACAAGAGGCCAATACGCACTGATTGCAAAATTTTACGAGCGGTTTTATTACCACTAAAATGACCACCACAAGAATATCCATGGCAAAATTCCATGATACCTTGTTGGTCTTTTTCTGGAATACATCTTCTTATTAAAGAATCGAACAAATCTTGTATATAAGTGAGGAGCTTCCCAAAATAATTTTTAGTTTCCGCCAAAAATTTCTTCTTTTCGTAATGATCAAAATCCGATTAATGATATCGACACATAATAGTTGACAAAATCAAGATACCAAGGGTCGAATCTTTAATGGCTAGGAGTTGTTCATCAGAAAATTATCATTAATGGGGACAGATCATCAAGAAATTGACGCTCAAGCAAGGGTGAAAATTCTAACCTAGACAAGTGGTCGGCCACAACATTCTCTGCCTTTTTATCCTTGATAGTTATGTCAAATTCTTGTAACAATAACATCCATCTAATTAATCTTGGTTTAGCATCCTTCTTACTTAAGAGATATTTCAATGCGTAATGATCGAAAAGATTATCACCTTTGATCCTAGCAAATATGATCTAAATTTTTCTAAAGCATATACTATCGCTAAAAATTCCTTTTCAAGAGTGGTATAATTCAATTGAGCATCATTCGAGTTCTACTAGCATAATGGATCACATGAGGCTTTCTATCTACCCTTTGTCCTAACACGGCTCCAATTGCAAAATCTGATGCATCACACATGATTTCAAAAGGAAGTGACCAATCAGGCCTGGATAAAATTGGGGCAAGAGTTAACTTTTCTTTTAATAAATTAAAAGCTTCTAAACATTCTTTATCAAAAATAAACTCAGATCTTTTGCTAGCAAATTACATAGAGGTTTACGATTTTGGAAAAGTCTTTTATAAATCTTCGATAAAAACCAAAGATGGCCAAGAAAACTTCGAACTCCTTTAACCGAAGTGAGGGGGTAGTTGTGAAATAACTTCAATTTTAGCTTTGTCAACTTCAATTCCTTTATTTGAAACAACATGCCCTAAGACAATTCCATGTTTTACCATGAAGTGACTTTTCTCCCAACTTAAAGTTAAATTAGTTTCGCAAAGATCTTTTCGTGACGATGTAAGGTTTTCTAAACAAGGATCAAAAGAATTTCCGAAAACTGAAAAATCATCCATGAAAACTTCTACGCATCTTTCAACTAAATCTGAAAATATAGAAATCATGCATCTTTGAAAAGTAGCTGGTGCATTACACAACCCAAAAGGCATTCTCCTAAAAGCAAAAGTACCAAAGGGACATGTAAAGGTTGTTTTCTCTTGGTCTTCAGTGCAACAGGATCCGATTATATCCGTAAAAACCATCAAGAAAACAATAATATTCATGACCTCGCTAATCTTTCAAGAATTTGGTCAATAAATGGTAAAGGAAAGTGGTCTTTCCTAGTTGCCGCATTTAATTTACGCAAATCGATACACATTCTATAACCGCTATAGTCCTTGTAGGACTAATTCATCTTTATCATTTTTAACAACAAGAATTCCCCGACTTTTAGGAACTACTTGAACAGACTAACCCATTTACTATCCGATAAAGGGTAAATTATACCCGCATCTAAGAGCTTAAGAACTTCTTTCCTAACAGCTTCTTCCATGTGTGGGTTAAGTCTTCTTTGTCTTTCTCTAGAAGGTTTACTACCTTCTTCTAAATGTATTTTATGCATACACATAGAGGGACTAATTCCTTTTAGGTCAGCTAAGGACCATCCTAAAGCTTCTCTATGTGTCCATAAAACTTTTAACAAACTTGCTTCTTGTTTTTCTGTTAAGTCGGCTGCTATAATAACAGGCAAAGTGTTACCTTCCCCTAAAAATGCATATTTTAAGTGGGATGGTAATGGCTTTAATTCTTCGACTTTGGGAGAATTAATGGAAGGCATAAATTCTAATTTTCTACTTTAATTGTTTCTTTTATTTTAGCCTCATTATTCTCTTCTTGCTTTTCTTCCTTAATATCTTCTATCTCAATATCTTTTATCTCAATTTCTTCAAAGAGAGATTTTAGAATCTCTACTTCATCTTCTTTGATTTCATAACTTTCTTCTACTACTTTCTCTGACTCATCAGAATTATTTTCTGATTCTACTTTTATTTCTTTTTCATCTTTCTTTTTACTAGCTTCTAGCTTTTCTTTCTCTAATCTTTCTTCTTCCTCTATTTCTCTTTCAATTTCCTCAATGTCAATTTTTATGGGAGGAATAGGGCTATCATCATAGACAATAAATCTATCTCTCTCATAATCTTCCTCTTCTTCAAAAGTTTCGGTTGTTAATTTCTCAATCTCATCTATTGAAAAACAGCACTCATGTCACTAGGTCTATTCATAGCATCAAACACGTAAATTTCAACTGCTTTCACCTAGGACCGACATTGTGAGTTTACCATTTTTCACATTAATCATTGTATTAGCAGCTGCCATAAATGGTCTCGCCTAACAATATTGGGACTTCATTATTAGTGCATATCTTCCTTTCCATCTCTAGAACCACAAAGTCTACTGGTATGATTAATTTATCAACCTGAACTAGGATATCTTCCACTATACCCAAGGGATATTTAACTGAGCGATCAGCTAATTGTAATTGCATATTAGTGGGTTTTAGTTCTCCTAAACCTAATTGTTTATAGACCGAGAAAGGCATCAAGTTAATACTTGCTCCTAAATCTAGCATTGCTTTCATCTTTTTAGAGCTTCCCAAGGAGACTTGGATATTAAAGCTACCTGGGTCTTTCAACTTAGGTGGTAATTCGGGTTGTAAAACGGAACTGACGTTTTCAGAAACAACAATCTTTTCGTTGTTTTCAAACTTGTGTTTCTTAGAGTGAAGATCTTTGAAAAACTTTGCATAAGCTGGAATATTTTTAATAACATTAAGCAAAGGTAAATTAACATTTACTTTGGATAACATATTATAAATTTCCGTGAATTGTTTGTCCATTCGGTTTTTCATAAGTCTTCTTGAACGGAATTGAGGAACATATGGTGGTGGAGCCACATAAGGTTCCTCTTCTTCTTGATCTAACTCTTTATCTTTTTTATCTTTATTTTGAATTTCTTTTTCTTTTTCTTGTTCCTTATTTGGAACCTCTAACTCTACTTCTACTTCTTTTTCTTTTTCTACCTCTTGATTACTTAAATCATCAATCACTTTATCACTATCACTATCTTTTTCAATTTCTTTTTCTATTACTTTTTCATAATTTTCTACTGTAGCATGCATATTGGAAGAAGGATCAGGATCACTTACCTCTTCACCTATCACCTTACCACTTCAAGCAGACGGTGATTGACTTAGCTTGCTCGCTTGACTAGGAACTTCCCTTCTTCTCTTTTATTTGCTTCGAACTTTCAATATGTTTCTTCGATTTTCAATTTCTTCAAGCATGTACTTCATCAAAGCCGCTTGACCTTTACTAGCTACTTCTTGCTTGGGAACTTCTTCAATTCTCAACCGATTTTGATTTGGCAACCGTGGAGGTTGTGGTGGTTGAGGTTGGAATTGTTGAGGTTGCAAAGGCTTATTTCCTCCCCAAGAAAAGTTAGGATGATTCCTCCAACCAGATTATATGTATTTGAATAGGATCATTCCTTGGCCTTGAGGATACATATTCATAGCATTAGCCTGCTCGTAATACATAGCACTTGACGGACAAAAATTAGTAGCATGAGAATATAATCCACATAGAGCACATGCTTCTTGAATTTGCCAATTTTCAAATTGAGCTTGTGTATTTGAATTATCTTGCAATTGATATAGGCTCCTATTTTTACCTCTAGCACTTTTCTCGTTGGGAATTAATACTTAGCATCTCAAATAATTCTTCTAGTGCTTCGGTGTCATTCTATTAATAGAACCACCACTGCACTATCAACCATAGTTTGTAAACCCGGCGAAAGACCATGATAAAATTGAAGCACTAACACATGTTGAGCCAAATTATGATGAGGACACATAATAAGCGTATTTTTAAATCTATCCCATGACTCATGGAATGTTTCACCCGGTTCATTTTGGAATGACATGATTTGTTTTCTATACTGTAAGAGATGCATGTTTGTAAAATTTGCTCATAAACAAATCATATAATTGTGCCCAAGTAAAAACACTGCTTGGTGTTAGGTTCATAAACCATCTCTTTGCCAATTCTTTTAATGCACTGGAAAGTATTTCATTTTAATTTGATCTTCGCTAACCCTCCTAAAGGAAAAGTACTCATCATGTATTCATATTCTCTTAAGAAACCGACAGATCTTCATGGGGCATCCCATGAAAAGATGGTATGGCATTAAAATAATGTCCTTTTAACTCAAAATTCCTAACAAAGATCCGGCAAGACTAAACATGATGTCACCACATTTAATGAAGGTCTACTAAATCATTAATAGTTCTTTGATTTACTACTACTTCCATATTTCTTCTTGCGTGCTCTTCTTGTCTTTGATTCCTATTGACCGGGTCAACTAGGTTTTCGTGATTACGACGATTATTGTTATTATTCTTCCATTGTAGGATCAACCGTAGGATCCTCTTGATTCAGCTTGGTCTTGATTATCGTGCTCGAAAGCTAGATTTTCAAAATATCTTTGGTATCTTTTAACAATATTTATCTCTTGATCTAAGTCTACCAATTCAGATTTAAAGATCTACGACCTTGCATGCAAATAAATTAAAGCAATTTAAAAACAAATAACTATTAAAATAAAATAAAATAAAATCTTTTGTATTTTTATTTTTATAAAACAGAAAATTAAACTAAAAACTAAATTAAATTAAAAACTACGCTACCTACAAACTAACTACGTGAACTAGCTTGTCCCCAAGAACGGCGCCAAAAACTTGATCGATGTTTTATTTTATCTATTTCCTTGCAAGTGTACAAGACTATTATAGAATAGACTCGGAAGCAAGGGTCGAACCCACGTAGACAAGTGATCACTTAACAAGGCGATTATAGATAGCAAATTATTAACCTAAGGGGGTTTTTATGTTTAATTCTACTCTAAATTACTAGTTATAGATGTTTAACTAATTAGACAGTAATAACAGATATGAAGATCTTATGGTGAGTGGAAATCTAGGATTCTGGGTTTCACTTATATCTCCTCTATGTTCAATTCATAATAATGTCATTCAATGTCTTGGGTTCGTTCACTAAAAATAGATATAGTCTGTTGAACAATTGGTTCAGCCTCCATCCCCGCAAAATTCACCCATTCTATATCCTAAGCACAGAACTATCAATCTAGTCTGTTCACCTAGATTTATGATCTATCTGTCACCTAGATCATGTAAGAACCTGGTCCTAACTTATCACTCTCGTGCTCGATAGGTCCAATTTATTGTGTTGGTGAGCCGATACGACATATGCACTTGGTCATGCAGCTTATCCGCACCTCTAAGCCTTTATTATTTGCGATTACATTCATTTGTTCAAAACAAAATAATATAGGGGTTGATAAACAACACAATCAACAAGCATTGAATAGACATATATATATGAATCAAAACATAAATTCGATACAAGTTACCTCCCACCTCCTAGATTAGATGATTTAGTTCATCATAGACGATGAACAAAGACATGGAGATGATGAAAGACATGATTTGATCTTCAATACTTGAAATTACAAAACCTAACTATGTTATACAATCTAAAACTACCTAAAATCTATGTAAAGAGAGCTTCCACCGCCCTCCTTATGCTTAGGCTCTAAGATCCGACTTCTATATATACTGGAGTTGTGATTGGATCGAATGACCGTGTGAAAATCCGAAAAGGTCGCATTCTCGCCTACCTTGCGGTGCCGGATACCTTGCGTCCGCAAGGTCTCCAACAGGTGGGTGGCTTTTGATTCTTTGATTGCCGACTTCGGGACCTATATCGCCTACCTTGCGCAGCGAGGCACCTTGCGTCCGCAAGGTGTCCAGATTGACAGTCTTCATTTTTCTTCAATTTCTCTTTCTCTGTAATTTGCACTTAAAACCCTGAGTTTCCGGTATTTTCACGAACAATCCTGAAACTTACAAAACTTACCGAAAACATATATTAGTACTCAAAAGACTCGTGAAATAGCATAATTTAAGTCACAGAAGTATATAAAATCGACGTATAAAATACATCGATCAAGGAGATATCTAACTTAATTCTTATTTTTAACTATGTATCTTTTTCCTTCCGAAAAAAATAATACAATATTGTTTCTACATGTCAATTTTCTTTTTTCTTTAACAATATTTGATTATTGGTTTTGCTAATCTTGCTAAAGACACGAAGATAGATGCCACGTTTTTTCTTTATAAGATCTCCCTCGCTCGACTCGCGGAGATATCATTATGGCAGGGCCGGTCATGTTAAATTGGAGGCCTAAGGCCAATTACGTGGAATGGGGCCTTCTTTTGTAGTATATTTTTTTCTTTTTGAAAAATTAAAGAAACAAACATAGAAGATAATAAAAAACCCTTCATCCCAGAGTCATGAACATAAAACACAAAATATTACAAAAGTACTACTTAAATGTCGCTCTATTCTTCTCGATAGATATCATAGCTAGCCCATTCAAGCATTCTTGAGATACTTTCGTAATGACATTTTGTCTACTTAAAATAATTGAGATCAAAGCTTACGAATAACTAACAAAAAGAATTCAAATTTCATTATCACTAAAAAAACAAATAATTTTCCATGTACAATTTCTCTATTTTAGTGTATAATTATAGTGTATGTATAATTTTTTCATTAAAATAAATTAACGATCAATCTCAATTTCTCTATTTTAGAATTATAGCATATGTTCAAATAATCAAATTTCAATTAGAATACCACCAATTACCGACAAATGATCACTCATTCACATACTTAAAAGCTCAAAAATTTCAATTATATTATCAAAATACCAATAACTCATAAAGTAAAAACATAAAAATCATAATTTTTTGGGGGGGAAAATGGAAAGGACCATAGTAGAAATCTTACTTTTGTGTTTTTTCTTCAAATTATAGAAACTAGAAAGAGTCAAGCCTATGTAGGCTATATCTGTCCTTCACTGTCTCACTTTGCCGATCTGTTAATGTTAAACTAGGGTTTTTTTTTTTTAAATACTCCCTTCGTTTTCAATTATTATCTATTATTTTTTTTCGTCCGTTCCTCAATAATTGTCTTATTTCAAAACTTTTCATTTTAAGAAAACACGTTTACCACTTTACTCTTACTTTTTTCATCTACTTAAATTATGACCACATACTCAAGGGCATTAAAGGAAAACACACATTTCATCAATATTTATAATTCAATCAATTCGTTTTTCTTAAATGGTGTGTCGAGTGAACCCATACAATATTTTAAAAACGAAGGGAGTAATAGATAATGCTTTTTGAGATTTGGGGGCCTAAAAATTTTGAATTTTTTTGGGGGCCCAAGGCCATGGCCTCACTTGCCTTATGGAAGGGCCAGCCATTAGAGCTGTCAAATAGGGCAAAAGCCCGCGGGCATGCCCGCCCCGCCACCTATTAGGGGCGGGTTGGGCTGGTGTATTCAATACCCGTTAAGATGCGGGCTTTTGCGGGGCGGGCCGCGGGTAACCCGCATATTCTGGCCTTGTATTATAATTTGTAAGTTACTAATTACTACTCCCTCCGTCCCTAACTAATCGTCTGGGTTGACCCGGCGCACAGTTTAAGAAAAAGTAATTGATTTGATTATTTATATTGATTTAATGTGTAGTTTCCTTTAGTGTCCATGTATATGTGGCCCATAATTAAAGTAGAGTGAAAAAGTAAGGGTAAAGTGGTAAAATTGATGTTCTAAAAAGGTAAGTTTCAAAGTGGACAATTATTTTAGGACGGACGAAAAAGGAAAGGAGGACGATAATTTAGGGACGGAGGGAGTATTAGTCTATTACTAAGTTATAAGTTACTCCCTCCGTCCCTAAATAATCGTCCTGGTTGACCCGTCGCACATTTTAAGAAAAAATAATTGACTTGATTATTTATATTGGTTTAATGTGTAGTTTCCTTTAATGCCCATGTATATGTGGCTCATAATTAAAGTGGAGTGAAAAAGTAAGGGTAAAGTGGTAAAAGTGATGTTATAAAAAAGGTAAGTTTCAAAGTGGATAATTATTTTGGGACGGACGAAAAAGGAAATAAGGACGATAATTTAGGGACGGATGGAGTATAACTTAATAAGTACTGTAATAACTTAGAACTTATATGAGATCAAGCGCCCAAGCAGCCAGACCCATTTGGCCATTTCAATTTTCAATTTTTCATCTCAATCATCCGTTGAGTAGTTGACTGTTGAGGGCATCAGGTTCAGCCGTTCAAAAAATAAAGGGTAGGAATATGATATGTTGGGATAAACTGGAACACAAATCAAGTGAATAATTGGTTCAGTAATTTAGTCATTGAATTATAAATTAAAAATGAAAAATAGAAATCAGTCCTTAAACTACAAGTACAACAAATATAATATTACAAAAATAAAGAAGAATGTATTCTAAAACTAATAACTTTACATAAATTTGAATATTGTTATGCCACTGCCAGAAGAAAACAATGGCATACACCTCAGAAACCCAATATGACCCACACACACACACACACACACACACACACACACACACATATATATATATATATATATATATATATTAGTAGTATTTGACTGGAGTATGAATTTTTACCTAATTGGTGTATATTGGTAAATAAACCCAAAAGCCCGCGGGCTTGCCCGTTTTGCCAGCGGCCCTACGCGGGGCGGTTTGGGCTATGTTCGCGGACTTTCCCGTCCCGCCCCGTTTCATAGCGGGCTTTTCAGACTCGCGGGCATACCCGCCCGCCCCGCAGGCCCGTTTTGACAGCTCTACCAGCCATGCATTATGAATGCACAAGGGTTATCTCAGATTCAAATTTCTTAGTTTTTATTTGTTGTTAGTATTTTCTTTTCAAGGTCAAACTCAACCCTCCTTCCTATAAGAGCATGGTTGGTTGTCCCCTTAAGTTTGTTACTTCTTCCATCCCTAAATAATCGTCCTAGTTGACCTGACGCACAGTTTAGGAAAAAACAATTAATTTGTATGTGGCTCATAATTAAAGTAAGGTGAAAAAGTAAAGATAAAATGATAAAAGTGATATTCAAAAAAAAATAAGTGTCAAGCTGAACAATTATTTTGAGACGGATGAAAAAAAAAAAGAAAGACGATAATTTATGGACGGATGGAATATTTTAATTAATTACCGAGAGATATTTATTTTAAATTAGTTATTTTAAATACCGGCACCGTCCCATACTCACACCATAGTATAGGCACTGACAACAAAATCTAGTTTTTTTTAAAGCGAGTCCTTATTGCGGTATAAAATTTTTATAATGAAAATAGGTTTAAAAATAAAAAGTTTATAAAACGACAAAAACGAGCTTCCCCCGTGGCTGTGGAGTCTACGCAGAAAACACGTGTCGATGACTCCGTTTATCTGGGGGCAGAGTTTACATCAGCAAGTGCCATTCAATGATGGCAGTTTGGCTCGTCCCTACCAACAAACATTTCCAAATGAAAAGTACAAAAGTTATAATTAATCGCCCAAACTTATTATTTTGATTTTCTATTTCATATATCCTAAAATAATTATAGACTTTTTTTATCACAATATTTTTATTATTTTATTATTAATGTTTTATCATATTTTAATTATAGGTTATATACACATACGTTTAAATATATATATATATATATATATATATATATATATATATATATATATATATATATATATATATATATCAAACTAATATTAATAATTAAGTCAATTATTTTTTCTTAATCTATGTGTTAAATCAAACATGATAATAATTTTGAGACGGTAAAGGTAGTACTTTAAAAAGTTTATTTTGTTAGACCGACCAATCATCTTAAAAACTTAAATATCATTTAATTACAAGTTTTAACGTTACTTAAAATAGTTTAAAGACAAATAAATATTACTCGTTCCGTTCATATTTATCATCATGCTTATGTTTTTTTTTTCATCAAATGAACTGTTTTTCAAATAAAAATTTGATGTATAATTTTAATTTTATTTCAAAATTATAAAACATATAATTCGAAATACCCAAAAAAAATACTACAAATTACTCTTATTGTTTTATACAAAGAGTCCATTATTTTATTTTGTAATGTTTTATTTAAAGAGTCTCCTTCAAAAAATTATGTTTATAATTTTCATAATCTTTCATCAATTATCATCCATTTATATTGTAAACTATTGACATTCTTGATCTGTTTCATATACTTGATATATTAATGATATCTTGTATGATTATATGATTGTGCATCTTGTCATGTCATATTGTTGCATATAGTAGTTTACTAGGTCTTTATGACTTATAATACGCCTTTGTTTATTTAGTGTGCAAGTTCCCGTTATATCATAGCGAGATTGGCTAGTTCGTGTTGCGCGATTAATCTTTCAGGACAGCTTTGTGTTCAGAACGTGTCTTTGACTATGTTTCGATAAGAATGGTTGTGTAGGATTATATAAATCCTACGTACGTTAGGTAGTATTGCTAGCTCATTACATTTTATATTTGTAGCATTCTTGAATTGACATGTGTTGTGCAAATTTTAGATCCTTATCTATTTATTCCTCGATTAGTATTTTAGTTTATCATCTCTATAAGTTATTATAGATTTGGTAGTCTTCCGTCGAGCATTGATTTAGCTCTTGTTTACCTTGTTTTCCCGGCTCATGGTTTCTAGTTAGTTGGTTTCCCTCCAGCATGTTTAGCAGTTGAGTGGTTATTAATTAGGTTAAGATCTTTGTTGTAACGCCGATCTTGGGTTGCCGATGGTTTTGTTATGTGTCTTCAATGTTGTGGCACGCGAATTTTATTTTCTCCTCAAGAGACAGTTGTCTCTCTTGCGTTCCTTTGGTTATGTTTCGAACTTTCCAGCTCAGGGCTTTACTTTATTAATGCTTCTGCATATTCAGTTTTAAGTTTTAGTATCCCCACTTGGCGATATGGTTTCTTTATAGCCTTGTTGGCTCTTGAATTTTAGAAGGTACCACCATGCTATGCAAGTACATGTCTGCTATTTGTGATTTTTCCAGCGCATCGACTTGGAATTCCTCGTCGGGATCGGGTCCGGGTCAGGGTGTGACTACAGAGTTTCAATGCAAGCATTGGAGTTCTTCGATGCAAGTAACTAATCCCATAAATGACCTCAATTCATTCACACACGGTCTTCTATCGACCTAGAACACTCCATTGAGTATTTCACCCTCTTTGATTGAAAGCTTCTCACCAAAGACCAAAAGCTTCTCATCTTCACCAAGTGCTTGATTGTGGTGTCATGTTGAGAAGAACCTTCCTGAATCTTTCCTTGGTGTTTGAATTTCAATAATGGATTTGTTTAATCACTTCATTTTCTCTACGTATTGATTGTTGTGTTTATCATGTCGTTTATTTATAAACAAATTTGGAGATTGTTTGTTGCCTTGTCTATAAAGTTTCAAATAATTGAAACTCGAATAATTTTCAGTTATTTAATTTTGGGATCTTTTTTGGTCGTTGAGTTGGGTTGTAATGTCAAACATTGGTTTTTCAATGCATAAATTGTAATTTTGATGCAACATCGTATTTTTGCTTGATTCGTGTGGTTTTTTTATTAATGACATAATCGTTATTTCGTCCCCAAAAATGTATTTTACCGATTAAATAAAATATTGTTCAAAAGGGACCAACTCGGTTGTGTCCCTTTTTTTTCTTTTTTGAGCATTTTTGAATAACTCCTCCACCAGACCTACCGCACCACCACCACCAGACTCAATCACCTCTTTTTTTGTGGTCAAGGGCATTTTAGAAAAGTCTCAATCAAAAGTGATATATTAAGTATCTATATATCTATATTATATATTTCTTTCGTCCCTAAATTATTGTCAAATTTTATTTTTTCATCATTCTATAAAATTGTCATGTATGTAAAAAAAGATATTAAAAAACGATTTTATCATTTTATCTTTACTTTTTCGTATTATTTTAATAACAATCTCACATACGAGTTTTAAAAAAATTACATATCTTATAAACATTAATAATTGAGTAATTGAATAATTTCATTTTTGTTAATGATTGGAAAATAATTTAGGGATGGACCCGTGTTTGCTTCATTTGGCTTTTGCCAGTTGCCACTAATTGAATCTTCAAATTGGTCGCAAGGAACGATCCTCGGTGGAGCACATCATTTGAGAAGTGGAGTGAAAATGGGCCTACTTATAAATATCTACTCTTTCCAAAATTTAAGTGAGACAATAATTGGTCGTCTCAGATCACTATTTGGCTAAAGAGGTGCATATCCGGTAAACCAATATGAAATTAATTCATAACATAATATTATTTTAAAATTTTAAAATTAAGAATTACAAATATCTGAAACATTTCTTTTGAAGATACAACATATTACAAACAGAGTGATGCTAGAGTCACTCAATGAGCACTCAAATTTGTGCACCAAATGATGTGATTTCTAATGCTGTCATCTTATTTGATATTTTATAGGCTCCACTATAAGTTAAAAAGTTATGTTAACAATATGATACATAAGATGCCACATCATTTGGTACCTAAAATTGAGTGTTATTAGAGTGACCCTAGCATTAACCCTACAGAAATGGCAGCGTGCTCACTTTTTTTAACATATTCTCTCTCTCTCTCTCTCTCTCTATATATATATATATATATTCCTCTCCCTCTCTCCTTTAATGATAGGATAGTTTGGTTTGTAATTTTAAATCTCTCTTTAATCACACCATCGTTTTTGATACATTTCTCTGTGTATCTCTTCAATCATTATTAAAAAAAGAAAAAAAACTCTACGTGTGCTAAGTCAAGAAGCCAAACAGATCTTTGTGTGAGGCATTACCAAAACTAAAAAATATCTAGTGAAGACACATGGCATGGACGAAATGCTTATTATGCTTGATTCATGCTTTGTTCCTTGTTTAGACTCCATCTAAGTTATAAAACACAACCAAAAATACTAGCAAGATCCAACGGGGATGACAACGCATTTCTATGTTTGCACGTGTGGTGGAAGGTGATTGAGGTGAGGAAGCACAGAATGCAGAAGAGGAACGAGACATTTGCTCTAAAGGGTGATCCACTGTGCCTATGTCACGGGCCAAAAGTCTAGTACTATATTAGCTGTTGAGAGATGTGGAAAATGGAATGTATTAACCTGAGCTGTGGACATGGCAAAGAGGTAGATAGTAGATCATACACTTTTTTTTTTTTTTTTGTGTGTGTGTATTTCTCATGTAAGACCCGTCTTAATTTGTAAGACGAAGTCACGCTCTCTCACAACTCAACTCACCAATAAAATACTTGTAAGACTATATTATCTAAATTTTTACTTCTTTTTTTCATATTTAGGAGGCGATGTGCAGCCTCGAAGTCCAAGGGAGTTGTTGTGAAACACCTTTTATTTGTTTTGAAAAGGATGTTGGGATTACAATATTTTCTTGGGAACATTCTTCCAACTCATACAAATTGTGGTTTTTTCCAGGTCAACTTGTTCAAACTTTGACCCAAGATTCATAAAAATTTGTTTACCCTCACAACATCCTAGAAATTGTTATTGACATTACCGTCAGATCAAATATATTTATATTGGCTTTGACATCAATATCATTTTGATCAAATATACTCAGATCTCTAAATTTCAAAAGTAGGTCTCCCGTGAGACCCGTGGATACTGATGGAGCGTCACTCTCTCACAGCTTTAACTTATCAACACACGATAGATCGGGTCATGAAGATCCGTCTTACAGAAAAAACTCGTAAGACAATCTTTCTTCAAGATTTGACATGTTTCAATGGACATTCAAAGTCATCACTGACCTAACAACAATTATGCATTTAGATTTGTATTACGACAACAATAATACTAAAACTTTACATCATAACTTCATTTGTCTTGATGTTACACAATCACTAATCAAAATTTTATCACCTTAGGCATAATAAATGTATGTTAAATAGCATTTGATGTCAACTTTCCAATTAGAATACGAGACTACTTAGTTATTATTTTTTTAACTGGGGAAGAAATGCTTTATTCCAAAAAAAAAAAAAAAAACATGAAAAATAAACCGCTAATAGATCCCCCCCCCCCACAATCCTTTGTCGCTTCCATCCCTAGAGCGAAGCTCAAAGAAGCAACAAAGGAGGTGCCTTTTCCGTTTAGTAGAAGCCAAAAAGAAAAGACTGGAAAGCTAGCCTCTTGAACTTCACTGCAGGCGAATCAAAGATGGTGGATCTGTGTTTTCTGAAAAGATCAATGCTGTTCTTAGATAAGCTCTCTTTCTTTTGTCTAGCCTATCGGGCATATTGCACCAGAAAGGTCTAAAAATGCTCCCATCACTAACTCTAAGGTCATCTTTCTATTAAGGTACGGTGAACTTCGACAAATGATGAAGGTCTAGAAACTGCTGCTATCCCAAACTCTAAGGTCCTCGGGCCTTTCTGCTAGGTCGTGGTGGTTTTCAACAGATGATGAGAAAGCGATATGCCAGCAGATCGATAACAGTTCTTGTAACAAAAAATTATTGTTGTTCGTTTTCTTAACGGCCTCAGCATGCCATAGGCACATGGAAGTTTCAACTAGTTCACTAAAACAGTGAACTTCAGGCCAAACCAAGATAGAGGCTGGCATGACGCTCCTTAATTCAGTCCAACTAATATTGTAGAACATTGAGCTTCAGGATGGCTTGACGCCACATTCAATATCCACGAATGCATTTACATTTTGGATTGCATACCTGCTGCTTCTATCTCTAACAAATGTTACTTATTGGCTATATACATACAACTTCAGAAGCTTTGCTACTCCCACATTCCCATAATAAGAGTCTCTTCCCAACTATATACAGGTTTCAAGAAACTATTTGGCTCTTCCCATATGATAATACAGTACTTTATTTACTATTTGATGGCCGAGTTTTTCCTTTTATACCTATAAGTATCATTTAATGATGTCAATTCAATGGGACCTCGTAATTTTTCTATTTCACATTAAAAGGGTATTATTGACTATTGATTTTAGAAAGTTTTCTAAACAAAGAAAAGTGCCTTTATTACGGGACGTTCTAAAATGAAATAGAGGACATTTATTTTGGGATGGAACGAGTACTAGTTTAGTTCGGACTTGACAGGAAGCAATCATTAAGAAGCAAAAACAGTTTAGAAGTGATGTCCATTCAGAACAAACTGTGCACTATGAATTTCTTCAAATCCATTATTGTTACACTTTATTTGGATGTATTTTCTATGAACTCAACGGGTACTGACACAAGATAAATTGCAGCACACATCATTAATGCTTCATTCAAAACACATCAAACCAAAAAGAACGAATTAGTCCATGGCTACGCAGAGATCAAATCGATCTTCAGGGGAACATACCATGGAGAAACTCATCAAAGTTTTCATCTTCATCCGTTTTGCTATCATCAAAAGAAGTTGAAGCCTTTTTTCCTACAATCAACAATCAAGGAAGAGTTAGCTCATTTATAAAAAAATAAAAATAAAAGAGGAAGAGTTGGCTCATAAAAGAACTGACAGCATACAGGACTTGGTTCAACAACAAATGGACATACAATTTATTCCAAACAGGAGGCACATATCTCCATAAAACACTATTATATAGTCCATATGCCTAAACTAGATGTGCTCTAAATTATAGTTGTAGCTGACCTAGAGTGTTACGACTGATCAAGATCTAAGATCAATACAAATTTAGCTCCACTCCAGAAGAATGATGGATATACAGAACAGAGGTGGTGAATCCTGGCAGTTTGTCAAAGCAAATCTTACCTTACCATCTCATGCATGACATCCTGTTACATACATGAGAGACGTGCAAAGGTGAGCATTTATATACATGAATCCTCCTACACCACTAAGCTCCGCCCATGTCCCTTTCGGCCTTCTCCTCCCGCTAGCATTACTGTCATTATCGATACGACCTCTCCCAAATACTTTTTGGTTTGCGTTGTATATGTACATGAGCAATTGTCTCCCAATTTACCACATTCTGAGACTACTTTTATGGTCCCATGATGTAATCCCATGTTATGTTTTCTAGGTTTACCCACTTTTATACATAAAATTTTTAACCACAGTTACTCTCTCCCATGAAAACTTCCAGTTCCATAATTTTATGTTTCAACAGACAAACTTTCTCAGCAAAATTAAGGTACTAACCATTTCGATCCATTGCACTTTGATCTTTTCTTGCCCATTCAGTTTGACCACGATTCTTCCTATTTTATAGATTTTCCCTTGCACAAGAATTTTTGCTTCAATTTAACTTTCATACTTACATGGCTATTTTATTAGTATTCACTTTCTTATTCCCTTCCCTCCCTCCCATCTCTCTCTAGTAGGATATGATGGTGACACTGAATAGATGGGTCCAGTTGTGATTATCGGTTACTGCATGCTCTAAGATGGATTTGCAAGATGGATGCGGGGAGGTGATGGTTCGTAGGGGGTGGTGAAGGTGGTTCTTCGGGCAGTATGGCGGCTGGTAGTTGGCAGCTCCGGCGATGGCCATATAGGTGGTATTGAGGTAATATCTTCTTCAAGTTTCCTACCAGATGAATTGAACGGTTGCGGTGCCAAGACACTACTATCAAATGTCTTAAATCCAAAACCTTCACTTCTTCTAGCGAAGCACTTAAACAATTTCCTTCAAGTTAATATTCAGTTTAAGAGACTCAGATTTGTAATGAGGCTAGTAGTGTATGAATTGTTATTTTATTAGGGGCATTAATAAAGTTGGCGAAGGGGTGAACCTGTACAAAAGGAACATAAATGCCCTAGAACAAAACATACGATGTACTACCAACCATAGGTGTCAGGTTCAAACCATGAGAATGTGATTGTGTTAACTTTCGACTCGGGGATTAGTCTTTGGTCAACAGGCCTATAAATACCAACAAAACATGCCTTAGTTGCATAAACAGAAGTATAATGTTTGTAAGCGTGTTTGTTTCCCTCGGACCATCCAGATTATAAGTTAAGCCACATGGCATTACGTTAATGTCTAGGGTACATCGCAAAACCGATAGGCTTGTGAGAGGTGTAGATTTACATTGATTGCGAGGATTTTTTTTGCCTAATGTAGGTTTACAGTCTCAACACATTAGAAATGGCCACATTGGCTGAAAAAGAGGGGAGCAGCTGAAACTACATGCCCGCCCCAACAAGATCATGAACCACATGAGGAGTAACATTTGTACATTCCAACCAGTTACATAAATAACACCTCGTACTTCGCACCACATCACCCACTAGAATGCTTAAGCCCAACCTATTTGTAGCTAGTAGTTCAAGCTTTGTTAAACTTACTCTCACATAGTCGAAGAGGAACTGGGGGTGTCACAAAATGCTTATGCACTTCAAGATATGAATTTCTATATATGTGCATTGTAGTTAAGCTGGCATGGCTACCTTCATGGGTGATGCATTACGCTGCTGCTAGGTGAAAAGGAACATGATTTGGATACCTGAGGAGTTCTGGGAGTGTCCTATGAGACGTGGCTTCAGCGATGGTATTGGTATCTCGTCACGGTTATGATGGTAAGATTGTAAGAGTTAATGGATGTTTGCTATCTTTATGGTTTGATTGACATACAGATAGAAAGGAATGCTATAAACGTTCTCATTAGGGTTAGAAACTTCCGTTCAGCATTCGAGTAGTACTCTAGTGTTTCCAGTGTAGTTCTAATGTTAACATGCAGTCTTGTGAGAGGTATTTGTAAAAATGATGTGAATTTGCATTGGAGAATAGTTATTTCCAACTGTTAATGTGAATGATGCATGAATAATCACCTTCTCGAGGTAAAGTTCGATTGAAGCTCAAAGGTGCCACAATCAGTATGAGAGGTCCTAGTTTGACTGCTGCTAACAACCAGCGACAACTGCCACCACACGGATAGAACTGGTGTATCTGGAGTTGACCAAGAATCCACTTACCTAACAAATGAGGTGGTTGGAGAGGATCCCTATAACCAATAAGACCAAGGCTTACTACATCCTTGACAGAGATGTCATGACCAGCCATTAAAAAAAAAAAGAGAGCAGAAACCGCATCCTTTACTTTTCCTCATTGAATAATTGATTTCTACATTGCAGCTATATTTGATGTTCTTTTTCATTTGGGTTTCATTCACATTAATCTTCGCACTTCACCACCTTATATCTAGACCATAGCATGGTCTGTAGCATAAAGCAGGGGCTATTACTGAGCATCTATCGTCCATCAAGATTTTGCCGAGGTGATTGGAAAATAAAGCTATATTAAGGATAACATAGCAATAGAAGCATTAGATTTATATAACACCTGAAGCATGCAATCACTGTAACAACAAACCTTTCGTTCTCTCATGCTCTTTGTTCATGCCATCGTCACTTTCTTCCCTTTCTCTGAAGCAGAAGATAAATAGGAGAAACCCAAGGTTAAAGAGCTGTCAAAAGCTTCATAAAATTTTACTACTAAATAAAGAAGATTTCAGAATCAAAAGATACCTTTTTCTTTGAAGCTCATCTTTCTCTTTTCTCTTTAAATGTTCCTTCTCTTTTAATTTCCTGTAAAGAAGCTTCTTCGCGCATCTATATATGCATGAAAAGAACTATAAATTTGCTGAAGTAGGATTTCAGTCAACTCAGGTAAAGATGATAATTCAAGAATTGCATTAAATCAGGATGGTTTCTCCAAATTGCTGAAATTATAGAGATTAAGAGGCTGATTGAAAACCTAATAAGATGCAAATTGGCATCCTGCAATTGACCTCTGCGCCAGACGAGTTAACCCTCAAACAATAATGCTTTCCGTAATGAAAAGAAGAGATAATTTGAAATCAAAGTAACCTAGATTCTGTTTCGGTGCACCAAAATCTCAACTACAATGGCATCAAATTTTCATCCAAGCACACAGGATGATCCTTCAATATTGAATATTGCAAGTTGTCAAGTTATCAATGTTTCCAGTCACCCATGAATTTATAGTCACAAGATTACAATAATTGAAATTACACCAATTATCTTTAAGCTTTTACCAAATTCTAGTTATGGACATTAAAGCTTTTTCCCAATCAATATTGTCACCAACCATTTCCATTCCAATCAACTCCAGTCAAACTCTGTTTAATGAAGAGCGCCACATGTGATTTTTTAAGGTAGGGAATTAGGCTGGCTCTCCCTCCCTCCCTCCTCTCGTACTCCCTTCTCGTCCAGAAGGAATTGATTGAACTAGAGAATGGAAATGAGTGAGGACATGATCTAGAAATCTGGTAAGAGTTGAAGGGTTTGCTGTAATTTTCCTGATTATCAGAATAAAGGTAACAATGGTTTTATTGGTAATAATAACAGCAACAATAATAATGATAATAAACTATAACAGTAATTGCATAAGAGCCTCAAAGAATTCAGAGAAGCTAATAGCTCACATATTTACATATCATAAAAGGACTAGTGGAAAAGTTGTTAGCAAATTTGGGCCTCTTGCTGACATTCTTTTATTTAGAGCTAATACAACCAAAGAAAGCATCATTTCATATATACATGATACTGAAAATCAACTAGTTAAGAAGCTAACCAAAAAGGCATGTATCGAAGAGAACAATATCTTCCCCACCTCCCACCCCCTGCGCGTAGCCGCGTACCCCCAAAGAAAATGCCAAAAAAAATGCTTATGAGGTCAATGAAGAAATGGAGGATAAAAGTGATCAAACTCTTGAAAAGAAGATGATAAGAAAAAATTTAAAAAATCAAAATCAATAGGAGAGAAACAATACACAATTTTTAATTCTCTATTTTTTTTTTTTTGTTGCAAAGGGTGACCTTGTCCTTTCCTTTCAGGTACTACTTTCCACAATCTTAACAAGTCAACACTTGGCGTAACCTTAACCTTACTACAGTAATATCTCCAAATTAAGAAGAATCTTTGTTGACATTTTGTATAGCCTAAATCCTTAAGCAAGCAAGAGTCATCTCTCCAAATTAATACAGGGCAGACATTATACTCCAAATTGGTGATTTCTCCTTGTGTGAAATTCAAAGGCAGATGATTTTTTCTGTCCCTCTAATCACAAATCACAACTAGATGCCTAGATGAACCAGAAGAATGAAAAAAACTAAGAAAATTTAATGTTGTTTTGCTAGAAACATGGCAATAAGGTATCAGTATCTTAAAAAATGAATTTCAGGTGGGATTAAAAAGAACCTTGAGCTAGAGGCCCTGAATATGAGTTGGAAATATAGTTATGCAAGGCATTCACCTGGCTCACCTCAGTCAAGATCCAAGAGTCTAGCACTTCTCAATCGGGTAGGGCAACATCCAGAAGTGAGGGCATGTGCTTCTCTCGCCTAGGAAAGAGGTGTGAGGCAGCTAAAGGCATCCCCTTTTGGACGGTGGACCCAAATACTTTCTTCCATATTAATGAAAAGGTGTGGTCTTTAGAACCTATAAAAAAGACTATAGGGAAGGGAAAAAAAACCTAGAATGAGTTGACTTCTACCATAAGACATCAAAACCCAAAGTAGAATTTGAGTTCTCATCTGTGCTGCGAGCCTGAGACAGATTTCTCACTCTCTACTTGCTAGGCACTTCCAGCGACAAGATCTGCCCTGCCAACGTTGACTCCGGCTGCGGGAAGAACGAAGAGAAATTACTCTTCAGACTTAAAACTCTATACTCGCTTTTTTTCTTAAGAAGAAAGATAAAGATACATTATTTCTTCTTTTGATAAGTAAGAAGAGAAAGATACTCCTATAACACTGATTTAGTCATTACTGTTTCTAATATCTAACTACAACTTTTGCTTCAAAATTGTAAGTTTGTAAGTTGAAATTTGTGTTATTATTATTATATGTGAGCTTATTTTCATTTAGTATTTGTCATCCATAGCATGCTTTTAAAATTAACTAGTCTTACACCCGTGCGTTTAATGCACGGACATATATATTTTTTAATTAAATTTTATTCAAGCAAAACAAAGACAATAAATAAAATTAAAAGAATGAATAGCAACTACCTAAATAGAAATACATCATTGTATCTGTAATATGATAAGACTGAATTCATTATGCACAACATTTGTTGTGTTATTTTGTTGGTTTTCCTTATTTATCTCATATTAATCAATATTTTTAAACCAGAACGATTTGTTAACCTAAAAATCATGATCTGCTTTGAACCATACTTCAGGAAGTGTCATATATGCGACAATGATTGTCCTTAACTATTGTTAATCGTTATTGCATATGATAGTACCAATGATTGAGCTTTAACTTTTGTTTGGCCTACATGTTTGCTCTGGTTGAAATTATAAGTAATGGTTTGTTACTTTTTTTTTTTTTTCTGTTTCTAATATTTTAATAAATACACTTTTGTAGGGACTATCTTGTTTTTACATAAAAATAAAAATATACATTTTTTAGAATACATGTTGGCTGAAGCCGATTGTTTAAGTTCATTATATTTTATCTTCTATAAGACCACAATTTTTTCCCGTATAAAATATTAAAAAATTGATTTCAATTTATTAACATGTAAAATGGACAATAAAATTAAGATATTGATTGTTTTAAAATATTTTGTCAACAGGTCCGATAGAGATGGAAAAATATTTTTCTATTTAAGCTTCTTTATATTTTTATAGATTTGTCAATGCATTGCTTTTACTTTTTGTCCATTTCACTAAATGTGCACCTTAGTTTCAAATATGTCAATAAGTTGTCTCAACAATTGTGATGGGGATCGAGATTCGTTAAGTAGTATTTCAATATTAATTATATTTTCGTGATCAAGTTTTTTTTTCATTTTGTGATTTTCCTGTCATCTAGATGTGATGTTCTTGTTTTTACTCATGGAGACAATGACATTCTTGTGATACTTTGTCTCCAACATTACTTACATTCAAATTTTAGCTCCTACAATGTGATATCCAAGCCTTTTAATGGTTAGTTGGTAAAAAAATATATAATAAAATATTAGCTGATTTTTTAAATACAATAATGATTAGATTGGGGGATTGAGCATTAAAAACCGAACAAACAACAATATTTTTACAAAAAAATCTAGTTCGGATTTGATGGAATTTGGTTCGTTGGTTAATGTTCAAGGTTTTTTTGTTTGACCTACATGCTCGGATTGAAATTAAATCATGGTTTGTTATTTTATTTTTTTGTTTCGAATATTTGAATAAACACATTTTTGTAGGGACTCTTGATTTTATATAAAAGTAAAAATATAATTTTTTTTAATAATATATGTTGGCAAAAGCCGGTTGTTTAAGTTCATCATATTTTATCTTCTATAAGACAAAAAATTTCTTAACGTGTAGAATACTATAAAAAATTATGATCTCGATTTATAACATGTAAAATGAACAATAAAATTAAGATCTTGATGGTGTTGAAATATTTTGTTAACTGTGTTTTCAATTCATTAGAAGTTTGTTCATATTTCAAGGCAGTATTTGGATTTTATGTTTTCAATTGGGAGATTGACGAAGCAGTACAGTTCATGGATTTGCTCCAGGGTTGCAAGAGGCAGATTTTGAGTGAAGATAAAATTATCTAGGAGGCTTCTAATAACAGATTGTTTTCTGTTAGATCTTTCTACTCTAAGTTGATTGAGAAGGAAAAAAGTTTATTTCCTTGGAAGGTAATATGGAAACATAAAATCCCCGATAGGGTAGCTTTTTGTTTGGGAAGCAGCCCTTGGGGGTGTCATATCGACGGGGAAATTTGAGATCTCGGGTTTGACTTATGTTAATCGGTGCTACATGTGCAAAAGTGAAGAGGAGGATGTAAATCATTTCTTTGCTCCATTGCTCTATGGCTGGGAGCTATGGAACTCCCTTTTCCTCTCTGGCGATGTTCCGTGGGTTATGCCCAGGATCGTTATTGATACGCCGGGATGGCCTTCCTTTACAAGAAGAGTAATTTCGGAAGTATACCCCTCGGCTATTTGGTGGACCATCTGGAAAGAGAGGAACAAAAGGGCTTTTGAGAACATTGAATCGATCTTGTAGGAATCAAAAGTCTTTTCACTTGTATTTGAGATTCTGGTGCTTAACTGTCGACCCAACTTTAGAGGATCCTTTTTGTAACTAGGTTGGGGTCTTTTGGTTTGTAGTTTAGTGTATGTATACTCCCTAGGGGTGGCAATTTAAGGCACGGCACGATTGACCGACACGAATACGACCGAAATTATAGGGTTTGGGGGGCTTATCGGGTTCGGGCCGTTATCGTCTTACCCGATAAGGCACGTTAAGATTCGGTCGTTATCGGGTTTTTATCGTGCCCCCCGTTAAGCACGAAAAAAATAGGTATAAATAATAAAAACCCTAAAAGAGAAACTATTAACTAAATGGTCATTGTTGTGTGCGGCGTTTCTTGAAGACCGAACGGAAGGGTAAGGTAACTCTCGGTCTCGCCTCACTCTCTCTACAAAGACTTGCAGCGATTCGGCATTCCGCCGTCGATTTTTCACTCTCTCTTCTCGGATCAGCCCTCGCTCTCACTCCTCGGATCGGGTAACTTCGGTCCGCCTCCGCCACCGCCACCGCCTGCCAGTTCACCTCCGCCTCCGCTGCGCCTCAGCGGCCGCTGCTCTCCCTCGAGGTCTCAAGAGTCGAGACTCTCAACGACTCTCACTCACACGAGTCACACGGCGCAATCCCTCTCTCTAACAACTCCGAACTCCGAAGACTAACGGTGTAATCCCCTCTCTACATATGAGGGTTTTTTAAAGCTTCACTCTCTTGGGTTTAAGTTATTATCGGTTGGGTTTGTTGATTTGAATTTGTTCGTTAGTGATAAGCGATAATGGTTTATACTTTCTACGGCCTTTTCTCGGCTTCACAAAGGAATTCTTTGTTTTGACTCAAAATATGAGTGTTTTTTCGATGTTTTTTCTCGATGTTATGACTCAAAATATGAGTGTCATAATTGGCTTCACAGAAGAAAGGGTGTTTTGATTCTTTTGTATGCCTTCGTACTATTGATTATGAGTGTTTTTACAATGAGGTTTAGATTGTTATTTGAGTTTTCTATCTTAATGATTTAACTTTTGGAAGGAATTTTTGAGGTTCCTCTTTAAATGTTCATATATGTCATCTGTAGTCGGTTTTTTGAGTTTATTGCTACTTAAGGGTTTGGATTGTTATCGTCGAATTTCTGGTTTAAATTCTGATGTTAATGTTGATGGTTTCTCTTTTTTTTTTTTATCTGTTTCGATTGCTATCCTTTTATAAAGGAGTCATGTATGGATTCCTATTTCCTACTTACTCTTTGGTTTGGATTTCTCACATGAAGGCTGCCAGGCTGGTTTCTCTTTAGTCTTTATACACTGGAGCACTCATACATATACTTAATTACTTGTTCAATTTAATCACTCCCCCGATCTTAAATAATTGTTTTGTTTTAATTTTGATAAACTCGATCAATCTGACAGTATTTTAAATAAAAAATTGATGTTTTATTTTAAAAATATTGCCTAACGGGCTTATCGTGCCTAACAAAAAAAACCCGACTGTTTTTTGCTTAACGTGCCGTGCCGTGTTTCCGGGTTTTTATCGTGCCGTGTTTGGGTTTTGGTTTTAGGCACAATAACCTTATCGTGCCGTGTTCGTGCCGAAGCTTATCGTGGCGTGCCCTTACCGTGCTGGCCCGATAAGGGCACGGCACGACCGATTTGCCACCCCTAATACTCCCAGTGTACTAGGTAGCGTCTCCTTTTTTGACACCTGTTAATAATACTTATACTTTACTTATCAAAAAAAATGTTTTCAATACATGGCCCACAAAAGTATCTGCCGATGGGTCGTGTGATAGTAGAGATGATTGTGTTCGTTTTGATAGTGGTGGTGGAGTTGGTTCACTGCAGATTAATGTCGATAATGATGGTACAGATGATATTATACTGGGTGGGACGAATAAGGTTCAGGTAACGATAGAACCTGAAGTGCATAGTAAAGATGGCAGTGAGCCGTCTCTACAAGAAGATTTGTTGGTTGGTAGCTCTCTTTCTCCTGACAAGGGAGAATTTTCCGGAGGGTCGTGTGATAATGATGATGATGGTGCTCATTTTGATAGTGGTGTAGGAGCTGGATCATTGCAGATTAATGTCGAAAAGGATGGTATTGATGATGCCATTCTGGGTGGGACGGATAAGGCTCAAGAAGCTGCAGAATCAGTAGTGAATTGTGTCAGGTCAGAGGGTGCTCGAGTTGGGATGACTGAGAATGCAGAGGGTGGTGTGACAGCAAAGGAGACAGGGACATCGCAGGTCGGAGATAAAGAACTTTTAGTTGTTAACTCACCTTCTTTGGTGACTGGACAAAAATCAAGCGGAGCCAATCTCTTGTACTCCCTTGGCCATTCTGAATCCTGAAGATTTTTGTGGTTTTGAACCTTTGCTGTGTGACGGGGACATGGAAGACATATCGTTGTGGGTCAAAAGGAGGGATAAAGGTTTTAGTAAATTCCTGGGGGT
The DNA here is from genome assembly GCA_013146195.2 of Codonopsis lanceolata. Classification (NCBI taxonomy): domain Eukaryota; kingdom Viridiplantae; phylum Streptophyta; class Magnoliopsida; order Asterales; family Campanulaceae; genus Codonopsis; species Codonopsis lanceolata. Next base: position 97,952,410 of record CM028383.1, read on the forward strand.
GTCATGTCATGGTTTTGAGGATAAAATCATGGAATTGCTTTTAGATATTGATAGAAACCGGAGATCATCGAGTAACGATAACAGTGTTAATCGGGTAAGACTCGGGAAAGATGTAATCGGGAATTGAAACAATTATGTTTCACTCTTAAATTTGACCGTGAAGAGAGTGCAGAAGGGGAGAACAACAGGAGGAGAAGAAAACTTAATTGATTATGGATATTCGTATTATTTCATGGAATGTTCGGGGTTTGAATGACTTGGATAAAAAAAAGGTAGTAAAGGCAGCAATCAGGAGGTGGCACCCTCATTTGATCTGTTTGCAGGAGACCAAATTGGAGAATATAAGCAGGGACATTATTTCTAGTGTGGGTGGTGGAAGGTGGGTAGAATGGGAGTATCTAGAGGCTATAGTGGCAGCAGGTGGGGTGTTGGTGATGTGGGATAATAGGGTTCTCTAAAATGGGAGTGGAGAAAGGGCGCTTTTCTAATTCCTGTCTTTTAAAGAAGGTGGATAATGATAGAGGCCATGTGCAGATGCAGCTAGAAAGGAATTGTGGGAGGAATTGAAATTGGTGAAATAGAGGTGGAATTTCCCTTGGTGCATAGGAGGTGATTTTAATGCTATTAGATTTCCACATGAGAGGTCTGGATCACGTGGTTTCTCGCAGGCTATGATGGAGTTCAATGACTTCATTGATGATTTGGAATTGGTGGATCTTCCGTTAGCAGGGGGTGGGTATACATGGTTCAGAGATAATAACAGTTCCCAGGTTTTTGATTTCTGTGGAGTGGGAAGAGAGTTTTTAAAGCTCTATTCAATCTTGCTAACCTAGAGTTACTTCGGACCACGTCCCTTTGCTTCTTGAGTGTGGTGTTCTTATTAAAGGTAAAGCTCCATTCCATTTCGAGAATATGTGGCTGAAAGAGCCAGGTTTCTTAGATTTGGTTCCCTCAAAATGGAGTTCGTACAGTGTATACAGAGACCCAAGCTTTAAACTAAGAAGCTGAAACTTCTTAAGAAGGATCTGATTATATGGAATAGGGATTATTTTGGCAGGATTGAAGTTAGATTGCGTGAAGTAATGGAAGTTATCAGAAGGTTGGATGCTTTAGAAGGTGAAGGAGTTTTGTCTAGCGAGGATCTGAATCATCGGATTGAGCTTAGAAAGGAAGCGGAAAGATTGTTGATGTGTGAAGAAATTTGTTGGAGGCAAAAATCCAGGGTGCAATGGCTTAAGGAAGGGGATAAGAACACAAAAAAAAATCACCAAATGGCGAACTCAAATAAAAGGGCAAACAAGATTCACAATGTCTCCATCGATGGGGTTTTGTTGGAAGACAGAGCTGATATTAGGGAGGGTATTGTGGGTTTCTACGAAAATCTGTATTCTGATCATGCTATCATTCGGCCACAGTTGGATGGGATGGTTTTCAAGTCCCTAGAGCAGAATGATAAGACGAACCTTGAACAGATGTTTACGGAGGAGGAAGTTTGGGCAGCCCTTCGGAGTTTGAATGGAGATAAAGCGCCGGGCTCGGATGGTTTTTCAATTGCTTTTTTTCAACACTGCTGGGAAGTTCTAAAGGACGACATCATGGAGGTTTTTCGGTATTTTCATGCGAATACGCCTTACGGGCTTTGAAAGAAGTTTAAATGCCACATTTATCTCTTTGATCCCGAAAAAGAAGAATGCTATTGATATCAAGGATTTTCGGCCTATTAGTTTGATTGGAAGTGTTTATAAACTTATAGCTAAAGTGCTGTCAACTCGTTTACGGAAGGTGGTGGGTAGTGTTGTATCTCATTGGCAGCATGCCTTCTTGGGGGATAGGTAAATTATTGATGCGGCTTTCGTAGCAAACGAGGTGGTGGATGATAAAGTGAGAAGTAAAGTGTCGGGGCTGTTATGTAAACTGGATATCGAATGTAAATTGGGAAATCTATTTGCTGAACAGGATGGGCTTTGGAGACAAATGGAGGAACTGGATTTCCTTTCGTATATCTACGGTGAGGTTCTCGGTGTTGATTGATGGAGAACCTGCTGGATTTTTTGGTAGCTCGAGAGGTATATGCCAGGGTGGGCCCTCTCTCGAGTCTCGCCTTTCCTGTTTATTCTAGTGATGGAAGCCTTAAGCTTAATGATGAAGAAAGCTGTTGGTGGAGGCTTCTTGAGGGGTTTTAATGTGGGAAGCGTCAGTGGTCCTAGGGTGTCAGTGTCTCATCTCCTTTACGCAGATGACTCTCTTGTTTTCTGCGATGCGTAGGTCTCTCAACTTGGTTACTTGCGAATGGTTTTTTATTATTTCAGGCAGCCTCGGGTCATAGAATTAATATCTCAAAGAGTGAAATCTTACCGTTTGGGAATGTGGAGATTGTTGTGGAGTTGGCTTCTTTTTATGGCTGCAAGGTTGCTTATCTCACTACGTCCTATTTGGGGTTGCCGTTAGGTGCCCCATCTAAATGTGCGAGTATATGGGTTACTGTGATAGAAAGGTTTCAAAAGCATTTGGCAGGGTGGAAGCAATTTTTATCAAAGGCGGGTGGGTCATCTGACTCTAATTAAGAGCACCCTATCTACTCTTCCTATTTATTTCATGTCCTTATTTGTTATGCCTCAGTTTGCCATCGATTGGAAAAATTGGAGAGGGATTTCTTATGGCAAGGAGTTTCGGTGGGGCATAAATATCGCTTAGTCAAATGGGAAAGGGTGTGCTTTTTTTTTGATAAGTAAGGCGTATATTAAAAATCAAAAGCGGCAAATAAGGAGCCGCAGCCTATTTACACAGGAGGGAAACTCCAATAATTACAGATTACAAAAATTCACTACAAAGTCAGCAAAAGAATTGACCTCAGACCTAACACCATCACTACACCAAAAAAACAGCAGCTGAAGCAGCTCATTCTTCAGCAACGACAACGACCTTTCCACGTTATCAAAAACTCTCCTATTCCTTTCTTTCCAAATCACCCAGCATACTCCCAAAGGAATAGTCTGCCAAATAAAATCTCTCCGTTTCCTCTTGTGCAAGGACCAACAAAGGAAGAGATCCTTAATGGATTCCGGCATGGCCCAAGACAAGTTAAAAATGTGAAAAATGTAGTCCCACAAGGCACCTGCTACCGGACAGTGAAGCAAAAGATGATCAGCACTCTCACCATTACATTTGCACATATAACACCAGCTCACTACCACCTTCCCGCGTCTCCTAAGATTATCCCCTGTAAGAATGGCTTCGTTCACCGCTTCCCAAATAAAGAAAGCAACTCTAGCCGGAGCTTTAGACTTCCAAATAGCTTTCCAGGGAAACAGACCCCTTCCCCCAAAATCTGAACCAAAGTAGTAAGACTTAACTGAGAACATTTTGTTTTTAGCCCTATCCCAGATGACCTTGTCAGCACAACTCCTATCCAGGTGCTGAGAATAAAGCAACTCAGAGAGCTGGAGGAAACTCTGCACTTCCCAATCCTGAAGAAACCTTCTAAAAACTGGATTCCAACTAATCGAACCTCCTTCGAGCGAAATAATATCACTAATCAGAACTTCTTTGTCACTCACAATGCTAAAAAGACTAGGAAAGGCTCTCCATAGCTCCACGGGACCACACCACCTATCCAACCAAAATCTGACCGAAGATCCATCTCCTACTTTAAAAGAGATATTTCTAGCGAAAGCGTCCCACCCTTTCCGGATTCCTTTCCAAACTCCCACCCCATGAGACAAGGAAACATCCTTAGGAAACCAAAGATGATTTCCTTCCCCATACTTGCTCACCACCAATCTCCTCCACAGAGCGTCCTTATCGATCAAGAATCTCCACAACCATTTACCCAACAAAGCTCTATTGAAAGCTCGGATGTTTTTAACCCCTAAGCCACCGGATTTTATACTAGAACACACTTTGGACCACTTGACTAGATGATACTTCCGATCCACCATCGAACCTTCCCATAAGAAATCCCTTTCAAATTTTTCCAGTCTTCGGCTAACTGATGACGGGATGACGAACAAGGACATAAAGTAAGTAGGCATCGAAGACAACGTGCTTTTTATGAGAGTGGCGGCTCGCCTTTGAAGACAAACACGCTTCTTCCACCAAGCGCCGTTGAAATCTTTCTAACACCGGAACCCACATATTTGAGCTCTTGAAAGCAGCTCCTAAGGGAAGACCCAAGTAGGTAGAAGGAAGGGAAGTCACCTTACAACCAAAGAAGGCAGCCAATTCCCCGATATTTTCTACATTCCCCACAGGAATAATTTCAGACTTAGAAATGTTCACTTTTAGACCCGAGACAGCCTGAAAAAGAGTAAGACTATCAGTAAATAGTCTAATGCTGAGAGTCCTTCGCTTCGCTCACGTAACACAAGAGAATCATCTGAATAGGAGATGCGCACAACGAGCTTGAGTATCGTGGATGGGGGCTAGGGATCAAGAAGCTTAGAAGGGTGAATAAGGCTCTGTTGGGTAAATGGTTATGGAGGTTGGTCAAAAGAAATGCTCTTTGGAGGTTAGTAGTGGTAAGTAAGTTCGGGGAAGGGAATCATTATTGGTTTCCGAAGGATGTTGCTATGTCATTCGGTTTGGGGGTCTGGAAAGGGACAAGGAAAGGGTGGAACTCGTTTGCTCAGAATTTATCTTTTGAAATAGGGAACGGATCTTCGGTTGGTTTTTGGACAGATAAGTGGTGTGGGGATGTGGAACTGTCGAGAGCCTTTCCCAACCTTTTCAACATTGCAACAGATAAAGACGCGGTTAGTTTGTATCTCCAGTTCGAGAATGGAAGGGTCCTTTGGAATCCAGTTTTTAGAAGGAATTTCCAGGATTGGAAATTTGAGTCTTTTCTTCAGCTTTCCAAATCTATTTACTCGTAGCAAATCGATGGGTCATTTGGAAGAGGTCAAAGGATAAAAGTTTTACGGTCAAATCCTTTGCTTCATTGTAAGGTGGCGAGGGAATTGTGGAGTTTGATTTTTGGCCTTTGTAATCTATCTTGGGTGATGCCCGATTCTCTCAAGGATTTTTTTTTTTTTTGATAAGTGATTCTCTCAAGGATTTATTCTCCGGTTGGTCTTTGTATCGGAAGGGGAAGGGAAATTTCATTTGGAACCTTATTCCCTTGGGAGTGTACTGGGTCATTTGGAAGGAGAGGAAAAGAAGAGTTTTTGATAATGAGGAGAGGACTGTTTCTGCTTTGAAGAATGATCTTCTTCATTTGCTGTTCTTTTGGTGCACAGATTCAGTTGGGATTTCTGTCAACTCTTTTGTAGAGTTTATGGATAGCTTTAGTATTCCATAATTTCTTGTGTATACTCCCGGTTGTACAAAGGACGCAGCACCTTTTTTGTTGCCTTTAGTCTATAATACAATTACTCTTTACTTATCAAAAAAGATATATCCATCTTAAGTTGACTCAATAAGTATCATTCTTTATCATTTCAATTCATCAAATATTAATTGAACATACTCATGATAAGTTCAAAATATTGATTCGTAGCATTGTACGCCTAGCCTCATTAAGCCTAAAACTGCTCCTTTTATGTATTTTCTTATACGAGAGATGCAACTTAAACTAAGGGCTCATTTGTCAATGGTTGATGGCTTAAGGGGGAAAGGGAAACGATGTGGAGGAGGGTAGTGGTGGCCTAGTGGGTAAATATGGTGAAGGGAAACTTCCTTAACAAAAGTGAAGGAAACAGAGCAACTATGGGCTCATTTGTCGCGGTTGATGGCTTATGCTCGCTTTGGGTTACCACAAATTGGTTCTTTTATTTCAAGCAGTGTCAAGGTTGAAGATAAACATCTGTAAGTGTGAAATTATTCGGTAAAGTAATCAATTTGGGGAGCTTGACTGAGTTTTTAGGGTGTAAAGCAGGAAGTCTTCCAACAAAGAATCTGGGTCTACCTCTTGGGGCAGCTTTTAAGAATGTGGCGGTGTGGGATTTGGTTCTCAAAAGATTCAAAAGGAGGTTGGCGAGTTGGAAGAGACGTTACTTGTCGAAAGGAGGTCGTTTGACCTGATAAAGAGTACATTGTCGAATTTGCCGACCTATCTGCTTTCTCTTTTTCAGATTCCTACATCGGTGGTGAAGAGAATCGAGAAATTGAAAACGAAATTTCTATGGGAAGGGATGCAGATGGTCGGAAGTATCATCTAGTAAATTGGAATACGGTTTGTAGTAGTATTTGGAATGGAGGTTTGGGAGTTAAGAGTTTTAAGGTGTTCAATAGGGCTTTGCTTGGTAAATGAGATTCTTGGGGAAAGGGAAGCGTTGTGGAGGAGAGTAGTGGTGGGTAAATATGGAGAAGGGAATCATTTGTGGTTCCCGAAGAAAGTTTCCTCCTCTTATGGATTAAGTGTTTAGAAAGTCATTATGAAAGTCTGGGAGTTCTTCGAAAGTCAAGTTTTTGTTTCCTTTAACAATGGAAATGACGAGAAGGTGAGATTTTGGAAGGATAAGTGGTGTGGAGAAGTTTCTCTTCAGAGGGAATTCCCTAATTTATTCAATATAGCCGTTAATCAGGAAGAGTTGGTGAGCTCTGCGGAGGAAACGTGGAGTGTTCTAATGGTAGATTCTTGGAGCCCCTCGTTTCGTAGAAATCTACATGATTGGGAGATTGGTAATAATTCTTGATTCTTCGAAATGTTATATGATGTTCAGAGGGGAGGATTGGGGGAGGATCGAGTTTTATGGGATGGTTCGATAAGGAAATTTTTCTCAGTGAAATCTTTCTACTCAAACTTAAAAAATGAGGACAGGAGACACTATCCTTGGAAAGTGATTTGGACGTCAAGGGCTCTTAGTATAGTGATGTTCTATGCATGGGAAGTTTCGAGGGAGGCAATTCTGACCGGAGACAACCTGAGAGCTCGAGGGAGGGTTTATGTTAATTGATACTTCATGTGCAAAAAGGAGGAAGAATCAGTTAACCATTCTTTCTTCCTCTCAGCTGGCATTTCTTGGGCGATGCCTAGGTCAGTTCTTCAAGTACTTTATGGATGGGCTTCTTGCAGTAGTAAGTAAAAACAGTAGATGGAAGTCTGTTCCTTTCGCAATTTAGTGGAGCGTTTGGAAGGAGAGGAATCATAGGGCGTTTGACAATGTAAAGACAGACATTGATCCGCTAAAGAAAGAAGTGCATTAGACTCTTCATTTCTGGGCATTCTGATATGGTGTCGCGTTCAGGGGATTCCTTTTGTCAATATTATGGTAGTTTGTAGATCTGATTGGCTTATGCGTCACCTGCTTATGAAATGCTATGATTAGTTGTTAAATAAGCTGACAATGGTTTATTTAATACAAATTGACCTTAATACCCTAAATTTCCAAGTTAACTACTCCCTTCATTGAAAAAAGTCTCACCTCTATCTTAAAAAGTCAACATGGAATAATATTTCATAGATATTTATTTTCTTAATCATACTTTTCTTTTGATAGGTATATTTTCTTAATCATATTTTTTTTTTGACAAGTAAAGTTAGATTTATAAATTATGGCTTCAAAGAAGGTGAAGCATCCTATGTACACAGGGAATATACATCCAAACACTTACTAACTACCAAAAATATTATCCACAAAATCAACAAAGGGGTGAGACCCCTGTGATAATCTGATCTTTGATCTCTTCCAAGTTCTTCTCCTTGTTCTCGAAGGCTCTAGGATTTCTTTCTATCCAAATGGACCAACAAACTGCAGCGGGGCAGCATCCCAAAAACTATTTTTTCTTCTATGTTTATACAGGGTCCAGCACAAAAGAAGCTCCTTAATCGAGTTTGGCATCACCCAAGTAACCTGAAAAAGACTCAACACATAGCTCCAAATCTCCCTTGCGAAAGGGCAGTGAATCAGAAGGTGATTCACACTTTCTTCATCCCTCTTGCACATATAACACCAGTTAGTATAGATCTTCTTCCGCCTCCTCAGATTATCTCCAGTTAAGATGGCTTCAAGCACAGCTTCCCACATCAAAAACCCCACTCTAGAAGGTGCCCTTGTCTTCCACACACTTCCATGGAAAGAGCCTATCACTAGTCACTAGAAGATGGTACAGGGACTTGACCGAAAAGGACTTATCTTTCTTCCCATTCCAAAAGACGGTATCTACAGAATTCTTGTCTACCTTTTGCTTGTACAGCAACTCAAGGAAGGCCCCAAGAGTGTCAACCTCCCAGTCCTGCATGTTCCTCCTGAAAGTAGGATTCCAAGTAACTGATCCACCGTCAACTAACACAACAGAGCTAACAAACTCCTTATCAACAGTTAGCTGGAACAGAGACGGAAGGCCCGCTGCAACACCAAATCCCCGCACCACTTATCACGCCAGAATTTGACCGAGTCCCCTTTACCCACCTTGAAAGAGATGAAACGTTTTACCATATCCCATCTTTTTCTAATGTTTTTCCAAACCCCCACCCCTACTCCATACTTCAGATTAAAGCAGACTAGCTCCCACTTCACCAGATGATACTTTCTTTCTTCCATTTGGCCCTCCCACAAGAAATCTCTTTCCAGTTTCTCCAATCTCTTGGCCACTGAAACCGGAATATCAAATAGAGACATGAAGTAGGCAAACTAGATAACATACTCTTGACTAGGATCAATCTGCCACCCTTTGACTAGTATTGCTTTTTCCAACCCGCTAATCTGCGCTCGAATCTTTCAATGACTGGATTCCATATGTCTTTATTTGTAGAATGCGCCCCAAGAGGTAACCCAAGGTAAGAGGTCGGGAGGGAACCAACCTTACAACCAAAAAAAGTACGCATAATGTCAATAGAATCCACGTGAAGGTTCCCCCTACAAGCGGTAAATCAACTAACTCCATCTCATTTATGAAGTCATTAAATTCTACCATGGCAGGAAATCTGGCCCCAGTTCATTCGTGTAGGAATCTGATTGCGTTGAAATCCCTCCAAATACACCAGGGAGAATTCCATCTGTCAAAAACTGCTTTTAGTTCTGCCCACAAACCTCTGCGATCTGCATCCACACAAGGCCCATAAACCCCGAAAAAATCCACTTCAAACTGTTATTGAAGTTCTCAAATAGGCACGACACAGAATGCTTGCCAAGCATCAAACCCACTCTATCCACAACTCTACCATCCCAAATCAATAGAATACCACCAGAAGCCCCAACAGCATCCAAATGTTCCCATTTAGACCATGTGCCACCTCCCACACTCATGACTACTGCCTGTCGACTTTCTCCAATTTAGTTTCCTGTAAGCATATCACTTGAGGGGTCTATCTTTTTAATGCTGCTTTTATCACTAACCTTTTGGACTCATCATTAATACCCCTCACATTCCAAGAGATAATACGTATATCCATGAAAAAAACTGGGAATAATAAATTACTCAAGCCCCCTTCACCCCCTTCTCCACTTGGTCGAAATTCAACTGAGATTCTTTAACTCCCTGTTGCTACGAACTCGACTCTTAGATTTACTGGTGCTAATCCCCTGCCCCTTCATTTTCCCACCCTTCTCTATTTCCAACAACAACTTCAGTAGTTTATCTTCATAACCATTACACGACCCCCCAAATTTTTCCCAAATCCTTTCATCCTCCTGCTAACCCATACAGAGATATTCTCTTTCTCCTCCATACCTGTTAGTAAATCATTTTCTTGTTCCCACTCTGTTGACACCATATTCAACAGTGAGCAGTGTAAGGGGGTTTCTTGAATCACCTCGGGAGAACCTAGGTGGGCGTAATAGCCTTTGGTCCAACCTTTTCATGAGAACAATCATCCTGGTAAACTGACGCATGATTGCTACATTCAAACACACCCGGTGACTTGTTTTCCCTCTCACGTCTCATCCTGACACTTCCTGTTTCGGTCCCAGAGTCTGCTTCCTTTCCTCTGTTCGAACAACCCTTATCCATCTGCTCATAGCCTTCGTCTACTTCCCTACTAGCTTCTGGTTCCTTTTCCAGGTAATTCCACCAAGCTATTATCTTTCTCTCGCGACTTCCTTTGCTTCCTAATCGCTGAAGAGTCCATCCCCACCTCCTTCGGAATACTGGCACCTTCCTCCGCCATTTGATCACAACCTGTAACTTCACCCCTATCTGTATCGAAACCATGTTCCGACCTTGACAAATTAATGTGCGTATTGGGCTTGACTGCTAGGTTAAGGCCTGCGTCCTCCCCGGAGCAGCTCCTCAACACTTCAGGCCTTTCTACAATAATAGAGGGAAACGGCCCACTAATTGAGCCCACCCCTCCTACTTGGGTACCCCCTTCTGCTGCATCACTATTCGTCTGGCTCAAATCAGCTTCTTTTGAAGACCCTTCCCCACATACAGTGCCTCCCTTAGGCCCATAAACAGGCCAACAACTCCTTTCCTTAGATTGACCCAATTCACAAGAATTTTTTCCCTTATCAGAAACGTCGCCGCCTGCTTTGTTCGATTTGAATTTTGAACCCCTGTCGACCCACGTGCCTGCTCCATACCTGTTACGAACAGACGGAACCTCTGCGTATGTCTGTCTCCTCAGTCTCTTTGTCTTTTCTGCAGACCTGCGCCTTCCCTTTCCCCTTACCTATACCCTCCCTCACCCTCACGTGAGACTCACTCACCTTCTCCACCCTAATCTTCCTCATTCCAGAGTTAGCTTTACCACCTACTCTGTTGTTCCTCCTCCACGACCTACAAAAGGTCGAAGATTCAGCCCAGATTGGAACGATAAAAAGCCTATCCCCCACCTTGATGCACTGTGCCCGGAAGGTTATCCTTACACCGCACCAAAATTCTCGCCCACCTCAAATCCTTCCTCGAAATAGTTTTATCGTCTACACTGATGTAACCGCTCACCAATATCCTGGAATACCTGCGACCCCCACAAATGAAGAGGTAACCCTTGAGCCTGAATCCACACCAACTCATCTCGGTGACAGCCAAATTCAGGATTCCAGCAATCCAAAAGAAGATCCACCTGTCTAAACTTCCATACTTTTTCTCTACGAATCCGATTCGCCTCTGCCTTCGAAGGGAACTCAGAGAGGAAAAATTTACCATACATATCCACAACTTACACTCCTCCAGGAGTCCTCCATCTCTGATCCACCCACTGTTGAAGCTCACTAGCTTCCGGTTTAGGATAATCCAATGAAAAATCTGCTTCCACAGCGCCAACTCCACAGCTGCGAATCAAATCAGGCCAAGGAGAGATCTCAGCCACCTCCTTAAAAGATTTGGGAGTATAATGGCCCTCTCCTGAACTTACAGCAGCAAATCTACTAACCTCCCAGAACCTCTCACAGAACCTCCCAGAACCTCCCAAATTAACAGCATTTTCAAGGAAGCAAATCAAGCCTGACCTCCCAGAACCTCTCACAGAAATTTTAATGAACAGACCAGAGGCATCCTCCTGCGTAGCCACTACTATTTCTCGAGATCTAGCCTGTCTCTTCTTCCAGCAACGACCTTTGAAACTTGAAAATATCCCCAGTAAATCGCAAACCCATTCGAATTCTATAGAAGAGAGGAAAATCACGTGAGGTCTACCTCTATATCTTTCTACAAGTCGAAACTCTATACGATCCTTGTAACAGCTCCTATAAACTTCAATAGCCTTTCTACCACACTGAAAGATCGTCCTATCTTCATCCAAAAGCTTCTCCCTCACCATGATTCAGGACAATCCGGAACGGTCACATTGTAGAGAGAAATTTTAGAGAGTTCAGGAGTTTAGGCCATATGTATTTATGTTTTTATAGAGGTATTTTAGAGAGAGTTCAGGAGTCTAGAAATTTTAGAGAGAGAAACTTTAAACAAAAAATACATATGTATTTGTGTTTGTTTTTATATCATAAGTATGTGTAGTTTTTTATGTTTCGCTTTGGTTTTTTCCTTTCCAAATTTTGAATGTGAGTAGCCGAATACATAGAGATTGAAAATATTTACCCCATAAAACATTTATAATTACACCAACGAATAAATTATTTATTGTATTCCCCACTTACATTAAATATTTATTTTTTGAAAAAAATATCTTAAAATTAATATTCCTATTTTATTTGAGAAAAGGGTAAAATGGGAATAATCAAAAGTTTATTAATGAATAGTTGTCTCCGTGTTTTCAAAAAACTAAACAAGCTTATTATTTAGGCTTTTTCGATTTGGTTTTTCAATGCATAAAGGGTGTTGTACCTTACTTATTGGCTTTTAACTTATAAGCTAAAAGATACACTCCAAATATGACTTATTTTAAGCTGAAAGTCAAAAGCCTCTTAAAAAAAGCTATAACAAACGAGTAAACGAGCACTAAGATGACTATCACGTAAGCTAGAGGAGCCTTATACATCAGGCATCTTGTCCCATACATCTGCCAGGCATCTTGTCCCATACATCTACCAGACCATGATCAGCGAAAGTTGTTTCCAGCATTGGAACCCTAAAATCAACTGTGCAGTAGGATTGAATCTCATATTATTAAATAAGACAAAGATAAAGGAGCCAATTCCACGACACAAACATAAGAAGGTTATCATCAAAGTACAAATTATGAATGCTCCATTCACGACAGCAACTAATTTAGTGTAAGATCCCGAAACAACCAAAGAGAACTTCGCAGGGAAAAGATAGATACGGCATGTGTTGGTCTGTAATCGTACCTCTCACATGTAACTAGCTTCACCAATGCCTGTTTGTTTTCTCCTGCTTCAAAATAAGAGAAGTTCACCTGCAATATAGGAAAACCAAATCAGAGAAAAAAGCAAACCTCGGTATAACAAATCTAGCATTATTCAGCAAGTGTTACAAAAACATTTGCATCTCTTCATTCGTGAAGCATGTTTGAGCCCATCTTCAGATGATCAAAAAATTGATCGTTAAAGGGATAATTATCTGTTTCACTCTCCTCGGTGTGAGGCGGATATTTCCAAACCAAAAATGAGAGCCTCCATTTATTTTCTTTTGCAAAAGACTAAGTGGAGTTAGGAGATACAGACGAACATCAAAAGAGAGAATAGGCATGATAATAACTTTTTGGTTGCAATAAGGAGGTAGGAACACATAGTAAGCCTGATGAATGAACTTCCAAGGACATTTAGGAGGATCGGATCTACCCTGCTAGTATCCTATATTCCTATCCAACCATAAGAACACACTCTAAACACTCGATGCAAATAGACTGTGACTCACAGGAAAAGTGCCAGCTTGACTTACCTACAAAGAATGTGTTCCGATGAACCAAATTCTTCAGAGCTAAGCCACCCTCTTCCTTAGATTTACACGTCCTTATCCCACAGAACAAAATGGTCCCTTTGACCCACTTACACTCCTTCCCACAAGAAGTCCCTCATAATCTTTTCTATATACTGTCACATGCTCAGAAATTGTAAAAAGGTAAAAGGAAATATAGTGGGTCCATCTCTACTCTCTACCCTTTCCCTCTATTTTCCTATATTTTGAAGCCCAAGGTTCCATGTCAGATTTAGGGCTTTTGCACAGTCCCTTGTGCTTGATTGCTTAAACAACAATGAGTGAGTGTAGGCCTCGCAAAGCTCTAAGCAAAGAATAATGAATATGAGGGTGATATGTAGGAGCAAGAGTGGGGGTAGAAACTGGGGATGGTCATGGTGGGATTTAACTTTCACATCGCACTGTCATAAATCAATCATTTCCAACCCTATACACCCTTTAAACCCCACCATCAAAACATTCGAATGACTAACTGAATAATGTTTGCAGGCAGCTTACAAACATCTTAAATGTTTTTAACATTACCAGCTCCTCCTATTACAGTACCAAATCACACTCATACAATAAGACATAAAAAGTCAATTAATGATTTGAAAGATGACTCTCATGTGAGCTATGAAGTCATTGCAAAATATGCACCACCAATCTCTAATCCACTTAGCCTTCTGCACCACCAAAACAAAAATTTAATCTATCTATTGCAAGGTCCATATACAATAGGGATACTCTTTTTGGCCCTAACGGTAAAGGATCGAACCTCAGATCACACTTTGTTAAGCCAGGGCGAGTGCACCATACAATAAAGACTCAAATATTTTATTTATTTATTTTACGAACCTGAGGCTGGTTATAGACGGGCTACAATATCGTGTATCCCCACCTGAAAACCCACTTAGTATGCAGAAGCTTATTCCCATTCTTGTCCCATCCCACATTTAAGATTTCCAAAGCCCATCCTCCATATGCGATGGGGTTGAGCTTGGCAGTTTGCCTTGTAATCATTAGTGTTGAATTTTCCATGCAAAAGAGTCCAATCATAAACTCTAATAGAAGGCACTCTTGCTTTCATACGAGGTTGGATGGGGAAAACAAGCAGGCCCGAGATTGAAAAAGAAATCATACGGACTTCAACTGGAAAAAGAGCCTGAAACATTAAAGACTGCACATCATTATGTCCTCTAAATGACTAGTAAGGCAAGAACCCAATAAGAGAAGAAGCAAAAGTTCAATTTCATTGGGATCTTCAAAGAAATAAAAGTCCCAAGGATTCTTTTCGCCTTTCGCAATAATGAAAGCCCTAGGGCCCCATGTAAAGAGAAAGGCAAAAGAATGTGGATTAGTATCTCAAAAGGATCTTTTAACCACCCAAGAGTCTTCCCAGAAACGAATCATGTTTATATGAAAACCCACTCTGCAAGTAAAATGAGAAAATTTATATATATAATGAGTAGAAAACTTCCAAGGACTAGCATGGAAAACATAAGTGCCTGGCTTAGTACCCCACCCATTCCAATCAAGCACTACGTGCTTCTTTTTCTTTTATCAGAAAAGAATCAGAACATATACAAGGAGAGAGTACAAGAAGTCTATCAAAAAAGAAGCAGAAGAAAAAAAGAATTAGAGAAAAATACACAAAAAGCAAGAAAAGCAAAGCATTACAAACACCGCTAATCTTTGAGAAGGAGAGCCCACTGAAAGCACCCCTGCTGACACCCAGAGAGATGGAAGATTCTGGAATTACGCTCCTTTTGTATGCAGCAAAGAATAGCAAGAGCCCCATACAGACACAAAACAGAACCATCCTCACGTCGCCCGAAAACTCTAACCTTCGTAGCAAGAAATGAAGGAATAGAGGCAGGATTTACCCCATACACATACAGACACAAAACAGAACCATCCTCACGCACCCTTTGATCCATTTTCTCCACCCGACAATCAACCCCCTACCTCCCCTTCCATCTCACAATTCTTTTGGTTTATGATTTTATAGTCAAACATCAAACTTGGCTTGAGTTGATGGTACTGTGGAAAATAAGATGAACCTAGGACCTCAAAAATCTTCTTTGAACTTGCGAGTTGCGACACTTGATAATTGGATTTGCATTTGTGAAATTGTTTTTTAAATGAATCGCTAGTTTTAGAATACAAATAAATCAGAAATAGAAATGGCTGCCAAATGCAATTCTGTAACTAATTTTAGATTAAGAAACATATAGGAAAAGAAAAACATTTCTGTTTCTAGTTTCGAATTGAAACAGAAACGCCACGGAGCTCAACATACATTATTGATAATCAAAATATTTAATCCCATTACGTTACCACGTGCAGAAGACAGACATGAAGATGAAAAACACTTGCCTCATAGCTAGCCAGACCATCTTCTTCACTGCAATGTTTGTTGCCACATACAAACTGCCCTGACAGTCGAGGGTAGTAAATTAGTAACGTATTTGAACTTGTGACTTGAGAACAACTATATATTTTCCAAATTATTACTTGCTCCGTCTCATTTATATTGTACAACTTTCCCTTTATGGTCGTCTCTTAAATTTTGGCCACTTACAAGTTCAATGCAAATTAATTATCAGGTTTCTCAATATACCCATAATCTAGTTGAGTATTTACAAGGTACACAATGCACATTGTTTTTTTTTTATATAAAGGTAATTGTATAGATAACAAAGCGTCAAAACAAGTGACGCGACCTATGTACATAAGAAGTATTTTCTACCAAAACTAACTAAGATATAGGGAAGTTATGCACAAAATCTACAAACGAGGCTAACAAGGGGATGTGTGAGTGCTCAGCCCCAGCACACCACGTAAACAGGAACAATGCACATTGTTTAACTAAATAAAGGGTATAAATGGAAATCCAAAAATTAGACAGTGGAGGTAGAGCAATTATTAGAATTTCTAAATGGTGAGCGTTTGTCTAGTAACCAAACTTTTTTTTTGATAGCTAAGTATGACCCCTTCTTGGTATGGGGATTGGAACCAAGGACCTCAAGGAGACGAACGGAGTATGTAAAGAAGTAAATTGGTAGCACATTTGAACTAGTGACTTATGAACCACGATATATTCTCCAAGTTATCAATGCGGTTAGATTTCCTCATGAACGTTCTAGTGCTCGAATCTATTCCAGAGAAATGATGAAGTTCAATGATTTCGTCAATGAGATGGAGTTAGTGGATCTTGCTTTGGTAGGGGGGGATTTTACGTGGTTTAGAAATGGGGAGCGTCATCAATTTCCGAGAATTGATAGATTCTTAATTTCTGGAGATTGGGAGTGTTGCTTTGGTAGTTCTGTTCAGTCCTGCCTTCCGAGACTATCTTCAGATCATGTGCCGTTGGTTCTTGAGTGTGATGGTGGTTCTAAAGGGAGAACTCCTTTTCGGTTAGAGAATATGTGGTTAAAGGAGCCTGGGTTTCTGGACTGGGTTAAGGATAGATGGGATTCTTATTCGGTGGCAGGTGATCCAAGTTTCAGATTAGCTAGGAAACTGAAGTTGCTCAAGGAGGATTTAAAAGTTTGGAATAGAGAGATCTTCGGTAAGGTGGAGATTAAAATCAAATCAATTTCAGATGTGATTTGCAGACTGGATGAGAAAGCAGGGGCTGGTACACTGAATGAGGAAGAAGAATCCCTTAGGGTGTAGTTAAATCAGGAATTGAAGAGTCTTCTTATTCGCGAAGAGATCTGTTGGTGCCAAAAGTCGCGGGTTCAGTGGTTAAAGGAGGGAGATAATAATACCAAATTCTTTCACAGGATGGCAAAGATACGTGGAGCAGCAAAAAAATCAGATCTGTCCAGATTGAAGGAGTGCAGTTAGAGGATGAGGCAGATATTAGGGTGGGCATCATGAATTTTTTTAGGCGTCAGTTTGAAGAAAGTGGGGCTGGAGACCAAATTTGGATGGTGTGGGCTTTGGCAGTATCAGTGCTGTGGATTCGGCAGCCTTGGAGCGTCCCTTTTCGATTGAGGAAGTGGTAGCAGTGCTACGTAAGATGGAGGGAGATAAAGCCCCAGGCCCCGATGGGTTTTCTATGGCATTTTTTCAGCATTGCTGGGAGGTGATTAAAGGGGACATCATGGAGGTGTTTCAGTTCTTTCATTCTAGTTTGAGATTTGAGAAAAGCCTTAATGCTGCATTCATAGCCTTGATTCCGAAAAAGAGTGGTGCTACTGATTTGAAAGATTTTCGACCGATAAGCTTGGTTGGTGGCATTTACAAGTTGATATCCAAAGTGCTAGCCCAAAGAATGAAGAGGATAATGGGGAGTATTATCTCGGTGTCGCAACACGCTTTTGTGAAGGATAGACAGATTTTGGACGCGTCTTTTATTGCCAATGAAGCCGTAGATGATAGGTTGAAAAGCGGGGTCCCACGGTTGTTGTGTAAGTTGGATATAGAGAAAGCTTATGATAATGTGAACTGGGACTTTTTGTTATACATGTTGGAAAGAATGGGTTTTGGTTTCAAGTGGATTCAATGGATCCGTTTCTGTATTTCTACGGTTCGCTTCTCTGTCTTGGTGAATGGAGAACCATCGAGATTTTTCTCTAGCTCGAGAGGCTTGCGTCAAGGAGACCCTTTGTCCCCGTTTTTGTTTATCGTGGTAATGGAGGCTCTTAGTAGGATGTTAGAGAGGGCAGTGCAGGCAGGTCTTATAAGTGGCTTTAAGGTGGGGAGGAGAGGGGAGAAGGAGGTGTCGATTTCCCATCTTCTCTTTGCAGATGATACCTTAGTTTTTTGCGGTGCAGAAAAGGCTTAGTTGGGGAATCTTCGATTAGTTTTATTATTTTTTCAAGCAGTTTCCGGCCTTCGCATTAACATTTCTAAGAGTGAAATTATTCCTGTAGGGGGGGTGGAAAATGTTGGGGGTCTAGCTGCATTCTTTGGTTGTAAGTCTTTTTTCACTGCCTCCTATCTTGGGCTTCCCATAGGTGCACAATCAAAGAGCGGGCGTTATGGAATCCGGTGGTCGTGCGTTTCGGCGAGATTGGCGGGTGGAAGCGTCAACTTCTTTCCAAGGGGGAGATTAGTCACGATCAAGAACACTCTTGCTAATTTACCAACCTACTTCTTATCGCTCTTTGTGATTCACCACAATTAGGCAAAGATTAGAAAAGTTGGAAAGAGATTTTTTGTGGGAGGGGCAAGCACAGATGAGCATAAGTTTCATTTAGTGAATTGGGAAAAGGTGTGTTCGAGGGTTCGGGAGGGAGGTCGAACATCGAAAACTCAAATTATTTAATGAGGCTTTCTTTGGGAAAATGGTTGTGGCGATATCTCAGAGACAAGGAGGCTTTTTGGAGGCAAGTGGTGGTTTGCAAGTGTGAAGAAGGGGGTCATTGCTGGTTCCCTAACGAGGTCAATTCGTCTTATGGGGTGGGAGTCTGGCGAGGTATAAGGAAAGGGTGGAATTCTTTTGAAAGATTCATTGCTTTTGAGGTTGGCAATGGGGCCTCGGTGAGGTTTTGGAAAGATAGATGGTGTGGGGATACTTGTTTGAGGGAGGTGTTTCAGAACTTATTTGGGCTTTCCACAGATAAGGATTGTAGAGTTAGTTCTATATTATCTTTGGTGGAGGGTAAGCCTATTTGGAATCCCATGTTCAGAAGGAATTTTCATGATTGGGAGATAGAGTCAGTTGTGCAGCTTTTAGGGATGCTTCAAGAGCAGAATACAGGCTGATGGATAAGGTGGTTTGGAAAGGTACAGGGGGCTCTCTTTTTTCAGTTAGCTCGTATTATCTCAAGCTTCTCAATTGTGGTAGAACTTCTTTTCCTTGGAGAGCAGTTTGGAGATCCAAAGCCCCTAAGAGAGTGGCTTTTTTCATGTGGCAAGCGACTCACGAAGCTATCCTAACCGGGGATAATTTGCGGAAACGTAGCATGGTTCTTGTCAATAGGTGTTATATGTGTAAGGTTGGCGAGGAGAGTGTAAATCATTTACTTCTACACTGCCAAGTGGCTTTAGAGCTTTGGAATTTTGTGCTGGGTATGTTCAAAATGTCTTGGGTCATGCCAAATTCGATCATTGACCATGTCAGAGGTTGGAATATGGGGTATTCGAATAGGAGTAGTCGTATATGGGGGATAGCTCTTTTGGGAGTGTGTTGGATTCTATGGAAGGAAAGAAACCATAGGGCATTCGATAATGTGGAAATGTCAGTCCCGGAATTGAAGAATTTGTTGATTCGCACCCTTCATTTTTGGTGTTCCAAGGCTGATCACTCTTCTTCTAGTTCCAACATTGCTATTGTAGATTTTGTAAATAGCATAGATATTGGTTAATCTTTGGGTTGGTATACTTCTAGTGTACAAAGGACGCATCACCTCTTTTGATGCTTGTTATATATTATTTACTTATCAAAAAAAAAAGAAAAAAGGGTATTCTCAAAACCAACTTTAATGAATAAGAAGGCTGGAAAAGAACACCTTAATTTACCTAGGACCTAGTTCAAACAAAATGGAAGTAACGCCAAATGAGGGCTCAAACAATGTACCCATGAAGCAATTATAAAAAACAAAACTAGCCCAGAACAAACATTCATTGCCCCTCAGCCTCGCATATAAATCGTCGCTGACCCACTTCAGAATCAGTACTAGTTTCAAGTGATATCCAACAACTAGTTACTTAAATTTAACTAAACTCAGCTTTTGCACTATTGATCGTCGCTGTCCATCCCAATGGATGATCATCGATCAAAACTGCACTCACTCATATGACATATCATTCTTGATAATAGTCAGGCTCGGCCCTCTGGAAGGGCGACGGCCATGGCCCCCCAATTTATATATATATATATATATATAATTTAATGTTCAAAGTATTCACAAATGGATGCTTGATGTAATGGTTAGGTGTGTGTCTCCTAAGTTGATGAACTTGGGATCGAATCTTGGCAAGGGGTCGTTAACTTTTTTATTAATTTTGGTCTATAAATTCAACTCTAAAGATATATAGTATTAATACATAATGTGCATCTACTTTTATAACATATTCAGTTGTTTCAATGGATAATATTCTTTATTAATGATTTTGAGATCATCGGTTCAAATCTCATCCTTTTATTTTTTTTGCCATGTGTTAGAATATAGTTATATGTATATTTAGGGTTCTATTGTATATCATTATTTGTGTAGGGACCATGATGTAACTTGTACATACATATATATTGTTTTGCCGAATTGGTTTACGGTTATTGGCTTCAACATAATTGAATTACTTTTTTTTTATAAGTAAGATAGATATATAAAAAATTGTTTCAAAAGAGGTGAAGCGTCTTATACACACTGAGAGAAGACATTAAGATCCCACTAACTACCAAAAATATTATCCATAAAATCTACAAAAGGATTAGCACCCTACGAGAACACCTCCCAACACCAAAAAAATAGCGGCTGCAGAATTTGATTTTTGATTTCTTCCAAGATCTTTTCCTTGTTTTCGAAAGCTATAAGGTTCTAGGATTGGGATTAAGTTGGGATACGAAAGTGTCGTCGCCTAGCAACGGCGAATCATTCTCTGTCGTTTTTGTTGACGGCCGGTGCCAGAAAAGTCCCTCACGCGCCGGCTCGTCTGCCGAAATTTTCTCGCCGAACTTCCACAAACGAGTTTGCCTACTTGTTTCCTTCTAGATTTCAGAGTTCCTTTTTTAGTTCGGTGATTTTTTGGCTGGTTGATTTACAACTTCAGTGCAAAGTTTGTTTGCTGCTTCAGTGCGTAGTCTATTGTTTTTGGCTGCTTCAGTGTGTTGTCTTTGACGTAATTGCCCAAATAATATGAAGTCTACTTTTGGGCCCTCCGATGGTAAGGTTGTAGTTTTTGAAGTTATCTCTGTTGGTTCGCAAATTACCGATAAGCGACTTACGGGGAAGAACTATTTGATGTGGTGCCATGTTGTTGAAATGAGTTTGAAAGGGCAACAGAAAAAAGATCATCTTACTTCTCTTTGTGAGAAAGACACTGTGTGGATGCGTGATGATGTTGATTTGTATGGGAAGCTTATGAATTCAATGGATGAAGAGGTTGCAGAGTCAGTCGCTCATACTACTACTGTTCTTTTACGTGCCAAATAAATTAGTTTTCCAACTGGTAGTCCCCTTTATCCACAGCATTGCCTTATGGATCATCATCAATACTGTTGGTCCACAATGATGCTCAAATAGGCTAGAGGGGGGGAGAATAGCCGATTATGCATGTTTAAAACTTTTCTTTTATTTACATTTAAAGCATAGGTTTTAATGGCATATGCAGTTAACTTATTGAGCATATGTGTTGATCGTACTGAACAGCAGACTTGCTCTTAGCAGAGTTGTGAACTCTGCTGGTGAAATGCCGGTAAATCTAAAGCCTATTTGAAAGAGTTTAAGCAGCGGAAACTGTTAGGTTTAGATTTAGGGAAGTCTTAAGTGGTTGTACACGAATATGATCAGAACAACAACACACTTAATCCTTCTTCCAAATGATGATTTAGGAAATCATTAGAGAATAGCTTTTCAAAGGATAAATCAGTTTATAAAAGCTCATAGAGAGAAACAGACTGAAAGATAAATTACAGATTACATCAGCCTAAACTCTCTATGTAAAGTTTTTGTCTTCGTCCTTCCAAGTCTTTAATCTTTACTTAATCATTCACAGACAAACTCTTAAGTAAAGAGGACAATAGGAGACGAGAACGAGAAACAGATATACGAAGACATTTTTAAAAGTCGTTCAGATAAAAATTATCTGAACGATTAAGTGCATAGCGCTCGGCCTTCTATGATGATTGATTATTGCACAATCAACAGCATTTGTATGTGAATACAAATCTAAAGATATGAATACAATATTTACAGACAGCTCTTCATCTTCCTTGGGCACCATCTGAAATCCAACTTCAAATCGATCCAAGGGCTTGACCTCTAGCTTTAGGAGTAAAGTTCTGAAGCTTCAGCTAAAGGCTGAGTTCTTCGAAGAAGGGGAAGAACTCAAATCAAGAACTGGATTCTTGACCAAGACACCGATCTCTGTCTATTAAAGTTTCTGATCTATCTTCTTCTTCAAAACTTTTCTTCCTAGCAATCCACAGAGTGTCTTGCTAGGTCTGGGTAAGCTTACTGCAACCTTCTGTAAAGATCTGACTTCTGAGATGCGTTGATGACGACAATCTCTTGTAGATCTTACAGCTTCTTTGACGTTCTTGTAGCAGGTGCCTTCGAATCACTTTGTTATCCGATGTGCATCTTTTTCACTACACTTTGTTGAAGAAGATGGAAGATTTCTTTTATAGACCAGAGTCAATTTGTTCGTTGAGAGATGAAGATAGATTTTCTATCCGTTAGAAAAATGTCGTTGTTGAAGATCGTCGGATAGAGATGTTGTTCACTGGATCTTTGATTGTTGGATAAAAGCTTTGTCCTGGAACTGTTGCCCGTCAGACTATATTGATAAGTCTCTGAAAAGTGAGTCTGACTTATGATGCAATGTCAGGTGGTCTGTCCAATAAAGTAGATTCTTTTGACTTTTCCAGACCACGTGAGTGAGAGAGAGAGATAGTCTTGCAGCATCAATTATGGCAAGCTTCATAAAGATTTGAATTGTTTTTGAAGCTTGGACATATTTGTCTTGTCTTGATCTTCTGCAGTCTTGTCTCTCTGTAGCACGTGCAAAGCTAAGTCTGCTGGTGAGATGTTCAATTCTGATGAATGAGCCTTTTGTAGGAAAAGACTGCTTGTTATGCCGTGAATATTCAAACCGTAGCAAGTCTGCTGGTAACAGGGCTTCAAGGTACTTTCGTGATGCACATGATAAATCTGCTTGGTGACGAATCCTTTGAGAAACTTTGACATTACAGCATGTCTGCTAGTGACGAGTCTTCGGAGTGTCCTTTAGTGCATACGACAAGTCTGCTGGTGACGAGTCTTACGAAAACCTTGATACTACAGCAAGTCTACTGGTGCTAGTGCATATGAAGCGCTGGCCTGTCAATCACCCATGTGCTCGGCCCCACTCCTCTGACTTTACCTCTGAAATTGCATGACTTACTGCTCCCGTTCTATCCCACCTGCACCCTCCTTCTGCACCAAATTCGTTTTCTCAACCGGCGACGAACTCCTTTCTTCCTCCCCTCCCCTCTGTGAAACACAAGGCACTACTGATTCTGCCCAAATTGGGATAGCATAAACTCTACCTTCCACACCAATACGAACTGTGGTCGGTAACTCATCCTTATACCGAATCAAAATACGAGCCCACCTCAAATCAACCCTATTGTCAGTCAGTGAGTTCGTCAATCCTAACGAAGCCACCGCAAAACTCTCCAATCTTCTTAAAGATTGAACTACTCCACAAATGAAGGGGAAGACCCGAAGCCCTAGCCCACACTTCATTCGATTTATGCCCTTCCTGAAAAAACGAAGCCTCCTGCTTCCAAAATTGCAGAAACAAGGGCCTCCCATTCACCACCCAGCTTTTGAGATTCAAAATACAGCGAGCCTCTCTTTGGATGGAAAGGTCAGCGAGAAATTATTAGCACTAAGCTCGTATACTTGACTCCTCCAAACTTTCCAATGGATATTAACCCATTTCTGCACTTCCTCCCTTGATGGACTGGCATCTTGCTGGGCTCCTACTCTGCCCACTAAACATCAACCAAGATACTCTAAATTCCTAGCACACGATGTCACATCCACCTCAAAATCTGCTGCCTTATCACCTCTTGCATTCAAAAGCGCATGTTCTAAATCAGGCCAAGGTGGAATTTCAGCCGTTTCTTTGAATGATTTGCTACAGACGTCCTGTTCCTTGAAGTGTTGATCTCTGGTGAACCAACGGAGATTATCTGCCACCCAATCCCAGCCTGCATCTTCAGAATTCTCAGGGACACAGATCATTCCCGTCCTCCCTGAGCCTCTAACTATGACTCTGATAAAAACCCCTGCTGCATTCTTCTCCTTTGCGATGATGAATTCTCTTATCTGAGCTTGCCACTTATTCCACCATATGACGTTGGGTGCAG
Organism: Codonopsis lanceolata; assembly: GCA_013146195.2. NCBI lineage: Eukaryota > Viridiplantae > Streptophyta > Magnoliopsida > Asterales > Campanulaceae > Codonopsis > Codonopsis lanceolata. The sequence continues at coordinate 97,976,636 of CM028383.1, forward strand.
AGTATCTGCTAAACCATTCACACATCCTGTCAAACTCAAAATGTGAGAGCACAAGTGCGTGAGGTCGACCTCTGCACCTCTCCACTACCTTGAACTCCACATGATCCTTCTCCTGAATCTTGAAACGTCAAAGGTCTTCCTACCACACTGAAACCTAGTTTTATCGCCCGCCATCACTACATGTAAACTTTTCTCTCCAAACGTAGACAAAAAATATTCTTACCGACCATTATAACCAAACAAATCAGCCAAAATACCCTCGAAAAGTTGATTTAAAGACGAAAACCAACTACCAAACAGCGATCGACTCCCTCAGGCAACCCAGTCTGTGGCAGTCAGGCAAGGTTCCGGTGAGATTTTCTAGCAACTTTCCAGCGTCAGAGAATGGGCAGATCAGGTCGTCGCCTAGTCTGGGCAAGCTACTCTTTCTAGGCGGTTAACCTCAAAACACGTCGCAACTCCTCTGGCAACTCAAACCCTAGGTTGAACATACCACGTCGCAAACCCCAATAACTCGTCGCAAACCCTGGGCGAGCTACTCTCCCTTTGTCTTCACCACCAATTACCTTACCTACTCTCCCCGTGTCTTATGGGACAAAAGACCAGATATGGGATCTAGTTCGAGAGATGACAATCTCACGAGCTTGATCTGGTCTGGTTGGGTTGAGGATGACGATGCTAACAAGGTGGTAGCTGGTGATGAAGTTACGAGGTTTCAGGCAAAAGATAATGCTTCTATATTGTGGCAATGTTAACAAAAAATTGACCATAAATAAATTATACCTAAATATAGTGTAATGATTTTTAGACCTCTCAATTATTTGAGCTTAAATTTCTTTCTTTCTTTTTTTGTTTATTATTTTAACTTTAATTTTACATAGTTAAATCCAATTCATGTAATTGGCTAAATCCAAAATAGTCTTTTAAGGTAGAAACAGCTGGAGATCTTAGGTTACTGATGGTTGATTTTGGTAATTTAAAAAAATATGAGGGTATTAATGTCATTTGGTTTTCATCTGGCTTATGAAAATTAATGAAGTATCTAATAAAATGAGGAACAAAGATGAAAGCAGCAAAGAAAATCAAGTATGATCCATACTGTAACACATAGAAGTCATCAAAAGAGACGTTACGTACTATCTTAGTTCATGGGAGTGCCAAATGTTGCAATTCTTGTAGTAATAAATATTTCAAAAGTACCTTTCCCAGATACCACTTCTTTCTCAGTCCTCCACCTCAGCCCAATCTGGGAAGTAAGGCACAGAGAAGCACAAAAAAATTCTTTATTAATAAGCATAGTACAGAAGTACATCAAAATCCCGCTCCTTGCAACCTTAAGCAGTCATTAAATAAAATGAAGAGGAGCACAGGAAGCATTTAAAATACGTCATGGGCTCACCTTGCCTGTCTTGTATTGCGACATATCAGCTATGCAGTATCTTCAAGAAGTTAATGGAAAGAATGGAAATACCAGCACAAATTTCTATATACAGCTTAGTGGCAGAAAATTGTTGCTTGAACTCCACAAAAGTACTTCCATAGTTTGCAGACACAAGTTTGAAGCTAAATGTAAGCTTCAAGAATAATATCTTATAGCTATCACATACATATGTAACTTTATATTGTGATCAAGTATCAGGTACCCCCAGGTTCTACAGTAATATCAAGAATATAAGTCCTGGCTTCATGCTGCTCAAGGGACAAAGTTCTATTTGGAAAACATGGAGACTTCTCTCAGGAGATTACAAAAACCTTCATAAACCACCTCTAAGCATCCCCTCAACCTACCAATTGTCATTAAATTGCCAGTGACAACTTGAATTTATGATAGAGAGAAATAAGTAAATGAAAGCAGCTTATTCCTGCCAACATATTTGCAAACAGCACCATTTGCCTCTTCCCAATCAATTTAGCCATGCACAAAGAGGCCAAAGGAAGCCCAAATTTTGGAAATGCTAACAAGAAATAATCTATGATGGCGAAGACAAGGCGCTGCATCTCATGATGGAGACTTCTTAAATAATGCAATTATTGGATGCAAACTTGATGGGAAAATACTAGAAATAGAATAACAGATAACACAAACCAGGTAAAATAATAAAATTCAAAAATTGTACATCACTTTATGCCACTGAATTAAGTCAATAACGGAAATAACTGCTCGTTCCGTCCCAAAATGAGTGTCCACTTTGAAAATTTTCTTGTCCCAAAATCATTATGTGTTGGTTTACATATATTCCCTTGTTAACTACTACTCCCTCCATTCCGGGCAAAGAGTCCCCGTTTGAAAGTCAAATTTTTTAATACAATGACACTTTTAGTAGTCCATTATTAATAAAATGACACTTTTATGCCTTAATTTTTTTAAGTGGACTCTTTAAGTGAAACATCTCAAAATGAAATAGTGGACTCTTTGCCCGGAACGGAGGGAGTATATCTTAGTGTTCAGTTGCAAGGTAGCATGGACACTAAGGGTATTCAGGTTTATATGCTACTAAAATGGCCTTAAATTCAACATCCTTAATTTGTGAGAAAAACAAAAAACGACACTCATTTTGGGACTAAGGGAAGGAACTTCTAAGTCATCTTTTTGCAAAGGATACTCTTTGAAAAGCTTATCATAGTAACGCTTCACTAGCCTCTGTTCCCAGGAGGGATTCATATCATCTTCCTCCGAACGTATAAACCTATAAATATGTGAAAAGCACATAATTTTCTAGAATGCAAACAAAAATTCAACTTCTAGAAGAACAAATATAACAGCATAAAACATACTCCTTCCATTCTACTCAATTACTCCTGTCAACTATTCAATGGTCAACTTGACCATTTTTCACTGATATTTGGCATACATTCGTTTCAGAGGCCAAAACGATAACCATTGTAAAGTATATGTAAAATAGCCAAGCGCACATTTTATGGAATGAAGAAGCTAATAAATTTATACCAATTCTCCATCAAGAAATGATCAAAATGACCCACCAAAAAAAACTATAATTCTTTGAGTGGAACGGAGATCCAAAAGATAGCTACCTCAATCAAATATTTACGAAATCTATAAACCATATAAATCTGCCAATGGTAAACACTCCAGGAAACCAAAAGATATGTCAATATTCAAATGTTTTTGAGATTATGAACACAGAAAAAGATGCAAATGAAGGACGAGAAGTCCATCGAAAGAAAAACACAATCTCTAGACAAACTCAAGATTCATCAAACACTCCGGACTTCTGAAATTCCTCTAGACTCAGAAGCACACCAGTCTGAAGAAATAAAGGCTTTCTTCTTTGTCCAAACACACCACAGGTCCACAACAAACTGAATACCACTCACTGCCATAAAACCAGAGCATCCATGCTACCCCTGAAACCCTGTACTTAATTATGAACAAAGCCTCTACAAAGTTGGGGAAAACCCAACACTTACCAAATGTATTAAATAAAGAACACCACAGTTTCCAAGTAAAACAGGGGCAACAAAGAAAAAGATGCCCATGAGTCTCGTTATGAGTGCAACACATCATACACATAGCCAATGAAATGGCCTTCCTAGGCCTCTCCCTTTGGTATAAGGAAAAGAAGTTGGAGTTTTGAATTGATCTCTGGTCAAAATGATTCCACGAATAGTTAATCGAAAACTTTAAATTTGAGCAAGTACTTCATAAACAAAAACAAATGAAGTCCTCCCTCACCCTTGTACACGCCAAGACTCTCTATTAGCATTTTTACAAGTCAGCTTTAAGCAACACATCAACGGAAGTTTGCGTATCTGCGTTGAACTTATCTTTCTGGTAAAATAAAATTCTATTCCATCTGCTTAATTATTGGATTGACTTGCTTAGATACTGATATAAGGAAAAGAAATTGGAGTTATGAATTGATCTCTTGTTAAAATGATTCCACTAATAGTTAATAGAAAACTTTAAAGTTTGAGCAAGTACTTCATAAACAAAAACAAATGAAGTCCTCCCTCACCCTTGTACTCGCCAAGACTCTCTATTAGCTTTTTTACAAGTCTGCTTTAAGCAACACATCAATGTGCAGAAAGGTTTTCTATCCCCTTTTGCTGTAATTGAGTTGCATCACAGATCAGTTGTAGGGCTCCAATAAAGATTCATATAGGAAACAGAGAGAAGGTAATGATGCTGAAGGCAAATGGAGAATCTAGAATAAGCTGATACAATAAGAAAGAAGGGGTGCAGGAGAGAAGAACAAGAAGATGGGCTTACCTATAACCTTCTCTGAGAGTATCTTGATCAGTTTTAACAGGTAATTTTTCAGGATTAAATCTATCTCCCCCATAAAATCCAGCTGAAGAAAACAGAAAGCCATCACAGAATGTTCATGGTCCCAAGCCATGTTGTGGTCAATAAAATAGGAAAAATCTCATGTAGAAGTAAGCTACAAATAAAAGCATGGCCTAACCGCCTAACCATTTAGGATGGAAGGAAGGAAAAACCATAAAACCCTAAATAAAAGCAATTCTACACTAGTTTGGTAACAAAATAAGGATCATCATCAAGAATATTACTTCTGCATGAAAACTGGCATCAACAAAGTACTTGAGATTGTAACACAAGAAGTTGTAAATGTCATCATGTGATGGTCTTCAAAGCAGAAAGTAAGGTAACACAAGAGCAGCCAAAACAAAAGCATACCAACATAAAGAAGTAGTTATTAAAGTGTATGCCATGATAGGCAAACGACAATTTAGACCATCTAAATGCTCCCCATTAATTAGCAGCACATATACAGGAGATTGGTGTGTCATGCGTAGGCATCATTCAAAACCTCGTGATCATCTAAATCTCCACTGCCCAGGTATTCAGTTTCTGTGGAAAATTTTGTTTGGTGTGGTTGGGGAAGGTTGGGAGATGCCGAGCTCAATCTCTGCATTGCAATTGATGAATGCATAAAGCTTTGGCAAGAATAATGATGCCAAATTCTTGTGGGAGTGTAGGGTGTTCCACATCTTTAGGGGGATCTGGACAGAGAGGAATTCCATGGTTTTCAGAGATCAGGAGCTGCCTTGGTCTCTTTTCAGGGATAGAGTTGTGTATTTAGCGTGTTTGTGGGCTTCGGCTAGGGGCGGTTTTCATGTCAGAAAAGACATTGTAGTGATCTAATCCTTGATAGTTTGTGTTCTAGTTTTTGTGCTCTATATTTTATTTTTCTTTGGATGAACGCCTCATCCGTTCTCTTTGTACGCTTTGTCCAACCTCTTCGTAATTTACCGTCATTTCTACAATAACTTTTTTTCTATCAAAATACATTTATAAAAAAATCTTCTAGATACCGGAATTTGTCACAAGTTCAACTTACCCCGCCTCTTTTTTGCCTCTCGCCCCTCTAAAAGTCAAGAAAGGCGACTGTCCCTGGCCAAAAATGCAAAAAAAGCCTCGCCTGATTTCTATTGAGCGGCAACCCCTCGCCACAGGCGGCCAAGGCGCTCGCCTTTAATAACTATGGGCCCGACACCCAAAGAGAGGCGTGAAAGGAAATTCTTCCTTCAACAAAGAAAAGGAGATTGCCTTATCCCAAAAGATACGAGAATTCCTCCCATTCCAAATATCCCACAAAGTACTAAAGAAATGGCACATAGCCACAAAATCTGAGCATCCTTACTTCTCCCAAAACCCACATATCGAACCAAAAGCAAAGCCTCAAGGCCCCCCAATCCTCACCCCGAATGTCAAATAAAGACTAAAGAGCACCATAACTTCCATGCAACAAGGCAAATACAGGAGAAAAGGTGGTCATGAGTCTCATTATTTACTTTTTTCTAAGAGAAGAACTTTATTAAATTAGAAAGAGATGAAATACAAAACGACGGACGAAGTCCATCAAGCAAAATAAAATAAAATAAAACTAAAAAAAGAAGCGCATGCCAATCAGGCTGAACATCAGTAACTCTATCCCACAAGGGGTTCAAAGATAAGGCCTGCTCTCCAAAGATCCTATTGTCCACTTCCAACCAAATGCACCATAAAGTGACAGAAATGTGTCCAATATTATCCCCCATCTTCACTGATTACTGAATCCTGTGTTTAAATAGCTAATAACTGCAGCACATAATGAATAGAAAGTCACAGCTTATTGACTCTATATATCATATATGAATGATTGTAGCCCCCTACCTTCTTATATGCAGGAGAATGTTCATCATTCATTTGCTTTAGGACAGTAGGATCCAACAAATAGAACACTCACTATTTGCATGCTTCTTCATTATCCAGTTGTTTACCTTTCAGTAAAAAAGTTGCAGAGAGAGTAAAAGAAAAAGAATAAACTATTGGCAGCATCTTTACAATTGTTCATCAATTTTCCTCCCATTACACGTACACGAGTAGAAATTTCCAAGACCAGCTCTGTTAATAATATTCGTGACTCTGAATGTCAATATCTTAGCATGTATACTATGGGCAAGAATAGGAAAAGACAACTTTATTTCATTCCTATCCTACCCCATCTTACACTGATTACTAATGTCAATAGTTCAACACGTAATATCATCTAAAGCTCCTCAATTGCGATAGAACTTTCTTTCCTTGGAAAGCAATATGGAACTCTCTAGCCCCAAAGAGAGTGGCTTTTTTCATGTGGGAAGCATCTCACGAAGCTATTCTTACCATGGACAATTTGCGGAAACGACACATGGTTCTTGTCAATAGATGTTATGTGTAAGGGTAGTGAGGAGAGTGTCCTGCCAAGTTGCTAAGTTGCTGCTGAGTTGAGGAATTTCGTGCTGGTCCTGTTCAAGATGTCTTGGATCATGCCGAGGTCAATTCATGTTCTGGGCTGGTCTATTCGGTTTATGGATAGGAGAAACCGTTTTTGGGAGACAGCCCTTTTGGGAGTGTGCTGGATTCTTTGGAGGGAGAGAAACCACAGGACCTTTGACAACGAGGAAATGGCTGTCCCAGATTTGAAGAATTTGTTGATTCGCACCCTTCACTTTTGGTGTTACGAGGTAGCTCAATCCACTCCTAGTACTAACATTACTCTTGTAGATTTTGTTAATATTATTGATAGTGGCTAATTCTTTTGGCTAGGTATACTCCTAGTGTACAAAGGCCGCATCACCTGTTTTGATGCTATTTATTTAATTATAACTTCTCAAAAAAAAATATCATCTGACATTGGAACATATCAGTGACCACAGTCATCCTAGCTTAGTGATACTGAGACACATATATGAATGATAGTAGCCCCCTACCTTCCTTCATGGAGTAGACTGTTCATCATCCAATTGCTTTAGGACGGTAGGATCAAACAAATAGAATGCTCAATATTTGCAAGCTTCCTTTGTGTCCATAATCCATAATATTTATCATTCAAAAAAATATATGTTCTGCAGAAAGTACAGGAAAAATAAATGGCCAAGAGACAGCATTCCACACATAATTACTCTCTTTCAGCAAATACCACAAGGGATTCCTAGTAGCAGCTCTGCTGGTAATAGCCACCATAGTATAGGATATAAGGCACACTAACTCCCAAGTGTGGAAGGTACATGCAAATATAATCCATAAGCTTGCCAACCAAAAGCCATGACATTCTAAGGAAAAGCAATGATATCCATAGGCTTGCCACAAATATGTTCTGCAGCAAGTACCAAGGGCATTAGTCTGCCGCAGATCAATAGTTAGTCATTGTAGACTTTGTAGTCGTCATTGAAGACATGTGGGGACTTATGTATTTATCTATACTATATATCAAACAAAAACCTCAATTTGTCCAAGCAGTTTTTGTAACCAATAAAATCTCAAAAATTGCAATGCGTCACATGTGTCACAGTTTAGAAAGAGGTAAAAATTTAGAACATGGGAAAGCCTGTGTAAGAAAAAAAAAATGTTACAAGAGAGGGAATAAGATATATGAGACGGTTAGAGCGCGGAGAAAAAAAGGGGAAGCGTTATCTAACCGGAAAAAGAAAAGATAAGAGAGAGGGAAGAAGCTAAAAAAAGATGGTTGAAGAGTAGAGAAATAACGGAAGCATTAACAAAATTGTAGGTCGACAAAAATGGGAAATGGGAAAATGAAAGAACATGGAACTGAAAATAAACTACTGGTTAAATGATTTTAGTTAAAATTAAACTGAATTAAGAAAATCTAACTAAATTCAAATTTGGACATATTGATTAACCTATTCCAGCTTTCCTATATCAAACTATAGCCTCTATTTTCAATATATATTCAGCTTTTAAGTAGTTTTGGTCTTTACATTTTATTATTTTATTAAGAGAAAAAATTTAAGAATAAAAACATATTCACAAATAGCACACGCATCGCATCTGCAGAATGACTACAATATAACCCTCTAGTGATTATGGACGCATTAAGCCTTAAGCCACTAAACCACTGACCCAACACATTTGAGTGTTTATTTTAATAATTTGTATTTATCATATTTTGCATAATTAGTTCATATCAGAATTTGTAAAGATGTATCAAATTTAAACTTTCGTCTTTAGTGTAAGGAAGAATTCATTTTATACAATTAGTTCATTTCAGAATTTTTATACAATTAGTTCATATCAGAATTTATTTTATACAATTTTTATTTTATTTTTTTCTTTTTGATAGATAAGCATGGCCCTAGGTATGAGGATTGGAAGTTTGGAATCAAGGATTTCAAGGCCTTTACTTTGAGTGCCCAAGTGCCCTTGCCATTCTCACCCCTTGAGGTAAGAATGTACGGTAAAAGTGTAAGGCCGAACCGCCCAACCATACCAAAACAGCAAGTTTGATTCGGTTTTGATCAAAAACAGTTTGGTGTGTCAGTTCCAATATTTCATAAACCAGTTGGTTCGGTTTGTGTTTTTTGTGATTGAACCGAGCTAACCCGGTCTATACATTTTTATATTATATATAAACTCTATTAACGTAATTTATTTCAGTGTTTTATTATGTTCTTTTGCATTTAAAACCTTATTTTTTTCAATGTTTTATGTTAGTTAGCAATTAAACATCTCATTTGCCTCAATTTTAATATTATTTTTATGTTGAAATTATCAATATTACAAGCATTTATTTAATAGCATAACAATGATTAATCTGAAAAATAAAACATTTATTTGAAGTGTAAAACCGATGGTAGGTGGTTTGGATCACGATTTTGGCCTAAACCAAACTAAAATGTTTATGTAAGGGAACTACATATTTATGTGTTTGTGCTAAAATACACCAAGAACCTGTGTAGAAGCCTATTTCGATTATTGACCTCCACTTGCGTAGTGAACAAGTCCAAATTTCTGCTGAAGCTTGATATATTTCTAAAAGAAACCGAGTTGGCAGAGCCCCAGCTATTGTTCATAAGCGGCTCACTCGCTAGCAGCCTTGCTGTAATACTCTCTCCATTTCAGGCAAATAGTTCACTTTTGAAAGTCAAAACTTTTCTAAAAAATACACTTTAGTAGATCATTAGTAATGAAATGAGACTTTTATGTCTTCATTGTTGAAAGTGGACTTATTAAGTGGAATATCTCAAAATAGAATAATTGACAATTTGTCCGAAAAGGAGGGAGTATATAGGATCACTAGTAAATTTCCACCAAAACAACACTGCTAATATTTACTGCATTTCAACAGATACCATACTTGTATAGCAAAATCAAAAATCAAAGAGCATAAAAGATAAACTGACCGTAATCATGCACAAATTTCTTGTGGCGATCGTAGGCGTTGAGCCCTAGTATGTGAGCTTGATATCGCCTGCAAACAGGAAATCGGTGAGCTCAAATCACAAAACCAAGGAAATAATATTTATAAAAAAATGTACGACCAAAAATGTGTGAAATATAAGTTATTTAGAGAGAGAAACGAACTGTTTTTTCTCTTCCTTGTCGAAGATTGCTTTCTTGAGAGAGCCAAAAGACGTCATTTTCTGATCACCGGACCTCAAGAACCCTAGCTCTATCGATTTCTCAATCGGATGAATGCATGATGAAAGAAGCTCCGATTTGGTTCTCACAGTCACAGCTAACTAGCGCGTAACAAGTACAGAAATCGCGGGCGGACGGGCGAATTATATACGAAATCCGGTAAACGGGATTGACATTTGCCACCCCGGGAACTTCTTAAATTGTCTCGAGCGTGCCTCACTTTTTGGTAATTTCACAGGCTACACCACAAATGGGATAGGTTTTTTCTTCATTTTTTCGGCTTTGTATCTGATCTCAAGTCCGAAGACACAAGATTAATTCACATAGTGTTATGAAATAACCACAAATTTATGACAAAAGTGTTTTAGAGTGAGAGAAATAGTCTTTCGTTCTGATATGAAGAGGTGTATCTATTCAATAACCTTATATTGCTCGGTATTTATAACCGAGCAATGGATGCAAGTTGTACACAGTGGTGCCCGTCAAACTTGACAAAGTTATCAACCTACTCTACTATGCTAACCTAGTATACTAAGGCTAATGTTCAATTATTTTTTCATAACACTCCTCCTTGAATATAGCATTACAAGTTGAATAAGTGTGTCTCGTTTAAAACCTTTAAGATGAAAAACTCGGTAGGGAAAAAAAATCGGACATAAGGAAAAAAGTACATAACTTAAATCTGAATAATGTGTATGGGTTGTCTCGTTAAAAACTTTTTTATGAAAAACTCAGTGGGACAAAACCATGATAAAGGGAAAAAGAGTACAGCCATATATTCTCCCCCTTGAGATAAAACGGATCAAGAGAAATCATCTTTGTGAATCTCGTAGATTTCGCATCACAATATTGTGAACATGTTTTCTGAAGGTTGTAGTGGGAAGTACCTTCGTGAATGAATCTGCAGCATTATCATTTGATCGAATATATTGGATGGTGACCTATTTCTTTTTTTCAAGTTCTTAAGTGTATAAAAATAACTTCGGGGGGATATGTTTGGACATGTCACTTTTGATGTGTCCCTCTTTACTTTGAGCGATACATGCGGCATTGTCTTCCAATAATATTGTCAGGTCTTTGTTGGCAGGTAGTCGACTGGCATTTTGAATATGCTGAGTTATAAATCGAAACCATACACACTCTCGACTGGCTTCATGAAGTACGATCATCTCAGTATGATTTGATGATGTAGCAACTAGTATTTGTTTTTTAGAACGCCAGGAAATTACAGTACCACCCATCGTGAAGACATAGTCAGTCTGTGATCTGGCCTTATGAGGATCAGACAAATAACCTGCATCTGCAAAACCAACTATTTCATCATTTGATCTTCTAAGATAAAATAATATTAAATCGATTGTTCCTTGAAGATAACGAAATATGTGTTTGATTCCATTCTAGTATCTCCATGATGGAGATGAACTATATTTTGCCAATAAATTTGTAACAAGTGATATATCTGGTCTAGTATAGTTTGCAAGATACATAAGGGTTCCAATAGCAATTCAGTATGGTATTTCGGGACCAAGTATCTATTCGTTTTCTTCACAAGGACAAAATAGATCTTCTTCAACATTTAGTTATCTGTTAACCATGGGGCTAGCGAGAGGATTTACCTTGTCCATATTAAAGCACTTCAAGACTATTTTTGTATAATTTGATTGATGCACAAATATTTCACTATACAAGTGCTTTATTTGTAAACCAAGACAGTATTTGGTATATCCAATATCTTTCATTTCAAATTCTCCCTTTAGGTAAATGAATGCTTCTTGATTTTTTTTTTTAAGTTCCAATGATATTCAGATCATTTAAATAGACGACAATAATTGCAAATCCAACTGTCTTTTTCTTGATAAAGACACACAGATATAATTGATCACTCACATATTCGTCTTTTAATAAATGCTCACTTAAGCAATTATACCACATGCATCCAGATTGCGTTAATCCATACAGTGATCATTGTAGTTTAATTGCACATAATTTTTTGGGCTTTGAGCTCAGTGCTTCAGGCACCTTTATTCCATCAGGAATTCTTATATATATATATATATATATATATATATATATATATAAGCTGTTACAACATCCATGAGATACATTTCTAGATTTCTCAAAACTGATAAGTTGATTAGACATCAGAACGTGATAGCATCCATAACAGGAGAATACGTTTCTTCATAATCAATCACAGGCCTTTGGGAAAAACCTTGTGCAACAAGACAAGCTTTGTATCTCACAATCTCATTTTTCTCATTTCGCTTTCGAATAAAAACTCATTTGTACCCAACAGGTTTCACAGCTTCAGGAGTGATAACGATAGGTCCAAATATCTTTCGTTTATTAAACAAACTTAATTCAGCCTTCATGGCATCTCTCCATTTTACCCAGTCATGCATCTTTTGACATTTAGATGCTGGTGTTGGTTCGGGATCATCAGTCCCATCATTAATTTCCTATGATACCGAATAAGATAATGCATCATCGATATCATCTATTTCATCTCGGTTCCATATTTTTCAATTACACATGAAATTAATGAAAATCTCATGGTTTTCGTTGCCTACAGTGTTTTTTGGACTTGTATGATCATGTGATTCTTCTATAACACATTCACTTGATTGGGGTGTTTCAATCACCTTCTTTTTTGAGGATTTTTATCGTTTGAACCAATGGGTCGTCCACGCTTCATGCGTGTCTTAGTTTCATTTGTCATATTTTCATTGGGTAGCCCTTTTGAAATTTCAATTCGAGTATGAGCATTAACAACAACTATATGTGACTTTGGCACTCTCTTTGTATCCATAAATACATCTGGCAATTGATTTGCTATATTTTGTAAGTGTACGATCTTTCGAACTTCCAGTTCACATTGCTTTGTGGGAGGGTCAATTTGCAACAATGATGATGTGCACTATTTGATATCTTTTCTCTCTTGTCGTTCTTCTTCACCTAACGGTGGGAAGTTTTCTTCATTAAAATGACAATCGGCAAAAAGTGTCGTAAAGATGTCAACTGTCTTTGCTTCAAGATACTTGATTATCGAAAGGGATTCATACCAAACGTATATTCTCAACTTCGTTGTGGTCCTATTTTTGTGTGTTGTGGTGGAGCAATGGGTACATATACCGCACAACTAAAAACTTTTAGATGAGATAGATTTGGTTCTTTACTGAATGCTAGCTACATTGGGGAGTACTTGTGCTGTGTACTTGGTCTTAGACGAATCAATGCAGCTGCATGCAAAACAGCATGACCCCACACAGAAGTAGGGAGTTTTTTTCTTATCATCAATGGTCTGGCAATGAGTTGAATACGTTTGATTAACGATTCAGCCAAACCGTTTTGTGTATGAACATGAGCTACTGGATGTTCAAAATCAATTCCTATTGTCATACAATAATCATTGAATGCATGAGATGTAAATTCACCAGCATTATCAAGTCTAACTTTCTTGATCATATAATCTGAGAATTGTGTTCTCAGTTTGATTACGCAACGGAAATAACAACAGGAATTCTTTCCACGAGAAATTCCTGAAAATAAGGTTGAACACGTCAAACCTTAACTAACCTAGAATCCACTAGGAAGAAATAACTGGAATCCACTAGATAAAAGATAAAACTCTAATTTTATTGAAAAAAATGAATTCATTCGGAATTACAATGAAACCTGTTTTTATAGTACTAGTAATGTTTTGAAAACAAGTTAAAACCTCCTAAAAAGTAGCCTAACCTATATAGTAACCTAATAAGACTTAAATTCATGACTTAGATACATAAATCTACTTCTAAACATGAAAATATTACCCTATTAAATTAAATATGAAAGTTACAATAAAATAAAAATACTCAAACTTAAAATTAAAACTAATCCAACTTGTCCTACATCAAAGAACCTTGAGATGTGTAGGTAGGCTATTTAGAAGTCAATACTTTGGTTCTATATGTTCCATAGACTTTAACTTGATAAAGTTTCAAGTTGTAACTTGACGTTCGTCAAAATTCGATTCGGTTTATAGTTCACTTGCATAGTTCTTTGTCATAACCTCGATTATACCCTAGATATTCGTGTGTTTGTCTTGAGTGTTCTTCCATATGTTATAACTATGGTGGGACTTGTACCTTAAGTCTATTTGTGATTTGGATGTTATATGCATCAATTTCGTCTTTATCGTGTTACGTAAACCGAACCTTGCGTACGTCGTGTCTATTGGAGTTTCGATACTCTAGACTTGTTGTTTGACTTTGTAGAAGTGTTCTAGCCCATACCCTAGACCATTAACATGATTATAATCATGTGTTGGTACTTGCTAAATCATTGGTTTGATCGTTGGAAAATTATTCCATGATTTCGACTTTCGTTCGTGTTGTTTCCGGACGTCGTTTTAACGTGTTTTAGACTTGTTTTGAGTGTGGAATCATCCTAGGTTGTTTGGGGTTGAGTTGGGTACCATTTGGACCTAGTTTTGAGATTTTTTCTCTCCCAAGCGGACAAGGCGCTCGCCTAGCGGAATGACAAGGCGACCGCGTATTTTCAAGAACTTTCATTTCTTTTAGTCAAGACTAGGCGCTCGCCTAGTCCATGGACTAGGCTACCGCCTTGTGTTCTGACAGCATTTTTGTTGGTTTGTGTTTTGACTTGATTTTCCTATTCTAACCCCAAATAAACCCCCTCTTTCACCCATGTCCACCCATTTGAGGGCCTTATGGTTCCTCAACCTTCATATAAGATTTGAAACCCTCCCTCTTTCCTCATTTGCGACTTCCACCAATTGAAAGAAAGAGAGAGAGATGTGTATGTGTGTTTTCTTGATGAGTGAGTGTGTGTTTTTCCGATTCCCTGAGCTACGAGTATCCGATCGTCGAGTCAAGACCGTCATCGCGAAGCCCTTGACGAGGAGATCATTTTCCCTTTTTTTTCATTTTATTTCGAGTTTATTGGTCGAAATATGTACGTTACTGAACCTCCTACTTTCTCTCTCTAGCTTAAATTGATGTTAGGATGTTGAATACTTGTTCCCCATGAATTGTAGTGTTAATCCCAGGTGCATGGCCTGGTGGTATTCTAAAGCTAATTCCTCCCTGCATTGTATTACTCCCTCTATCATCCTTTGGGAGCTTTGGAAATTCATAAATTCCACTCTCTATGATGGTATCAAATGCTCTGCCAATGTTATTATTGATCGGGTTAAGTTTTCTATTTATTCCATTATATCTTATTCGGTTTGGAATAATATGTTCAATTGGGGATCTCTCTTTTCTAACCGCATTGGCCGTGTTAATACCAAGAAGATTCATATTACCACATGGTTCAAACCTGCGGCTGATTTGCTTAAACTCAACACGGATGGTGCTTGTCGGGGAAATCTGGGTTTGAGTTATGGTGGTGGTATTATTCGTAATAGCTTCGGTGATATGATCTTTGCTTTTTCTTCTTGCTATGGTCCTTCCAACAGTTTTAAAGTTGAGTGCCAAGCTCTTGTTTAAGGTTTCATTTGGCTTCGTATCAATGGTTATAGTCGTGCTATCATTGAGATTGATTCGCTTAATCTTTTTGATTGTATTAAAAGATCTTTGAAGCCGCCTTGGGATTGCACTTACTTGTTACGTAAGATTCTTACTATTTCTTCTGGGATGGAATTTTCCTACTTTCATGTCTTCATAGAAGCTAACTCGGTGGCTGATGCTTTGGCTAATCTTGGGGCCGACGTTGAGCGTGACCTCTCTTTTTCTAGCATTGCTGATCTTCCCATCTTTATTCGTGGTCTCCTCCGCCTGGATAGGATTGGTACTCCTTATGTGCATGTTTCTTAGTTTTCTTTTGGAGTTCCTTTTGTATTTCTTTTTTAAGGTTAGGCTCCTCTGTCCTTCCATCTATAAGGGCAAGGCTGGTTGTCCTCCTCAAGTTTGTTATTTCCTATTTATTTTAAATAAATCCTAGCAGGGTGCCGCCCCTGTTTCCAAAAAAAAAAAAAAAATTTTATTGGTTTATTGAAGTAATTAGTAATTGAAATTACTTTTTGTGGGTTTAGAAACTCGGATGAACTTGAAATCCCAAAATTTGACTATGACCTAGAAATAGGCATTTGACTCTTTGACTCAACGGAGTCACGAAGTGGTTTATCATGTCCTAAATAACTATAGGAAGAAGTCCTACGAGTTTTGGGTATATTTGGGGTCACAAATGTGTGATTCGAGTGGAAGACGTTTGAAACGGTTTAAGTGTAGGCTATGCCTATTGACTCTTTTAGGACTTCAATTGAAGTCCCAAGGCTTGTAATAATGTGACTTACCTTGATTTGGACCCCATGGGTTTAGGGTGATTGTAGTTATGATTTCCGACTCACTAAGAATCGCCTTGAGTGCATCAATGCACATTGACTTATCTAAGAAATTGTTTGGGAATCTTGGGAACATCTCAGAGAATCTAAGATGGTGAATTAGAGAATCATTTTATAGAATGAATTGGAATGTTATATACCTTAGTACTCTATATATAGAGTCCACTTGAAATATCGTGAAGATAACCAAGTTGTTATCTAAGACACGTTTGTATCGCCTCAGTCTTGCGAAATAGTATCGCTCGGACACCTTAAAGAACCTTGACCATACCATATGGGTTTTATCCTTTGAGTGTACTTCATGGCCCTTATCGTCTAGAGAACCTCAACGAGGTCTCATATCGTTACAACACAATTTATCATGAGACTTCAAGGACTTTAACGTGACAAGGGTGGTTTATGTTTTAATGCATGAGCCTTAATGAATTTGGGATTTTCATAATGAATTACCATTCCAAATAGAGCCTTTTAAGTTATAACCTGATTATTTTATAAACCTAGACAATCTAGGTATCCTCGAGAATTATGTAAATTGTGAATTGTTAAGTTATAAACTTGGCTTGGATTATGCTATAAATAACCTTCCATGTCTATTTCAATATTATGACTTATAAATCAGAATTATATTAAGTTTTGACAATATGAATTCATATGTCTAAATTACATTGTGACTTAAGAAAACATGATCATGATCCTTGTTAATGATGGAGTTCTTCTCACTTGTTTTATGAATATGACTTAATAAGCATATTTCGTATATTGGCTTAAAGCATGATTTACTCTTGAATGCCTTAATGTCTTATTGAAAATTGATTCGTGTACTTGTATTGAACTTGGATCCAACTAGAAGGTGGAATGGTGAACTTGTTGAACTAGGGCTTCTTAATGAAATAAGAACCTAGATATACGTGAACCGTGAACATAGAGAAGGGAATTATATCCTATTTGGGATGAATTGTAGCGAAGACTCAACGAAGTCGAGTTTAAGGAACAATTGGACCTTACAAGGATCGTGGTGAGATCCTATGACACTTAGAACCCATTTGACTAGATTACTAGCTCTTGAAACTTGGATTGAATTGAGTGGACAACTTGACACTTGTACTTTCGAGACTCAATTGAGCACCTATTGTAATCTATATGATTAATCATGAACATGTCGTGGAATAACATGCCTACTTGACTTGGATGAGTTCGCTCTTGTCGAGCTCACTCCCTACTTAATTTAATATGAGTAAGCATCCACTTGACTTGGACGAGTTCGCTCTTGTCGAGCTCGATCCCTACTTGATTTTAATGTCATGTAAACATCTACTTGCCATTCCATTAGTCCAGCTGGCATACTTGTCTTGTCTTATTGGTAGACGATGCATCGTCGTCACGAATTATGAGATTCGTGATAGCGATGGATCGCTGTAACATAATTATGCACACACCTTTCACTACTGATCATAGTGGAAAATAGTACTTTTGCGTAACAAAAAAGGCAATTGGAATAATGTTATCGTGGTCGATGTATCATACACGTGCATCCGACAATACACTCAAGATAACCTCATTCATTTTAGGATTTACGTAGCGGCACCAGTTCTATAACGTATCCTACTCTTATGTGATTTATTACAAGCACTTATGTGACAACAAAAGTGTTAATTGAAACACAAGATCTAAAGTGACCATGTTTATCTTGATTGTGCATTATTGAAATACTTAGTATGTATATATATAGATATGCATACTTATACATGATAATTTCATAAGAGACTTGATATGTATATATATATATATATATATATATATATATATACATATTTATACATGATAATTCCCTCAATGACTTGATGTGTATATACATACTTACATATGATGATTCTGTGAGAATTGCGTTCTAATTCATTTGGTTTGTATCTGAGTAGGGAGTTTTACCATGGTTCATCTAGACGGTTTAGTATATAAGGAGGAAAGGGTTATCACGTGGAGTATCTAGAGAGATACGACACGTCTTGACGGGTTTTCGTTGTAGTAACGCGATACCATTATTATTTATAACAAATGCATACCATTATGTCATTGTTAATTGTAGTGGCGTACTTGGTCTTTATGACTAACTCCGTGCCTTGTTTCTAGTATGCAGATATCCGTTAGCCGCGTTGAGGCCGAGTAGATCCTGTCTGTAACTGTGCACAGTGGGTCGATAGTTGAGTTAAGATCATGTGGTTCGTGATTATCGCAGTTGTTGTTTCTTCCGAGTCGCAACTCGCGGAGTCCTATCTATCATTGCATTGTTATTATTATTTGTCCTTCTTTCTGGTGAGGACAACGTTGCGTGTAAAGTTATATAAACCTTACAGTTTGGTAGTAAACTTAATGCTTTTAATTATTTGGCCAATAATTAAATGATTTTAGAAATATTTAGGATCCGCGAGGGGTGCATTTATATTTCGAATCAATCAATTTAATAGTTGGTGTTTTGTGACACACACCGATAGCCATTGTGAGACTAGGTTTGACACGCGATCGAACCACCTTAGCCATTCGCGAGGTCGGAGAGGTTAGGGTTGACTATAAGATGCGAGAGCCCGTAGTTAACCAATTTTATTTGTCTCGGCTACCAACATGATTTGTAGAAAAATTTAGAGAATTTCTTTTTGCGAAGTATTACCCCTGTGTTTGGTTATTATTGGGTGTTCTTCATGCTTTTAATGGCATAGCGAACCATTAGATGATCCCTAGAATGATAGGATACGAAGCGAAAGCCCTTCCTGTTATTTCGAAAACCACAATAGTAGTTTGCGTGGCATGAGAACGAAACAAGATCGTGCATAGATAGTTCTTGGATGCTTGTTTTGACATGTGGTTATTTTCTCTCCTTTGTTATGTGTTGCGATGATATGAGTCCGTAGCAAGATTGAGGGATAGCTAGATTTGCTATACATAGTGAAAGCCCGTAGTGAAGAAAATAGTGCGTCTGACTACCAAGACTTGAGCTAAAGAAAAGCAGAAAGATGATTAAATTAAGCACCGGCTAGACTATAAATATTGCACTCCTATATTTTTATCTTAATTTGTTGTTGCCAAACCACCTCCGCAGTAGTGTAGATTTAATTGCTTTCTAGGTTGTTTATATTTTTATATTTTAATTCATTTTCTTTTCACTCGAATATAATTAGTTAGCCTAATTTTGGTACTTAGTCGGAGTGAGAATTACGTACATTCCCTGTGGGATCGATAACTCGTACTTAGGTACACTTTATTACTTGATATGGCCGGGTATTCTTGTCCGAGTTACGTTCGCGCACATCAGCAATGTTAGGCTACGCGAGTTTTGTTTTTTCCCCTTCGTGAGATTAATGTCTCTCTTGGTTTCTTTGGCTTTGGTTTCGAGCTTCATAGCTCGAGACTTCATTTCCTTATCGCTTCCGCATATTTGATTTTTTTAAACCCGTATTTTAGTATGGCTTCACTATCTTAATTTGAGCTTGTTAGATCAACTGTTCGACTCACACTACTGTTTTTCAAGTGCTTGTCATCTTCTTGCCTTGTCCTAGCGGCATGACCTCGGGATTCCGTGTCAGAGTCCGGGTCGGGTCGTCACATAATTAGCATGAACTTTAATGAGTTTGAGACTATAGATTGAATTATCATTCTAGGAAGCGTTTATTATTTGTAATCTAAATGGTTTAGTAATCATAGACTAATAATGTAGTCTTGGACAATATGTAATGGGTTGATTGTTAAATTAATGATTTAACTTGGATTTATGCTAGAAAATGATGTTCTATGCTTATTTGGTATTATGACTAAGAATGCATAATTATTATATTTGTTAAGGATAGAACTCTCATACTTACTTGATAAATATGACTTATTAAAACATATGGTATTTTCTTTGTCAAGCTTTGTGTATTGTCTTGAATGTCTTAAAGTTTCAATGACGTTTGATTTGTGAACTTGTTGAATTATGGTATGATTGAGTTCGATCAACATATGATTTTACTAATAGGTGGAATTATGAACTTATTGTATTTGAGTTTCTAAACAGAACAAGAACCTAGTTGAGCTTGAATTGAGAACATAGAAAAGGGTCCTAAATGCAAATAGCATTGATGCCCTAATTAGAGGAATCGGTAGTAAAGACTCAACGGAGTTGTGCTTAAGGAACAATTAAACCTTACAAGAATCGTGGTGAGGTCCTATAATATTTAGAATCCATTCGACTAGATTACTAGCTTTTGGAACTTGGTTGATTTAAGTGTACACAGTTGACACTTATGATTTAGAGACTCGTTATGGGCTTTATATATGATTTATATGATTATAGCAATTATATGCATAATCGTGAATATGTTGTAGAGTAACACACCTACTTTACATTGGACAAGTTGTTCATTTCTTATTTGGTTTTATGACAAGTAAACATTGACTTGGGCATTTCATATAAGTACAACTAGCATTATTTTAGTTTATACGTTGATGGTGGGACAATACATCATCTTTATGAATTATGGGATTCGTGGTCGCGATGTATCGCCGTACTGAAAGCAGTTCACACACCCTCCACTGTTGGCCTTAGTGGGGAAGTTAACCCATCAACGCAACCAATAGGGCGCATGGATTATGCTAATTTGGCTGAGGGGTGTCCTCAGTACATCAATGTATCAATCACGAGCATCGTAGTCACGTTTCAAGGTTAACATTTGTGATTACAGGAGCAACACAACGGCACCACTTCGGTATCTTCTGGAACCCTTACGTGGCTTACTATGAGCACTTATGTGACAATAAAGTGTTAGTTGAACATGAGATCTAATTGACCATGTTTGTATTGATTGTGTATTATTGAAAGACTCGATATGTATATATATAGATATACATACTTGTACATGATAATTCTATGAGTGACTTGATGTGTATATATATAAATATACATACTTACACATGATGTTTATATGAGGTACTTGGTGTGTGTATATATTAATATGCATACTTATATATGATGATGTTATAAGAGTTCATTCTAATTGATTTGGTTTGTTTATGAACATGGAATCTCACCCTGGTTCATTTGGATGGTTTAGTAATTGAGAAAGAATGGTTATTTTGTGGAATATCTAAAGCATACGACACGTCTTCACGTGTTTCGTCGTAGTAACGCGATGACATGTTTAATTATAACAATGTTTCATATTATGTTATATTGTTGTTTGTAGTAGCGTACTGGGTCTTTGTGACTCACTCAGTGCTTTATTTTCTAGTGTGCAGTTATTCGTTAGCCGCGTTAAGGCCGAGTAGATTCTGACTGTAGCAGTGCACAGTGGATCGATAATTGAGTTGAAGTCGTGTAGCTCGTGCTGGTAATAGTTGTTTCTTCAAAGCTGTAGCTCATGGAGTTCCTGTTTCCCGTCATACTATTATTGTTATATTTATCGTTTATTCAGTTGAGAACGATGTTGTGTAAAGTTATATAAACTTTATGGTCGGGTAGATTATATTTTGGTTTTGTTGGTTTATTTACTATAGCCGACCTTTGTAGTCGAGCTAGTACTTCTTGTTATAGTTTTTATTTTTTTCTCCCGGGCAAGCAGTAGCCTCGGGGTATTCATTATTGTTGTTGATGTTGTTGTTGTTAACCCCGGTATAATTTAGCTGTTGGGTCAATGTTATATCAGGTTTGTTCCTTGTTGAAACGCTGACCTGGAGTGTCGATGGTTTGTTTTGTGTCTGCAATGTTGCGGCACACGAGTTTTGTTTTCCCCTTGTTAGACAATTGTCTCTCTTGGCTTCCTTTGATATTGGTTTCGAGCCTTATAGCTTGAGACTTCATTTCATTATTGCTTCCGTATATTCGATTTTTATAAACTCGTATTTTAGTACCGCTTTTTTGTTCGTGTTTAGAGCTTGTTAGCTCGACTGTTCGACTTGCACAATTGTTTAGCAAGTGTTTGTCTTGTCCGTATATTAGTTCCAGTGGCACGGACTTGAGATTTCATGTTGGAATCCGGGCCGAGTCGTCACAATCCGTGAGATGCATGGTTTTAATTATTTTTTTTTTTGCAAAATTTGTTTATAATAAGATGATTCTCTAAACTTTTAATAAACAATTACAGTTTTTAATTAGAACACTTTGAAAAAAAACAAAAATAAGGTAAATAATGAATTTGTTCATATGAATGGGTAATTGCAATATTTGTGTACGGATGTTCTGAAAAAAATAATTTTAAAAAATAATTAATTAATAATTAACATATATATATTAATTAATAATTTTCTATTGAAATTGATCATTTTAACATAAAGTTGTCACACGACTTCTGTAAGTAATAATTAATATATTAATAGAAGAAAAATAACATAAAATTGTCATATGGATAACTTGTATAAATCGAATAGTAGGGAAATGAAAATAAATAAGAATTAAAAAGTTTCAATCAAGTTCAACATGTAAAATTAAATAGGATAAAATTTTATTATAAATTAAACTATATTTGACAAAATAAAATAAAAATTTTCATTTTACACAAAGTTGACACGTTGTAGCCATTTTACATAAAGCTGTCAAGTGTCTACAATAGTTTTTGTTTTACTATTTATTAATAGATTAATATATAATTAGTACCCGTGTGATGCACGATTTTAATATATTTTTTAGTAAAAATTGTTTATAATAAGATGATTTTCTAGATTTGTTATAAGTAATTAAAAATTTTATTTGAATACTTTGAACAAAAGTAAAATAAGGTAAATAATGAAAATGTTCATGTAAATGGGTAATTAAAAGATTTGTGTATGAATTTTCCAAAGAAAAAAAAACAGAAAATGAATAATGAATAGATATAAACTAATTAGCTATTATTTTGTTGAAATTGATCATTTTGAAAGAAAGACGACGTGGTTGCTTCTGTGAGTACTTCCTCCGTCACAAAATAAATGATGTTTTAAAGAAAAAAAGTTGTTCCAAAATAAATGACTTTAGAGGATTTCAAGAAAAACATATTTATATTTTGCCAAAATTGCTCATATTAATTACTATCTAATTGAATGTTGGATTGAGCGGAAAGATAAAATTAATCATGCTTCTTGTTAACCGTAAATGCACTTAAATAAGGGGGTAGATCAATTTTTTATAAGCTTTTTTTAATTTTTGTACAAATTTCTAAAATGTCATTTATTTTGGAACGGAGGGAGTAATAATTAATAGTTAATATATGTGGATTAAAAGATTAATAGAAGAAAAAAAGTACCATAAACCTGTGAATAAATTGTATTATTTCAAATTGTAGGGAAATAAAAAGTGATGACAATTGAAAAGTTTTAGTCAAGTTAAATAAGACAAAATATAGTTTTAAATTAAATAATATTTGATAAAAAACAGTTATCTTAAACTAACCAATTTGGACAACAACAAAAAAAAAAAGAGAGAGAAAGCTTATAAACGTAAAAAACTTTTACTATTTTACAAGAAGATGACACGTGGAAGCACAAACTATATATATCAAATGCGACAAAATCTATCCGCAAAAAAATTATCCTAAACTAACAGTTAATTTATCATAAATTAACCGTATAAAATCAAATGTGATAAAAACTTTAATCACTAACTTTTTATCTGTAAAACTTTGAAATCAAATATTATAAAATTTATGTGCAACAAAACTTATCCAAAACTAACATTAAATGTATCCTAAACTAAACATATAAAATCAAATAAAAACTTACAATTCATAAGAGGGCTACACATGGAAGCAATAAATTCTTTAAAAACTTTAAGCATGTAACAGAAAGTCGTCACGTGGCAGCAACAACTTCAGTTTTAATAATAGTTAATAAATAGATAAATTTGAAATTATAGATAAGAATATACTTGTAGATATAAATCATATAATAGATAACATTTCACGGATTTTGGCAAAAAAAGAAGAAGAAAAACTTAGCCTTTAATCCAAGTAATTTTTTTTTACCATTTCACCGGAAGGTGACACGTGGAGACACAAAATTCTATTAGAGTTATTAGCATTTCACAGAAAGACGTCACGTGATAGCAGCGACTTCTGTTTTAGTAATAGTTACTAAGTTATACCCGTGCGATGCATGGTTTTAAGATATCTTTTTTATTGTTGCAAAAGTTGCTTATTATAAGAAAAGTTTACAAACTTGTTATAATTAGAATTTGTTGAACAAATTTAAAATATGGTAAATACTAAAATTAATAAATGAATATGATGCGTCCAAAGAAATCTGGATGCACTGATTAAGCCCAATCTGAACACCTGGCTTTCAACGTGTTCGTAGGTCCTCAAAGCCCAACTCTGCAATGCAAATGAATAAACGTAAACTGGGCAGGGGCACTCCCTGCAAAGGCCCTCCGGCGTGAAAATCAGTATATAGATCAACAATAAAGTAAGCAATTCAGCAGAGTTTTGACTAAGGAATAAGATTGCGCATACCTTTCTCCTACCTTTTCCCAAGTTTTTATATCCGCCGGAAAGCATAACTGTTAATAACTGCTCACGATTGCTATTAACTGCCCATGACTAATCATGGCCTTCAATGGCCTTCAATGGTGGGCACAATAACTAACCCATTAATGGAAACATCTTAAATGGAGAATTTCCCGGACGTAACCGTCCTCAACTTAATAAGAACTCTTGCTCGGACTCAACTGTCCTCAACTGATGCCAATTCTCTCGAGGACGAGCAGATCATACTCGCACCTTAATTGTGCTCGCTGGCTAAGCCCCCAACTCGCTGGCCTCTTAGTACAACTCAATATTTTGCTCGCTTGCTCGGATGATACTAGTCTGCCTGGCATGTAATCCTCGGCCCCAACTTGGGCCTATTGGGCCGGGCAGTTCAATAGCCCCCTTCTCCTTGCTTCACCGAGTATTCATGCTCGTGACGAAGAGGATCTTAAAAACTCCAAAAATATTTTTTGGAATAACCAAATCACTCGTTCCAAATAATTTTAGGAACCAAAATCCGACTGTACGGTTTCTCGAAAGGCACTTTAGGAAAATGTGCCTAAAAAACTGAGCCGCCAGCCGTCAGTTTATGAAAGGACAGGCTCGTTCTTCCACAATGCATTTAATGCGACGCCGCCACTTCAGCTTCGGTCACTGAACCCTAACGATGAGAGTTTATCCACCGGCGGTTTCCTTTAAAGGTTGAGAAATCCTTTCCATTCCAACTTTTACCATTTCTCGAATACTCAGCGTTTCAAGCGAAGTTCAATCCTCTCATCTGTAGCCACGGTAAGCTTTTGTGCTCAAATCGAACCTTCACCAGCTTCAGAAACTTCGAACACTCTTACACATGTATTCCTCTTTCATTTTTGCTGTTTATACTTTTTCTTTACTTTGCTTGTCTTCATCTATGTCGGTGCATCTGGTTTAACCGTCAAGTATGAAATCTTAATGCCTCCGTTCTTCTAACAAAAACTTTCTCAGACTTCATCCCCTTGACACTTCCACACCTATACACCTTTTGTTACCAAGTCCATCTCTAATCAGAAATCGAGGAAAGCGTTAACCAGTGCCTTGTTCACTGGTTTATGGATAAACCCTAGCTTGCCACATGTTTTCAATTATTTTCTTTTTTCGCCCCAAGCAGGGTTTAACCCGTGTTCCTCGATTACTGTAGGATGTCTTCAGATGGTAGAACACCCTCCGAGATCGAAGGTCGAGCATACGACCATGGAGCTCCTCAAGAACACGAAGAAGCTTCTGCCACCTCTTCTAGCTCGGAAGCGACTGAGCGGGAAGTAGCCCCACTCATTCGACGGAGGCCTTCCCGAACACTCCCTCATAATATCGAACAAGTTACCGAGAATCCCCCAAATTCCGACAGACCAACCAACCAGGTTCAAGAAAAGCAAATTGCCTCGACCATCACACCTTTTATTTCCTGGGACGACTTAAATAGCGAGGAAGAGGTATCAACCTGGTTCTATTCCTTAGGTATGGACCCAAAGAATTATCGAGTTAGGGCCTTCGACATGGACATTGATGAAACTGGTCACAATTTTCAAGGAGACCGAATGGTCTTCTATTTTGATTTCTTCTTGGTCGGTCTCCGTTTACCTTTAGATCCCTTCTTTGCCGAATTCCTCATAGTAAACAATGCCCTTCCTTGTAACTTAACTTTAACCACAGTTAGGTTTTTAATTTCTTATATCATAGCCTGTAGACTCCTCAGCTTTGAGCCAAGTATGGAACTCTTCAGAAAATTCTTTCTTTTTTCCATTGATAAGAAAACCGGGCGCATCTCTGGTCGCTCTAACCCAAATTACTTTAAACTTCTTTCAGAAAACCCAAATAAGGTGGATGTCTGGGATTCGAAACCTTTACTAGTAGAATCTCGTGTAGGCTGGCCTTTTGCTCCCTATCTCAACAACTTAGCCATTGCCAAATATGATAAACAAGCCTTCCGAACATGAGAACCACAACTCGCTAGAGCTTTCCGAAAGCTCCTCGGGGTGAAAGATGGAAAGCAAGGGCAAGACTGGGTCCTGGATTGGACTACCTTAACTTCCGATCTCCCTACGTTATGCCGAGCTGCAATTTTGAATTGGCCAGTACAAGGCTGTGAACCACAAACCACTCTCGATCCAGAAATACCCCATCCTTTCTGGGGAAACTGTCACGGGGAAAAATTTCCAAGTGAATGTCCAAGATGTCTTCAACTCGGAAGAAACTGCACCCCTGCCTTCTCCTTATCGGGTTTGCATAATTCTCCTTTATTTTAATGTCATTGTCCCATGCTTTATCTTCTAATGAAGTTACTTATTTCGCAGATATGAGGCAAATGGAAGACTCTAACCGTTTTTTACAAGCCATGCGAAGGGGATCTGTAAGCAGGAATACACAAATGGCCGGGCAACCACCAGCTCGACTCCCAACAGTCCCAGTCGCCAACGCCGGGCGAGGAAATAACCGAGCTAGCCAGCCAAGCCAGGCAGCATCTGCTTCTCATACACCAACAGCCCCTATCAACCAATCCCTTGAACTGCTTCAACCTCAACAAAAACAACCACAACAGCAACAACAACCACAACAACAACAAACAAAAAGGCCTCTTCCAACTTCCCCCCCTGAGAGAAGGACTCGATCGAAGACTGATCAAAGCGATCCTGCTGAAGCCTTTAGCTCTCGAGCTCCCATTTGGCAGAGGGAGAACTTTGAGATGCCGGAAAGTCGCGAGAACGCGACCAAAATCATTGCTGAGATAGGAGCCGTTCCCGATTTAGCAAACATAAATACTCGGGTTGGGCATGATGAAGAGACTTAAGCACACTGGAATCAGACGAAGAAGCACCGAACTTGCCAGTGCCATCTTGGTCGGAGAAATCGGGATGTGCATGACCGAGGTAACTGACTTTACCCCTCTCAAAACAAACTAAGCTTTTCTCTTTTACCTTTAACTTGACCTGTTTTCCTTTCCAGATGGCCACCAAAACCGAACTTCTTTTTGACCGCCTGATTGACAATGTCAAAACTTCCAGCTCGCTCAACTCAGAGAAAAATGCCTTAGAAGAACAAGTCAACTCGCTAAGGGCCGAGTTAAAAGAGAACGAAGAGAACCTGACTTCCAAAGTTACCGAGATCTCCAAACTGGAAGAAGAGAAAAGGATACTTAATGCCCACCTCACTTTCTCAAAGAAATCTGAAGAGTCTGCTCTTAACAACATTACCCAGGTGAGGAAGGATCTGCGAGAGGAGACCAATGAGCTTGAAAAGGTCAAGAAGGACGCCACCGCCAGGGAGGACAAATTGAAAACTGAGTTAGTCCAAGCCCGCGTCCAAAAGGAAAATCTCATCACTGAATACAAGAATTCCGAGGACTTTGCCGCTGCCGTTGAAGAAGAAGCCTATCCTTTTTTCCTGCAGGGGGTCAACCACATTTTTCGACAACTGGCTTGTAGCGGGCTCGAAATTAGGCCCGAACAGCTTGCAACATGGGGTACCAATACTCCCTTTTTGCTCTGAAGCTCGCCCGGGACATGCCTTAGTTCCATATTCTGTAGATGAGCTCACCTCCTTGGCCGAGCTAGACTCCGAGAAAGGGATGGATACTTGGACCCCTCCCCCCACTGCAGAAGTTACTGTCAGCGAGCTGATGGCACGGATATGGTCGGGCAGAAATCCCGGAAACCAGAACTCACCTCTCCCAACTCCTGGAATCAACATGAAGCAACCAACCTTGAAGCTGAGAATGAAGATCCGGCCAACCAAACTAACACCAACTGATGCGTCCAAAGAAATCTGGATGCACTGATTAAGCCCAATCTGAACACCTGGCTTTTAACGTGTTCGTAGGTCCTCAAAGCCCAACTCTGCAATGCAAATGAATAAACGTAAACTGGGCAGGGGCACTCCCTGCAAAGGCCCTCCGGCGTGAAAATCAGTATATAGATCAACAATAGAGTAAGCAATTCAGCAAAGTTTTGACTAAGGAATAAGATTGCGCATACCTTTCTCCTACCTTTTCCCAAGTTTTTATATCCGCCGGAAAGCATAACTGCTAATAACTGTTAATAACTGCCCACGATTACTATTAACTGCCCATGACTAATCATGGCCTTCAATGGCGGGCACAATAACTAACCCATTAATGGAAACATCTTAAATGGAGAATTTCCCGGACGTAACCGTCCTCAACTTAATAAGAACTCTTGCTCTGACTCAACTGTCCTCAACTGATGCCAATTCTCTCGAGGACGAGCAGATCATACTCGCACCTTAATTGTGCTCGCTGGCTAAGCCCCCAACTCGCTGGCCTCTTAGTACAACTCAATATTTTGCTCGCTTGCTCGGATGATACTAGTCTGCCCGGCATGTAATCCTCAGCCCCAACTTGGGCCTATTGGGCCGGGCAGTTCAGAATATTTAATACAATATAAAAAGAAATAATTAAATGAATCTATTATCTTATGAAATTGTTGCAGGGACGGGCGGGTAATAAGAATTTTTTTTAATAAAATGAACATTATAAATATCTTTTGTTTTTTTTATAAGATCTTGTGGAAGATTTATTATGATCAAAAAATTATACAAACTAAATATACTAAAAAAGTAAATAAATGAAATCCTAATAATATATGCATGTCCAATTGTCCATAGTTGTTGACATATCACTCAATCTGTCCTTGCTCCCATGCATGTCCCATTGAAAGAAAACTTTAGGCATGATGAGTTAAACACACACACACTCATGCATTAGCCATATAAAAGCATTAAAGAATTTTAAAGCATATTATAATTGGTAAGTTAATTCATTTTATTGGAAAAAAACACACCCAAACACACACAAACATGTACGTACATTAATTTTCCCATTCACTTATAGCATGTATGTGTATTCTATTGTAAAACAAAAAACACAACTAAGCAATTTGAAAACAAATATATTTGAGAGAGAAGTAAGTTAAAATTTAAGAGGAATAAATTAAAATGGTTAAACTCTCTTGCAAATGACGATGAAGTAAACATTTCAATCGTCTAATATTATTTATAGATATATGAACATAAGTTGTTTAGAGAAGATAAGTATAATTTGAATTTGAAAGAGATTGTTTAAAGTAGATAAAAAAATTGAATTTAAAAAAGATTTGTTTGTTAAAATTTTATTATTAATAAAATAAATAAAAATAACAGAAAAAAATAGATATATAGATAGATTTGAAATTATAGATAAGAATATACTTGTAGTTATAATAGATAACATTTCATCGATTTTGGCAAAAAAAAAACTTGGCCTTTAATCAAAGTATATATATATATATATTTTACCATTTCACTAGAAGGTGACATCGTGGAGGCATAAAATTATATTAGAGTTATTAGGATTTTACAGAAAACCGTCACGTGACAGCATCAACTTCTATTTTAGTAATAGTTATGAATAGATTAATTAATAATAGAATAGATAGATAATAGATTATAGGCGATAATTAAAAAAAAAAAAAAGAAAGTTGCCACATGGACTGTGATAACTTTTGTTTTAGTACTCCAGTTACTAAATGGCATTATCCATGTACGATGTACATGAATTATCATATGAATTTTTCCCCTTTTTGTCAAAAATAAAATAGAATAATAACAACAAAAAAAGGACGGTGTAAAAAAAGTGGAAAGAGATAGAGATTGTTTATCAGAGAAATTTTTCGATGAGAAAAATTGCCGAAGACCGGCAAACAAAGTTTTTTCGATGAGAGATAGAGTGAAGAGATATGAGAGAATACAAAGAAAACAATATAATCCATAATAAAAAAGGGTATAGATAAGATGAAGTGATGACCAAATAGAGAGATATTATTAAGTGATGACCAATGAGGTCATTTGGTAGCTGAATAAATAGGAGGATAACATTATTTTTGTCCATTTCTAATGTTTGGTATGCCTTTTGTGTGTCAGATAAAATTATTCGTTTATTTGGATAACCCCCTTATCCGGGATTAAATAATATCCCGCTTCCCCTGCTATTATTTTATCTCATATTAAAAAGAACGAGATTACTTTTCTTGTTCCCATATTACTCTTGGTATTGTGTACCAATGAATGAAATGTAGGCTTGAAAAAAAATTAAGGTAGAAGACTCCGGAGGCCATTAATATTAATATTCATTTGTTTGACCTTCTACCTGCCTCAAACTCCCACCAGGATTGTGACTTCTTAAAATTCCACTCAAAGCCTTGTTTGTAAAAAATGCAATGAGATTATCAAGTATCAAAGACATTTGGTCCACACCTGCTCCGGGTGGTAATTTGAGGCATGACACAATTGGTCGATACGAACACGAACACGACACGAAATTATAGTGTTTTGGCTAGGGCTTATCGGTTTCAGGCCATTATAGGGCCAACATGATAAGACACGATAAAAATGAGTTGTTATCGGACTGGCTTGATAAGCATGATAAGACGCGATAAAAAATGAGTTGTTATCGGACTTGCTAAATAAGCATTGTAAGACACGATAACAAAAATATATATGTTTTCAAAATATATTTTTAAAAAATTACTAGGGGCTTCTTTCAAACTATTTTCATGATTATTTCATAGTTTTATCATTTGAAAATTTATAACTTTTAAACTACTTAACTATTTATATTGATAAATTTTCAAAATATGTATTAAAAAATCAAAATTATATATTTTATAATGTCTATTGAGCTTAATGTGCTTAACGGGCCTAACTAAACAAATATTTTTTTTTTTGCTTATTGTGTCTATTGTGCCGTACCGTGCTATTATCGTGCCGGCCCGATAACAACAACCTAGCACGACCGATTTGCCAACCCTAACACCTGCCTAGATTACTTCACTTCTCCGAGCGAGATCTTGATGTAATGTGTTGCTGCTTCATGCTTGCTATAGTAAGCCAATCGGGGAGAGAGAAATTACTTGGTTATTTTATAACTATTATTAACTAACTTTAGTTAATTAAAATAAAAATTAATACATAAAGAAATAATAACGATACCTGATATTACTAACTCTATTTGCGAAAAACTTTGAAAAATAATCTATTTGCAAGAAAGAATGAATATACTAATTGTGTGATCCCAATTTTTCACTCTTAAATTTTAGAACGGAACGGTACAATGAATAAGATAAACAAAGTCATATTTTATCATAACTTAATTTAAGAGTAAGTTTAGAAAATTAATATAAAGCATAAATCAATATTGTTACCAAATACCAGACAATATACCTAGCAAGATAAATTAATATAATCTGTGGTCTACCAAACTTCGGATAACTCTTAAAAGCGAGATAACATAATGATGAATAAAATAATCTACACTAGTTATTTAGCTCGTGCTATGAACGGGTACAATGTGGGATATATATATATATATATATATATATATATATATATATATATATATATATATATATATATATATATATATTTGTAATAATAATATAACTTTTAGACATTATA
This sequence comes from Codonopsis lanceolata, assembly GCA_013146195.2. NCBI lineage: Eukaryota > Viridiplantae > Streptophyta > Magnoliopsida > Asterales > Campanulaceae > Codonopsis > Codonopsis lanceolata. The sequence goes on from CM028383.1 coordinate 98,008,809, forward strand.
ATTAAATTGTTAATCTCTTTCATGGTTATAATTTTTTTTTATATTGTTACTAATATTAAACGATTTTTTTACCTAAATACTTCTAAAATTAAAATAAGTTTCTAGCTAACGTGAGATACATATTTTGTATTAATAATAATAGTAATTTTTTTTATCTAAAAAATTTTAAAATTAATATTTAACTTGATAATAATATTAGAAGTCATTTTGTTAAAAACTTTTAAAATCATAATTCATTTTTAAACAATGTGAGATACTTATTTTATATTTTTATTGGTAATGAAAGTTTAAGTCTTTTATCTAAAGACTTTAAAACCAACACCACATTCTAACCATGTGGTATACATATTTTCTATTAGTAATAATAGTAGTAGATAAAAGACTTTTTAACCAACATTCATTTCTAAACAATGTGGATACATATTTTCTATTGACAATAACAAAAGATGTCTTTATCTAATGACTTTTATAACCAATACTCATTTCTAAATAATATGAGATATATTTCTTTGTAACCAATGTGAGATACATCATCAAAAAACTTTTTAAACCAATATCACTTTATAACCAATGTGAAATACTTCTCTTCTATTGCTAATAATTGTAGACTTTTAAAATCAACATCACTCTCTAACCAATGTGTAATACATATCCTCATTTGGTAATAATAGTAGAAGTCTTTTATTTTAAAAAATTTATAATCGACTTTTCTTCCTAAATAATGTGGGATACATCTCTTCTATTATATTGACGGTAAAAGTAAAAGTCTTTTATCTAAAGACATTTAAAACCAACATCATTTTTTTTAACAAATGTAGGATATCTCTTCTATTAGTAATAATAGTAAAAGTCTTTTATCTAAAATTAAAATCAACATCACTTTCTAACCAATGTGAGATATACATATTCTATTGATAATAATGGTAGAAGTTTTATATTTAAAGACTTTAAAAACAAACATTACCCTCTACCAAATGTATGATACATCTATTCTATTTGTAATAATAATATTTTTAAAATTAACATTAATTAAATAATAGTAGAATACTTTGTAACCAATGTGAACTACTTGCATCTATTCTATTTGTAACAAAAAAGTCTTTAATCTAAAGATTTTTTAAACCAACATTTATTTTTAAATAATGTGAGATACATATCTTTTATTGGTAATAAGAGTAAAAGTATTTACTATAAAACTAACATATTTTTCTAAACAATATAAGATACACCTTTTTCATATTCTAACAATGTGAGATACTTCTTTTCTATTTCTATTGGTAATAAAAATTTAAAACTTTTATCTAAAGACTTTTAAAACAAACATAATTTTCTAAACAAACATCTCTTTCTAACCATGTGGTATACATATTTTCTATTGGTAATAATAGTATTTTTAAAACCAACATTAATTTCTAACAAATGTAATATGCATTCTTCTATAGTAATAATAATAGTTTTTTATATAAAAACTTTTAAAATCAACATATCTTTATAAACAATGTGGGATACATATCTTCTATTGGTTGTAACATAAAAATAATAATAGCAGTAGTATTTTATCTTAAATAGTTTTGAAACCAACATCTCTTTGTAAACAATGTATGATACATCTCTTATATTGATAATACATAAAAATTCATTTATCTATGAATTTTATAACCAATATATGTTTCTAAATAATGTGGATCTATTTGTAATCAATGCGATATACATTATCTAAAAACATTTTAAACCAATATCACTTTCCTAACTAATGTGAAATACATATTTTTTCTATTGGTATTAAATCTTTTATAAAAATACTTTTAATACCCACATCAATCTCTAACTAATGTGTAATACATCTCATCATTTGGTAATAATAAAAGTTTTTTTATCTAAAAGCAACATCTCTTTCTATATAATGAGATATATCTCTTCTCTTCTCTTTTATTAATGATAAAAGTAGAAGTCTTTTTATTTAAAGACTTTTAAAATCAACATAACTTTTTAACCAATTTAAGATTTATCTCTTTTATTGGTAATAATAGTAATTTAAAACCAACATCAATTTATAACAAATGTGTGATATATATCTTTTATTGCTAATAATAGTAAGTTTTTTATATAATCTAAAATAATTAAAAATCAACATCATTTTTTGGCCAATGTGAGATATACATCTTCTATTGGTAATAATGGTAGAAGTTTTTTATCGAAAAACTTTGAAAACTAACATCACTTTATAGCAAATGTATGATACATCTTTTCAATTAGTAATTAATAATAATATTTTTAATACAAACACCAATTTCTAACTAATGTGTAATACATATCTTCTATTGATAATAATAGTAGAATATTTTTGTAACCATGTGAGATACATCTCTTGTAAAAGTGAAAGTCCTTAGTCTAAATATTTTAAAATCTAACATTTTATTTTTAAACAATGTGTTATACATCTCTTTTATTGGTAATAATATAAAATAATTTAAACTCAACATCATTTTCTAGCTAATGTGTGATATACATCTTCTATCAGTAATAATGCTAAAAATCTTTTATATAATATATATATATATATATATATATATATATATATATAAAGTTGGTGAGGAATATTAGCACTAAACAAGGTTGTGCCACCTCACCAATTTGGATAAATCTCTTTCATTCTAAAGCATCCATGTGGAAGCTTTTAAATCTTTTTTTAAGTGACTTTGAAAAATCAACATCACTTTCCAACCAATTGTATTTATGCATTTCTTCATTTGTACTTACTAATAAAGATTTTAAAAACCAACATCAATTTCTTAACCAATGTGTGATACATCTCTTCTTATTGTTAAAAAAATTAGTGTTTTTAAGTGAAAGAAATTTACAATTTGAGGCAATCGAATTTCTTTTACGTGTCATTTGTTTGTTGATAAAGGTAATTGTGCAAATGTGTTCTACTCAGTAAGAGCATCAAAAAATGATATATTTATTTGTCCAAATCGAAGTTTTGGATAATAAGATATCAAGACTTAAAGATAATACTAATTAAAAAATTGTTTTTTTAGTAAAAGAGAAAATTGGCAACTTGAGGCACAAATTTCTTTATGTGTCATTTGTTTGTTGACAAAAGTAATTGCAAATGTGTTCTACTCGGTGAGAGCATCGAAATGATATATTTATTTGTCCAAATCGAGTTTTGGATGAATAAGATATCAAAGTTAAAATATAATACTTATTAAAAAATTAGTGTTTTAGTGAAAGAAATTGTGCAACTTGAGGCACAAATTTCTTTACGTGTCATTTGTTTGTTGACAAAAGTAATTGTGCAAATGTGTTCTACTCGGCAAGAACATCGAAATGATATATTTATTTGTCCAAATCAAGTTTTGGATGAATAAGATATCAAAGTTTAAAGTATGATGTTAAAAGTGAGTCATTAGAAGTAATATCTAACCTTGAAGAGTTTTATCCCACATTGGTTAGAAGTAATGTTAGTTGTAAATTTTTTAAATATAAGTCTTGCGGATTTGGTAGT
>CM028383.1:98012419-98045431 GCA_013146195.2 Codonopsis lanceolata
CTATTTATAATATTTCATAAAATAGCAAGACCTGTCAAAAAAGAACCAACGGATGTTAATTTACAGGGTTTAAAGTGCAAAAGGAAAAAAGAATTAACAAACAGTGCATTACAGGGGGTTAAAATGCAAAAACATGAAGATAAAAAGAAAATAGGAGCAGCCCCATACATGCTTGGGCGCCGCGCCGAAGTATGTTGTAAGGTGCGCCCATTTTGTCCCTATGCTCTAGTGATGTTTACTTTTATTACAACTCCTCAAGCGCAAAGTACAACACTCTAAAGCACGAAGATAAAATATTTGCTGTTACTTTGCTGTTAAGGGTTCCCAATCTCAGCCTATATATACAGAGGCCAGTGCACTGATCAAACACACAATTTTTACGAAGGAAATTTCTGTATTGTTGTTACACTGTGAATTTTCAATCAAACCCCGAAGCTCCGTTAGGCTACCAAAACCGCCCCTAAACACTTAAACTCTCCGGCCAAAGTGAAACCTAGTTACCCGATTAGGTTTCCACCCTATTTCACCGGTTCAAAAAACCTAAAACATGCAGTTGCTCTGCCCGATTTCAGACGTCAAATCCAGTAAAAGAAAGTAGTTGTTCTGCTCGATTTTAGAGTCGACAACAACAAAACAAGCAAAAGCAAGTAGTTGTGCCGTCGGGATCCCGAGGCGAAAAGCAACCAAAAGAAGCAGTCACGTTGCCCGAATTTCGACAACAACAACAACAACAACAATAATAATGAAAAAGACTTTCTCTCCCTGACGGACATAGCGAGCGCACCTAAAAGCCTGCCAGAAGAGAAGTTGACGCGGGATAAAACCCACACGCTTCAAGAGGTAGGTACCCAAAAAGTTTATTATTTTGTCTTTAAAATAGTGCTATTTAAATAATAATATATCATGAAATAAGTCGTTATAATGCTAAAATTTCTGGCATAAATAGCACTAAACTATGTCATTATTATGGCCTAAATTTAATAGGCATTATTTGCAACTCCAAAATGAGGTTGCAGTAATTTTCTTTATTTATATTGTCATATATATGTATATATATATTTATATATTTAAATGCTTTATTTAAGTTGTTAAATTTATAAAAAAGATTATATTTAGCCAAATATCTAATTTGAGACTGAAAGGGCGAGTTGGGTGCCTAACCCCTTCCCAACTCGTAACTTAGCCTCCGAACCCTTTTAAATCTGGTATATTTGGTTTTTCTTTATTTATCCTTAAAATAAAGATGTCGACTTTGTTATACATATTTTGAGTCCACAATTGAGGCCGAGCGTATTCCACGCACTTCAAAGTTTTTGAAACCACCCGCCTTTTAGTAGCAGGGGAAAGGATTAAAAATAGGGCACTCACAGTGGCGACTTTGCTGGGGAGATATTTCCTGGTGAACCAAGCATGAATTATTGATGCTCAGGTGGTTGATTTGGTGCTGCAAGCTCGGCAACGCCGTGCAAATATTATCCCTGCCATCTTGGCTGACACTTTACTTGGCATGGATGCTTATGCTACTGGCGCAGAGACTTTTCCATCTGACAGCCCCATTTTGATACATATGTGGCTGGAGAAACATTTTAATGGGCCAGATAACGCACCTCATGCAAAACTTGAGACCCAATGTAGAAGGAGTCACTTTTCCTGCAACTCCTTATGAAGCATCAGCTTCTCATACTCCCCTAAACCCTAACCCTCAACCAAACACTAACCCTCCACCAATCTCCAGCATCCCAACCACCAATTTCCCACCAAATACTTACTATCAAAATTTAAACCCTTTCCTACCAAACCAAGCCTACCCTTTCCCAAACACCAATATACCTTAAAATCCAAGTGGCCTCCCATTTCCCACCACCAATCTGATCCAAAACAGCCCACATATGGACCCCAGAAGCTATACCCAGCCAGGAAAAGTGACTTATCTACCAATCAATGATTTTGGTCGTTAGGCAGAAACGACAAATATCCCACCTCCTCAAAATCCTTACCAAATGCCTCAGTAAATCCCAGGAATAAACCCAGTTGCCGCCAATTCCACAAATATATACCATGTCCCAGTACCACCTCCCACAAAAGTAGAAATAGATATTGAGAACCTAAAAGGAATGATGCTCAAGGTTCTAAACAAAGGGGATTTTTCTTTGCGGTCATTGACGTTACAACCTTCAGCTATGCTACCCTCAAAATTTAAAATGCATGACATAAAGAAGTTTGATGGGACTGGATGCCCTTTCTCCCACTTAAAATCTTACTCAACCGATATGCAGTCAAAGAGGACTAGTTTCGAAGCTATGACTTCCAATTTCCATCTCACCTTGATAGGGGCAGCCAAGCAATGGTTAATGTTAGCGGACAATAGTACTATGGGTACTTGGGATCAGATAGCTGAAGAATTCCAAAAGAGATACAAAGACAATAGTAGCTCTGAAAATAAAAGAGAATTTGAGGCGTGCACCTAAAGGGAAAAGGAAACCTGTGCAGATTTTGCAGCCAGGTGGAGGAGAAAAATAGCAAAAACATTAGACGTGCCCGATCCAGCTGAATCAGCCAGGATGTTCATAAAAAATCTCCAACCCATCTACCTGGAACACATGCGGTATCTCCCTTACGGTAACTTTAGCGAAATAGTGGAAGTAGGAATTCGTATTGACAAAGACATATGCACTGGACATTTAAAAGTCAGTACACCTCCTAGTTCATTTTGCTACTAAAAAGGAAAAGCAACAGCATCAGGTTCAGCTATCCACATGGTGGGAAATATACCAATAATGCCACCAACCAACTTTTCTACCCAAAACTACGGCACTGTATCATGGTCCTATGGAGTAGATAGATCCCTCAATACCGTTGGTGTAAATAATGGTCCAAACAGAAACTTCAGAGGACCAAGCAGAGGAAATAGTCATTTTGATGAATTACAAGCTCCCCTATCATTGATATTGCAAGTGCTGATGGCACATGGAATATTAAAGCCATTAGAAAACTACAGGCCGCCGAATCCTCTGCCTAACTCATGGAATCATGCCCAGTATTGTGAATACCATCGCTGTAGTGGTCATCCTATCGACAAGTGCTACCTACTCAAAGGTGCCATCCAAAATATTATCGATGATAAAGTCATCGAGAAACCTCACCCCAGGCCCAATGTAGTCAATAACCCACTACCTCAAATCAATATGATTGAGGTCAATAAAGAAAACTGTGTACCCACTGAGTTTAAAGGAATGAAAAGTCGTTGCCTTATATCGTTGTTCCTCTTTCTCCACAAGGAAAAGAGCTTAGCTGCAACATGCTCTCTTGGGACATTATCTTAGGCAACAGTCAAACTATGTGCAACAATGAGAAAACCAATTGGATTGGTGGGGATGCCAATCATCTTACCAAATTTGGTCGGGCATATCAACCAAACTAGGAAAATGGCGACCACTCTAGGAAAGATAAAGAAGTAGACACTGGGCTAAGAGTATGGAAGATACCCTGCTAGCTCAAATGAAGAAAACCCAAGCCAATATATCCATTTAGGGCTTGTTATGTGCTTCCAAGAGTCATTGTGATACATTGGACAAATCTTTAAGTCAGGCGGTTACCCCCATTGAAACATCTCACGGCGAACGTTAATGATCAGAAATATACATTTTAGGAATGTGATTATGTTTACTGATTTGGATCTGCCAAAGGAAGGAACCAACCACATTGACGCTCTTTACATCACTGTAGGTGTAATGGAAAAAAAGGTTCCTCGGGTCTTAATATACAACGGCTCATCTCTGAATGTATGTCCTACAAGCATATTAGCAAAACTGGGGATAAAGATCTCAAAATTAACTCCTTCATCGAAAACAGTAAGGGCGTATGACAACTGTTATTTCTAATTTGTATCTTGATTTGCATTTGTTCATACATTACATTAGGTTCTATGCTTAGTGGCAAATTGGGCTGCGTATCAATTAGCGTGGCAACTGTGTATAGAACTTTGCCTTAGAATAGTTTTTAAACTTCACAGGTTCAGTGGAAGACTTCAGCTGAAGGCTTCACCGGAAGACTTCATACAGCATCCAGCAGCAGACCTTGTCTGCACCTATTCAAGCATGACGTGTCCAGTCATTAAGCTTTTAGTGGATTAATTAAATTCAGCCTTTATCATTTTTGAATTTGATTTAAACCAATCTTCCATCATCACTTGACTTCTTAGACACGCCTATCCAGCTTTTTCGAAAAGCATGAAAACTTTCGCCTCTTGAAAAGTGACAGAACAGGTGCACAGACTGACACATACAGACTGTACCAACTATTGCAGGTCTGCAACTCTGATTGCTCACCTGCTAGTTGCTGCAACAACTCTCTGCCATTCCCTGCTCAGTATCAGTGAAGACGAAATCTACAAAGTCAGCTCCATGCATTTAATGCATTCAACCTAATAGAGCTGTTACTCTCTTCGTCTTCTCCAACGGTCTCTAGAATGCCTAGCTATAAATACTGCCATTAAAGTCTGAAGAAAACACTGCTCTGAATCTTCCCAACGACATCAAGCTTTATACATTCAGTGCATTCAAGAGATCATAAACTGATCAACAAAGTCCTCAACAACAACAAGAAGATCTGCATCAACATTTAATCTTTTGCTTCTTATTGTTGTTTCTTCTACTATAATTTTCTACACATTGAATATTCTGTTTTGTCCAAATATTCAATTTCCAACCCCCAAACACAAGTCAAATATTTTGTACACGATCTATTGGACTTCTTTGTAATAGAACTAGTGGAAAACATAGTGCATATTTAAATCCAAGGTTGACTGCCTTGGTGGTGGACGTAGCACTCTTTGTAGTGCGAACTATCTCAAAATACTTGTGTTCTTTCCTTACGCTTGTTGCTTCGCTTTATCTTGTTTCTTTATCTCTTTACTTATCGCTTCAGCTACAAACTTGAGTATTCAGCAAAGTCTATCGGTAGTGCTTCACCAGCAGACTTGAACTGTCTTCCTTACAAGACTTCCGCTACTTCAATCTTTTCAATAGATTGCAAGCGCTTGTTTTAGGAATTTATACAAAAAGTTTTAAGTGTTAAATAAGCTATTCAACCCCCCTTCTAGCTTATTATTGTGCCCTTTGGGACTAACAATTGGTATCAGAGCTTAACTCTTCGAAAACTAGTTTTTCCAAGATTAATATTTTGAGAGATAAGATCCAATGGCCCAAACACACTACATGCTACCTACGTCAAATGCGAACCACGTCCTAATAATGGACGAAGGCCATTTTGATGTATAGATGGATAAGGTAATGCATTTTATGAATTCTATTGACAACAGGTTATGGAAATGCATACTAGCAGGACGTCATGTACCAATGAATGAAAATCTTCTGGCATCCATCACTGGAAATCCTGCTGAAGTACCAAAAGAAGAATCAGAATGGACTGAGGATGATAGAAAGCTAGTAGAGCTATATAGTAAAGCTATCAACATCATAACTAGCTCACTAGACACCAGCACTTACCAACAAGTGATCCGGTGTACTTATGCAAAAGAGATGTGGGAAGCTCTTGCCGAATACTTGGAAGGAGACCAAGACACAAGAGATAGCAGAAAATACACCTTCATCTAACAATTCGATTATTTCAAGAAGGATCCCAAGGAGACGTTGAGACAATCATACGATCGCTTCAGTGAGGTAATAAATAACTGCTTTTCTCTTGGTAAAACTTATGACAAAAAGGAAATGAACATGAGATTTCTAGGCTCTCTAGGTAGTCTGTGGCATGTTAAGACTACCGCCATGAAGGAATCTAAGAACTTAAACGAAATGACTCTCCGTAGTCTTTATGCAAGTTTAAAGGTTTATAAGCTTGAAGTTAGTCAAGCTCTTGAGCAGGACAAGCAATTCAAAACCTTGTCCTTGCCAGCCATGGTTCAAGAAGAAACCTCAGTTGAAAACAAACCTTCTATTTCCTCCAGTGAAAACTATTTTCTTTCAGATGAACAATTTGCTATGCTTGTAAAACGTTTCAAAAAATTTGCAAACTATGAAAGGAATGACACATACCAGCAGCCCTTTAGAAAAACTATTGAAAGCTCATCTAACGAAGAGCTTGTGTGTTATAATTGTAAAAAACCTGGTCACTTCGCCTCTAAATGGCCAAAGCCAAAATTCGAAGCATACCGAAAGCCTCCGTATAAGAAATTTCAAAAGCATAAAGGTATGTTGGCTGAAGATATTAAAGAAAAACAAGTTTCTACATGGTTTGAGACTGATTCAAAAGAGGAAGAGGACGATTGTGTGCAAGCTAACATATGCTTAATAGCTCATGATTCAGGTCCTACCTATGACTCTTAACATGAAGTCGAAATCTCACCAAGTCCCTTCGTTAAAGGTGAGATCAACTGTGAAAACTTCAGTAAGGAAGATCTGCTCAAGGATAATCAAGAAATGCTTGAAGAGTTCAATTCCTTCAGGGTAGCCTATCTGAAACTCGCAAAGAACTTTGAAAAGTTTGCTGCTGAGAAATCTCTACTGGCAGCTGAGATTCAAACTCTCAATAGCTGTCAACATGAGAGTATCAAGTTAAAAGGAGAAAACTAATTTCTTTGTGACAAAGTTGACTGCCTTACTGAGCACATCAAAGGGCTAAACCTGGAGAAGATTGCCTTGCAAAAGACAATTGACTCCTGAAACAGCTCTAAGGAAACCTTTGAAGGAATCCTTTCAAGCCAAAAGCCTAATGGAGATAAATCTGGCTTAGGCTATAATGATGAGCCCAGTTCGGCATACTCGTCTATCACGGAGAAAGGTGAAACCTCCGAGACTGCTTATGATTTCTCCTTCTCCAAACAGACCTTTGGCAACAAGGGTAAAAATGTGTAAAACCCTAAAATATTTTTTGCTTGTGTTATGCATGATTTAATACATCCATATTCATCATAAACATGTTAACTTAGCTCATACATATGTTTAGAGTCAATAGCATGTTCATTGACGTCGTTTGATATGCTCGTATGCATCTTTCCTACACGGGATGCTTTGAGACTTTGATTAATGATTTATGTTGGATGCACATGTATAAATGTTAGAGACCATTCATAACATCATTAACATGATTTAAATGTCTATTGAAAGCTTGTCGCATCGTCGGTTTGGTTGCTAGTTTGCTTCTAGTCGTTAACCTTCTTCGTTTGGCCTTTTAAGTTGTCGTTCGGGAGTGTTTTTCGTGAGTTCTTGACCATGTTTGATTGAGGTTTGAACCCTTGCTGTTTAGGTTATGATTTGTAGTCTTTTAAGCTTGAATTGTAGACCATTTTGGCTTTGGAAGACTCGAGGATGCATGCGGAAGAGTCCGAGGCAGCAAGGAAGCAACAAAGTCCGGGAAAGAGAATTCCGAGTGATGCGCTCGCATCACTCGCTTGCCGAATCGGTCGGCTTGGTCGGTGAACCATTACGGGAATTTCTGAAGTTTCACCCATTCGCCCATCTTAACCCCACCCAAACCCATCCTAAACTAATCCTAAACCTTCCTAACTATCTTAGGTTAGGTCCTAAACATCTAATTGAGTTTTAGAGGTGGATTATGTTAAGTTAATCAAAGGAAACAACCCTATCACTTAAACATAAACCCACTTACCTTCCTAATCTATTTGAAGCCCTAACACTTCATTAACCTCCCATTTTCTGCCTATCACTTCTAAAAACGTGGGAACTTCTTGGAGAGATTGAGAGGGAGTTTTCTAGGTTCTTGTGAGCCCATCCTTGGAGGCCATAGATAGAGACCTTCATTCCACAATCCACACCAAAGATTTAAAGATGAGGTTGAGGAGAACAAATCCCACCGATTGGAATTCCGAAATTGTAGCCTGAAGGGGCTGATTTGAGGTAAGTTGCTACATCTCTTCCTCTTTCTTTTTGCCCCATTGACCCTAGGGAAAACAATCATTGTGCTATGTGAGGTCAACGGGTGCATTCTAGGCTTTTTAGAGATGTCATGAACCCCTAGATGTCTAAATGATGATTTTGCTTGGATGAACTTACTTGAGAACTTGATTAGCATGATATTCATGTGTAGAGTAGTGTATTCATCCTTGCTATGTGATTTATTCAAGTATTGTAAGTATGATTGGTGAGGTGACTTGAATGGGTATATGCCCAAATGTTGATTTTGGTTGGTTAGACTTGCTTAAAACCTTGATTAGTATAATATACATGTGTAGTATAGTATATTAATCCATTTTATGTGAATTATTCATGTTTTGTGGGCATGGTTGATGAAGTGACCTAAATGGGTTTATGCACAAAAATGGGAATTTGCTCTATGTTGTCTTGTTAAGTGTTTTGTTGGGATTATGTGGGTTTAATGAGCTTGGGAATATGGTCATTGACAATAGTTATGAACATAGGAGGGTATTGTAGCCCATGCTTCTATGCCCTAATTTTTGGAAAGTGTAGTTTGGACTCAACGGAGTCAACCTTTGGGTTAGTATGAATTTAAGGAACTAAAATCCTAAGTCCTACGGAAATTGGGGTAGAATTAATGGAGGTTAAGCCTCCAAGAATCTTAGAAGTGTATGAAGGACACTTGATTATGAGAGCTAATATGATTCTCTAATGTGAATTTATGCTAGTTTTGAATGAAATGCATGACTAGTTTGATGGTAGAGTATGTGCGTACTTGTTTTTGATCATATGAGTATATATTACTTGTGCTTGGGTTTTGAGTCTAGCTGGAGTCGGTTTGTTGAGTCTTTGGCGGGGCGATGCATCGTCATCACAAATTGTGGGATTCGTGATCGCGATGGATCGCCGTGCCGGGTTGCCTACACCCCTCCATCGATGGCCACAATGGGGAAGTAGTTCATCTTAGTTGTAGTAATACACATGACTTTGATAACTATGGAACTCGAAAGGATTGACTCGGGACGCCGATATCCACCTAAAGGGTTATCGAGGACACATAAAGGTTTGCACATGTTTTATAGGAGCGACACGTCTGAAAGGAATGGTAACGGTATTATATCTCTTTTATATGAATTGACCTCACAAGTACTTATGTGAATAATGTGCTATGTGAATATGATATGATATGATGGTTAAGATGGTTTCATAAATTGTTATACTTTATGGATAACATGACATTTAATGTTGTTAAGCATATATGCCTTGACATGAACATTAATGGGAATGCTATATTATGCCAATAACATGATTTATTATTGTTAAGTATAAAATGTCTTGACATGATTTTTAATGGAATGTTATACTATAATGATAGTATGATTTATTATTGTTGAGCATGAATACCTTGACATGATCTTTAATATGATGTTATTCTATAATGATAACATGATATATTATTGAGCATGATGCCATGATAGGAAGTTATGTTTAGTAACTTACTAAGTCATTATGACTTACTCCTATTTGTTGATTGTTTTCCTAGATCGAACCGTGCTAATGGCCTGTGAAGTTAGCGTGAAGTTTCCTTTTGGCAAGGTTGCTACCTTAGTTTAGTTTTTTTTTGGGAAGGCGTTGGGGAAAAGTGAAGTTATGTAAACTTCATGATGGGTGGCAAACCTATTTGTGGTTGTAATGTTTATACTTATGTTAAGTTAACACTTGTTTCGTAGCCGACTTGTGTTAGTCGTGCTTGGTGGATGTGATGATTATATCCTAGTTATGTTGTATTGATGGTTAATTTATCATGTTTGTTCTCCCGGCATTTTTTAGCCTGAGTATGTTAGACTAGAGTTTTAGAGTTAGTGTAATGTTGTTCCCGCTATAACGCCGATGACTTGGTTTATTTATTGCTGCTATTATTTATGTTGCATACGTGAGTTTTGCTTTTTACGTGTCAAATGTCGATTTTTGGACCAAGAGATTAATTATCTCTTTGGTTGTATTTAGTTTGAGCTTGTTAGCTCCGCCACCTGATATTATGTTTCGCTCCGCATGTGTTTTAAGTTGTTGGCGATATGCCATGGCGGCCTTACCCATTATTTGTTATTTGCTTGTTGTTATTTGTTTCCCCGATGGCACGATCTTGGGATCTCGCCTGGGATCCGTGTCGGTCGCCATAGTTGGTATCGAGCTATGATTATAAATTTAGCTTTCACCCTGATAGGTTCCTTGGCTTAGGGGTTGGTTTTGTCTCGATAGATTTATTTTAACGCCGAGTGTTATCAGTAGTTAAGATGGTTGATACTAGAGCGGTGCTAGTATCGAGGTGGTACCGGTAGAGGTGCCTGGTAGAGGTGCGTACGGTGGCGAAAATGCCAGATCCGTAAACGTAATATTCCTCCACTTCGACACGGAGGAGCAGCTTTGAGGCTATGGCTACCATGTATCGAGGGCATGCTTGCTATGATGAATGAAATGAACCAAAGGGGATTTGGTAGAGTTGAGCCACAACAAGTACCACAGCCAGAGCCACAGCCAGAACCGGAAGTTGAGAGACGAGAGCGGATGCTAGACATCATGGAAATTCTCTCGCTGAGAAGTTTGTGAATTTGAAGCCGAGATAGTTTGATGGGGAGCCGAATGCTTTGCAAAAGCTGAGTTATGGATTGAGCACTTGGAGAAGATATTTGCACCTTTGGGTTGTGATGATGAGCAAAAGGTTGTGTTGGCAGTATTCAAGCTAGAGGGTGCAGCGGAGCATTGGTGACAAGTGCTTAGGGAGAATTGGGACATGCTTAGAGTTCCTCACATATGGCCTAACTTTGTTCGGGAGTTTAGAGCTTCTTATGTACTGAAGTTGTTCGAGAGAGAGAGAGAAGGAATTTCTTGATTTGGTGCAGTGGAAGCTTTGATGCCTCACAATATTCGGCAAGATTCATAGAGTTGGCTCACTATTGCATTGCTTGATTCGGATGAGGCTAGGAGGACTAAGAAATTTGTGAAGGGTTTGAGGACTGAGTTCAGGAAGCAGTTGCTATCTCATCAGTTTGTGGAGTATAGGAAGGCAGTTGATAGGGCCTACATCATTGAGAGGGATATTGAGGAGCATCGTGCTATGCATATTTCAGGTTCTTCTCAGCAGGGTTAGCAGTCTTTTGGGAGAGGTAATGGATCGAGTCACCGAGGAAATTATAGTGGGAGCAATGATCGCAAGAAAGGAAATGGCAAATCTAATTATGAAGGGCATGCGAAGAATCAGTCGAGTGGTAAAGGGGCTAGTACTACACCTACTCAGGGAGATCGTAGTGTGGTATTGGTTTTCTCTTATTGTTCGAAGATAGGGCACACGGAGGATAGATGCTGGGGCAAGAATGGAGCACCCATGGAGTGCTACTACTATGGAGCTTCGGGGCACATGAAGAAGAATTGTCCTAAATTGAAGAATAACCAGTCAGGAGGTTCGAGTCAGCCTACAGTTGGGATGAAGAGGGATAGCGATGGTAAAGTGAAGGCGAGGGTACGTGTTTGCTCTAGATCAGAGGGGAGTGCCTGAGTCTACGACAGTTATTAGAGGTACCGTTTCTATCTTCGGTAGTGAGGCTCGTGTACTCATAGATCCATGATCATCACATTCGTATGTTGTATCGCATTTTGTTGACAAGTTGTGTGTTATGCCTCAGTCTTTGCCTTATGTGCTTGAAGTATCTACCCCGCTTGGGGAATGTTTATTGGCTTCAGATATTTATAGGGCATGTGATGTACTTGTGGATGAACATGTTTTGCAAGCGGATTTGGTGGTGTTTCCACTTCGTGATTTCGATGTGATACTTGGCATGGATTGGTTGTGTACATATCATGCATTGGTGGATTGCCATAGTAAGAGGGTTACTTTTGCTTTGCTTGGCGTTCCTAAATTTGTATTCTTGGGAGATAATGCACCTAGTGGTTTGCGCGTCATTTATGCTTTTAAGGCTAGGAAATTGTTGTCGCGTGGGTGCACGGGGTATCTTGCATGTGTAGTGGATAAACGGGTTTCTACTTCCAATCTTGAAGATGTGCCGGTTATGTGTTAATTTCCGGATGTTTTCTCTACGGATTTTAGGATGCCTCCGAATAGGGAGATTGAATTTTGCATCGAGTTGTTGCCGGGGACTACACCGATATCGAAGGCGCCGTATAGGATGGCACCTATGGAGTTGAAGGAGTTGAAGGTTCAGTTGCAAGAGCTCCTTGACATTGGCTTTATCAAGCCAAGTGTATCGCCTTGGGGTGCGCCGGTATTGTTTGTGAGGAAGAAAGATGGGAGCCTTAGGTTGTGCATTGATTACCGGGAGTTGAACAAAGCGACGATAAAGAACAAGTATCCGTTGCCACATATAGATGACTTGTTTGATCAATTGCAAGGATCGGTGGTCTATTCTAAGCTTGATTTGAGATTCGGGTATCATCAATTGAAGGTTAGAGCCGAGGATGTTCAGCGCCGCCGCACGAGGTATGGGCACTATGAGTTTATGGTGATGCCATTTGGGTTGACTAATGCGCCGACGGTGTTTATGGATTTGATGAACCGGGTGTTCCATAATTTTCTTGATTGCTTCGTGGTGGTTTTCTTAGACGATATTCTTGTGTATTCTAAGTCTCGGGATGAGCATGCACAACATTTGAAGATGGTCTTGTCGATTCTTCGGGAGAGGCAACTCTACGCCAAGTTTAGTAAGTGTGCTTTTTGGTAGAGGAGGTTTCATTTTTGGGGCACGTTGTTTCTAGTGCCGGGAAAGCGGTGGATCCTTCTAAGGTTGAGGCAGTGATGAATTGGAGGAGACCGACCACAGTTACGGAAGTTAGGAGTTTCTTGGGGCTAGCCGGTTATTATCGAAGGTTTATAGAGGGATTTTCGAAGATTTCTACGCCGATGAAAAATTTGACCCAAAAGAAGACCGCATTTGTTTGGAATGATAAGTGTGAAGAAAGTTTCCAAGAGTTGAAGAAGAAGTTGACTACGGCATCGGTTTTAGCATTGCCTAGAGGAGGTGATAATTTTGTGGTTTATAGTGATGCATCGAAAGAAGGATTGGGTTGTGTTCTTATGCAGAATGGAAAGGTGATTGCTTATGCTTCAAGGAAGTTGTCTCCTTATGAGATGAATTATCCCACACATGATCTCGAGCTAGCGGCGATCATATTTGCTTTGCAAAATGGAAGCATTATTTGTATGGGTCGAAGTTTGAGATTTTCACGGATCACAAGAGTTTGAAATATCTCTTCTCGCAAAAAGAATTGAATATGAGACAACGGAGATGGATGCACATGTATAAATGTTAGAGACCATTCATAACATCATTAACATGATTTAAATGTTGATTGAAAGCTTGTTGCATCGTCAGTTTGGTTGCTAGTTTGCTTCTAGTCGTTAACCTTCTTCGTTTGGCCTTTACGGTTGTTGTTCGGGAGTGTTCTTCGTGAGTTCTTGACCATGTTTGATTGAGGTTTGAACCCTTGATGTTTAGGTTGTGATTTGTAGTCTTTTAAGCTTGAATTGTAGACCATTTTGGCTTTGGAAGACTCGAGGATGCATGCGGGAGAGTCCGAGGCCGAGCAAGGAAGCAACAAAAGTCGGGAAAGAGAATTCTAGAGTGATGCGCTCGCATCACTTCTTGCCCAAGCGACCGCATTAGTCAGTGATCCCTGTTACGGGAATTTCTGAAGTTTCACCCATTCGCCCATCTTAACCCCACCCAACCCATCCTAAACTAATCCTAAACCTTCCTAACTATCTTAGGTTAGGTCCTAAACATCTAATTGAGTTTTAGAGGTGGATTATTGGGGTTAATCAAAGGGAAACAACCCTATCACTTAAACATAAACCCACTTACCTTCCTAATCTATTTGAAGCCCTAACACTTCATTAACCTCCCATTTTCTGCCTATCACTTCTAAAAAACGTGGGGAACTTCTTGGAGAGATTGAGAGGGAGTTTTCTAGGGTTCTTCAGAGCCCATCCTTGGAGGCCATAGATAGAGACCTTCATTCCACAATCCACACCATAGATTTAAAGAGGAGGTTGAGGAGAACAAATCCCACTGATTGGAATTCCGAAATTGTAGCCTGAAGGGGCTGATTTGAGGTAAGTTGCTACATCTCTTCCTCTTTCTTTTTGCCCCATTGACCCTAGGGAAAACAATCATTGTGCTATGTGAGATCAATGGGTGCATTCTAGGGCTTTTTAGAGATGTCATGAACCCTAGATGTCTAAATGATGATTTTGCTTGGATGAACTTACTTGAGAACTTGATTAGCATGATATTCATGTGTAGAGTAGTGTATTCATCCTTGCTATGTGATTTATTCAAGTATTGTAAGTATGATTGGTGAGGTGACTTGAATGGGTATATGCCCAAATGTTGATTTTGGTTGGTTAGACTTGCTTAAAACCTTGATTAGTATAATATACATGTGTAGTATAGTATATTAATCCATTTTATGTGAATTATTCATGTTTTGTGGGCATGGTTGGTGAAGTGACCTAAATGCGTTTATGCACAAAAATGGGAATTTGCTCTATGTTGTCTTGTTAAGTGTTTTGTTGGGATTATGTGGGTTTAATGAGCTTGGGAATATGGTCATTGACAATAGTTATGAACATAGGAGGGTATTGTAGCCCATGCTTCTATGCCCTAATTTTTGGAAAGTGTAGTTTGGACTCAACGGAGTCAACCTTTGGGTTAGTATGAATTTAAGGAACTAAAATCCTAAGTCCTACGGAAATTGGGGTAGAATTAATGGAGGTTAAGCCTCCAAGAATCTTAGAAGTGTATGAAGGACACTTGATTATGAGAGCTAATATGATTCTCTAATGTGAATTTATGCTAGTTTTGAATGAAATGCATGACTAGTTTGATGGTAGAGTATGTGCCTACTTGTTTTTGATCATATGAGTATATATTACTTGTGCTTGGGTTTTGAGTCTAGCTGGAGTCGGTTTGTTGAGTCTTTGGCGGGGCGATGCATCGTCATCACAAATTGTGGGATTCGTGATCGCGATGGATCGCCGTGCCGGGTTGCGTACACCCCTCCATCGATGGCCACAATGGGGAAGTAGTTCATCTTAGTTGTAGTAATACACATGACTTTGATAACTATGGAACTCGAGCGGGGATTGACTCGGGGACGTCGATATCCACGAAAGGGTTATCGAGGACACATAAAGGTTTGCACATGTTTTTATAGGAGCGACACGTCGGAAAGGAATGGTAACGGTATCATATCTCTTTTATATGAATTGACTCACAAGTACTTATGTGAATAATGTGCTATGTGAATATGATATGATATGATGGTTGAGATGGTTTCATAAATTGTTATACTTTATGGATAACATGACATTTAATGTTGTTAAGCATATATGCCTTGACATGAACATTAATGGGAATGCTATATTATGCCAATAACATGATTTATTATTGTTAAGCATAAAATGTCTTGACATGATTTTTAATGGAATGTTATACTATAATGATAGTATGATTTATTATTGTTGAGCATGAATACCTTGACATGATCTTTAATATGATGTTATTCTATAATGATAACATGATATATTATTATTGAGCATGATGCCATGATAGGAAGTTATGTTTAGTAACTTACTAAGTCATTATGACTTACTCCTATTTGTTGATTGTTTTCCCTAGATCCGAACCGTGCTAGCGGGTCGAAGTGATTGTCGAGTTCGTTAGTGAAGTTTCCTTTTTGGCAAGGTTGCTACCTTAGTTTAGTTTTTTTTTCTTTTGGGAAGGACGTTGGGAAAAGTGAAGTTATGTAAACTTCATGATGGGTGGCAAACCTATTTGTGGTTGTAATGTTTATACTTATGTTGGTTAACACTTGTTCTTTGGTAGCCGACTTGTGTTAGTCGTGCTTGGTGGATGTGATGATTATATCCTAGTTATGTTGTATTGATGGTTAATTTATCATGTTTGTTCTCCGGCATTTTTTTAGCCGTTGAGTATGTTAGACTAGAGTTTTAGAGTTAGTGTAATGTTGGGTTCCGGCTATAACGTCGCCGATGACTTGGTTTATTTGTTGCTATATATTTATGTTGCATGACAGGGAGTTTTGCTTTACGTGCCCAATGTTGCGGCACGTGCGTCGATTTTTTGGACCAAGAGATTAATTATCTCTTTGGTTGTATTTAGTTTGAGCTTGTTAGCTCGGGCGCCACTGTGATATTATGTTTCGCTTCCGCATGTGTTTTAAGTTGTTGGCGTATTGCCGTTATGGCCTTACCCATTATTTGTTATTTGCTTGTTGTTATTTGTTTCCCGATGGCACGATCTTGGGATCTCGTCTTGGGATCCAGGTCGGGTCGTCATAGTTGGTATCAGAGCTATGATTATAAATTTAGCTTTCACCCGGGATAGGTTCCTTGGCTTAGGGGGTTGGTTTTGTCTGATAGATTTATTTTAACGTCGAGTGTTATTGTAGGTTAAGATGGTTGATACTAGAGCTGGTGCTAGTACTGGAGGTGGTACCGGTAGAGGTGCCGGTAGAGGTGCAGACGGTGGCAGAAATGCCAATGAGATCCGTAAACAGAATATTCCTCCACTTCGGACACCGGAGGAGCAGTTTGAGGCTATGGCTACCATGTATCGGGGCATGCTTGCTATGATGAATGAAATGAACCAAAGGGGATTTGGTAGAGTTGAGCCACAACAAGTACCACAGCCAGAGCCACAGCCAGAACCGGAAGTTGAGAGACAGAGGCAGGATGCTAGACATCATGGAAATTCTCTGCTTGAGAAGTTTGTGAATTTGAAGCCGAGATAGTTTGATGGGGAGCCGAATGCTGCAAAAGCTGAGTTATGGATTGAGCACTTGGAGAAGATATTTGCACCTTTGGGTTGTGATGATGAGCAAAAGGTTGTGTTGGCAGTATTCAAGCTAGAGGGTGCAGCGGAGCATTGGTGACAAGTGCTTAGGGAGAATTGGGACATGCTTAGAGTTCCTCACATATGGCCTAACTTTGTTCGGGAGTTTAGAGCTTCTTATGTACCTGAAGTTGTTCGAGAGAAGAGAGAGAAGGAATTTCTTGATTTGGTGCAGGGAAGCCTGACTGTCTCACAGTATTCGGCAAGATTCATAGAGTTGGCTCACTATTGCACACACTTGATTCCGGATGAGGCTAGGAGGACTAAGAAATTTGTGAAGGGTTTGAGGACTGAGTTCAGGAAGCAGCTGCTATCTCATCAGTTTGTGGAGTATAGGAAGGCAGTTGATAGGGCCTACATCATTGAGAGGGATATTGAGGAGCATCGTGCTATGCATATTTCAGGTTCTTCTCAGCAGGGTTAGCAGTCTTTTGGGAGAGGTAATGGATCGAGTCACCGAGGAAATTATAGTGGGAGCAATGATCGCAAGAAAGGAAATGGCAAATCTAATTATGAAGGGCATGCGAAGAATCAGTCGAGTGGTAAAGGGGCTAGTACTACACCTACTCAGGGAGATCGTAGTGTGGTATTGGTTTTCTCTTATTGTTCGAAGATAGGGCACACGGAGGATAGATGCTGGGGCAAGAATGGAGCACCCATGGAGTGCTACTACTATGGAGCTTCGGGGCACATGAAGAAGAATTGTCCTAAATTGAAGAATAACCAGTCAGGAGGTTCGAGTCAGCCTACAGTTGGGATGAAGAGGGATAGCGATGGTAAAGTGAAGGTGCAGGGCCACGTGTTTGCTCTAGATCAGAGGGGAGTGCCTGAGTCTACGACAGTTATTAGAGGTACCGTTTCTATCTTCGGTAGTGAGGCTCGTGTACTCATAGATCCATGATCATCACATTCGTATGTTGTATCGCATTTTGTTGACAAGTTGTGTGTTATGCCTCAGTCTTTGCCTTATGTGCTTGAAGTATCTACCCCGCTTGGGGAATGTTTATTGGCTTCAGATATTTATAGGGCATGTGATGTACTTGTGGATGAACATGTTTTGCAAGCGGATTTGGTGGTGTTTCCACTTCGTGATTTCGATGTGATACTTGGCATGGATTGGTTGTGTACATATCATGCATTGGTGGATTGCCATAGTAAGAGGGTTACTTTTGCTTTGCTTGGCGTTCCTAAATTTGTATTCTTGGGAGATAATGCACCTAGTGGTTTGCGCGTCATTTATGCTTTTAAGGCTAGGAAATTGTTGTCGCGTGGGTGCACGGGGTATCTTGCATGTGTAGTGGATAAACGGGTTTCTACTTCCAATCTTGAAGATGTGCCGGTTATGTGTTAATTTCCGGATGTTTTCTAAGGATTTTAGGATGCCTCCGAATAGGAGATTGAATTTTGCATCGAGTTGTTGCCGGGACTACACCGATATCGAAGGCGCCGTATAGGATGGCACCTATGGAGTTGAAGGAGTTGAAGGTTCGCTTGCAAGAGCTCCTTGACATTGGCTTTATCAAGCCAAGTGTATCGCCTGGGTGCGCCGGTATTGTTTGTGAGGAAGAAAGATGGGAGCCTTAGGTTGTGCATTGATTACCGGAGTTGAACAAAGCGACGATAAAGAACAAGTATCCGTTGCCACATATAGATGACTTGTTTGATCAATTGCAAGGATCGGTGGTCTATTCTAAGCTTGATTTGAGATTCGGGTATCATCAATTGAAGGTTAGAGCCGAGGATGTTCCGAAAACTGCTTTTCGCACGAGGTATGGGCACTATGAGTTTATGGTGATGCCATTTGGGTTGACTAATGCGCCGACGGTGTTTATGGATTTGATGAACCGGGTGTTCCATAATTTTCTTGATTGCTTCGTGGTGGTTTTCTTAGACGATATTCTTGTGTATTCTAAGTCTCGGGATGAGCATGCACAACATTTGAAGATGGTCTTGTCGATTCTTCGGGAGAGGCAACTCTACGCCAAGTTTAGTAAGTGTGCTTTTTGGTAGAGGAGGTTTCATTTTTGGGGCACGTTGTTTCTAGTGCCGGGAAAGCGGTGGATCCTTCTAAGGTTGAGGCAGTGATGAATTGGAGGAGACCGACCACAGTTACGGAAGTTAGGAGTTTCTTGGGGCTAGCCGGTTATTATCGAAGGTTTATAGAGGGATTTTCGAAGATTTCTACGCCGATGAAAAATTTGACCCAAAAGAAGACCGCATTTGTTTGGAATGATAAGTGTGAAGAAAGTTTCCAAGAGTTGAAGAAGAAGTTGACTACGGCATCGGTTTTAGCATTGCCTAGAGGAGGTGATAATTTTGTGGTTTATAGTGATGCATCGAAAGAAGGATTGGGTTGTGTTCTTATGCAGAATGGAAAGGTGATTGCTTATGCTTCAAGGAAGTTGTCTCCTTATGAGATGAATTATCCCACACATGATCTCGAGCTAGCGGCGATCATATTTGCTTTGCACAAATGGAAGCATTATTTGTATGGGTCGAAGTTTGAGATTTTCACGGATCACAAGAGTTTGAAATATCTCTTCTCGCAAAAAGAATTGAATATGAGACAACGGAGATGGATGCACATGTATAAATGTTAGAGACCATTCATAACATCATTAACATGATTTAAATGTTGATTGAAAGCTTGTTGCATCGTCCGCTTGGTTGCTAGTTTGCTTCTAGTCGTTAACCTTCTTCGCTTGGCCTTTACGGTTGTTGTTCGGGAGTGTTCTTCGTGAGTTCTTGACCATGTTTGATTGAGGTTTGAACCCTTGATGTTTAGGTTGTGATTTGTAGTCTTTTAAGCTTGAATTGTAGACCATTTTGGCTTTGGAAGACTCGAGGATGCATGCGGGAGAGTCCGAGGCCGAGCAAGGAAGCAACAAAAGTCGGGAAAGAGAATTCTAGAGTGATGCGCTCGCATCACTTCTTGCCCAAGCGACCGCATTAGTCAGTGATCCCTGTTACGTTACGGAAGTTTCACCCATTTCACCCATTCGCCCATCTTAACCCCACCCAACCCATCCTAAACTAATCCTAAACCTTCCTAACTATCTTAGGTTAGGTCCTAAACATCTAATTGAGTTTTAGAGGTGGATTATTGGGGTTAATCAAAGGGAAACAACCCTATCACTTAAACATAAACCCACTTACCTTCCTAATCTATTTGAAGCCCTAACACTTCATTAACCTCCCATTTTCTGCCTATCACTTCTAAAAACGTGGGGAACTTCTTGGAGAGATTGAGAGGGAGTTTTCTAGGGTTCTTCAGAGCCCATCCTTGGAGGCCATAGATAGAGACCTTCATTCCACAATCCACACCATAGATTTAAAGAGGAGGTTGAGGAGAACAAATCCCACTGATTGGAATTCGAAATTGTAGCTGAAGGGGCTGATTTGAGGTAAGTTGCTACATCTCTTCCTCTTTCTTTTTGCCCCATTGACCCTAGGGAAAACAATCATTGTGCTATGTGAGATCAATGGGTGCATTCTAGGGCTTTTTAGAGATGTCATGAACCCTAGATGTCTAAATGATGATTTTGCTTGGATGAACTTACTTGAGAACTTGATTAGCATGATATTCATGTGTAGAGTAGTGTATTCATCCTTGCTATGTGATTTATTCAAGTATTGTAAGTATGATTGGTGAGGTGACTTGAATGGGTATATGCCCAAATGTTGATTTTGGTTGGTTAGACTTGCTTAAAACCTTGATTAGTATAATATACATGTGTAGTATAGTATATTAATCCATTTTATGTGAATTATTCATGTTTTGTGGGCATGGTTGGTGAAGTGACCTAAATGCGTTTATGCACAAAAATGGGAATTTGCTCTATGTTGTCTTGTTAAGTGTTTTGTTGGGATTATGTGGGTTTAATGAGCTTGGGAATATGGTCATTGACAATAGTTATGAACATAGGAGGGTATTGTAGCCCATGCTTCTATGCCCTAATTTTTGGAAAGTGTAGTTTGGACTCAACGGAGTCAACCTTTGGGTTAGTATGAATTTAAGGAACTAAAATCCTAAGTCCTACGGAAATTGGGGTAGAATTAATGGAGGTTAAGCCTCCAAGAATCTTAGAAGTGTATGAAGGACACTTGATTATGAGAGCTAATATGATTCTCTAATGTGAATTTATGCTAGTTGTGAATGAAATGCATGACTAGTTTGATGGTAGAGTATGTGCCTACATGTTTTTGAGAAATATGAGTATATATTACTTGTGCTTGGGTTTTGAGTCCAGCTGGAGTCGGTTTGTTGAGTCTTTGGCGGGATGATGCATCGTCTTCACAAATTGTGGGATTTGTGACCACGATGGATCGCCGTGCCGGGTTGCACACACCCCTCCATCGATGGCCACGGTGGGGAAGTAGTTCATCTTTGTTGTAGTAATACACATGACTTTGATAACTATGGAACTCGAGCCGGGATTGACTCGGGGACGTCGAAATCCATGAAAGGGATATCGAGGGCACATAAAGGTTTGCACGTGTTTTTGCAGGTGCGACACGGCTGAAAGGAATGATAACGGTATCATATCTCTTTTATATGAATTGACTCACAAGTACTTATGTGAATAATGTGCTATGTGAATATGATATGATATGATGGTTGAGATCGATGGTTTCATAAATTGTTATACTTTATGGATAACATGACATTTAAGGTTGTTAAGCATATATGCCTTGACATGAACATTAATGGGAATGCTATATTATGCCAATAACATGATTTATTATTGTTAAGCATAAAATGTCTTGACATGATTTTTAATGGAATGTTATACTATAATGATAGTATGATTTATTATTGTTGAGCATGAATACCTTGACATGATCTTTAATATGATGTTATTCTATAATGATAACATGATATATTATTATTGAGCATGATGCCATGATAGGAAGTTATGTTTAGTAACTTACTAAGTCATTATGACTTACTCCTATTTGTTGATTGTTTTCCCTAGATCCGAACCGTGCTAGCGGGTCGAAGTGATTGCCGAGTTCGTTGGTGAAGTTTGCTTTTTGGCAAGGTTGCTACCTTAGTTTAGTTCATGAAATGGCTAAGACTCCCAAGTTAGTTGACAATAAACTTAAAGGAATTCTGCCTAATCTTCCTAAAACAGTTAACAACAGACCAGCCAAGGCTAAGTTTGCTAGTAACAAAAGGAAGGTTCAACAGAAACCAACTAAGTCTACTGTCAATAAGCTAGCTGAACCCAAGACTACTGTTAGGAATAAGGAAAGTCACAAGCACTCTACAGCTAAAGCTAATCACTGTCCTCCATGGAACTTCCATCTTTGTCATTCTTGCAATTGCTTAGGCCATCTGGCCCCAGAATGCCTGTTCAGGTTCACACCAAAATCTAAGAGACCTAGTTCTCTCAAGGTTAGACAGGTATGGGTCCCAAAAGGTTACTAATTCTCATGACCCAAAAGAAAATAAAGGAGACCATGTTTCTTTTGAATTTTTCAGGTCTGCTTCATGGCTATAGATTCAAATGATAAAGACATCTGGTACCTCGATAGTGGCTATTCAAGGCACATGTCAGTGAACATAAGTCTACTCTCAAATATAGCTGAAGCGAAAGGTCCTATGGTGATTTTCGGCGACAATGCAAGAGGGAAAACAATTAGGTATGACTCAATCACTAGAGGAAGTCTCTCCATCAACAAGGTTTCTCTAGTAGATGGCTTAAAGCATAATCTTCTGAGCATATCCCAATTATGCGACAAAGGACTCATATGCCAATTCTCCTCCAACCAATGTCTCATCAAAGATCGTGAATCCAACTCAACATTACTGACCGACAATAGACAAGGAAACGTCTATGTCGTGGACTTAAACCTTCTAGGGAGATCCTCCAGCCTTTGCCTAGTTGCTAACAACATTCGCGACAACGCTTGGCTTCGGCACAGCTGGTTTCAGCGTGCCTCGCCACCTCAACTTCAAGTACCTCTCCAAGCTCTCCAAAGATGGGCTTGTCAAAAGTCTACCTACTGTTCCGCCGACCACCGACCAGAAGTTGCAAGGCTTTCCATCTAGGAAACTCTCTCCAAGTCTTCCTTCAAAAGCAAGTCGGTCATGTCAACTTCCGGACCTCTCAACTCTCACACGCATGGATCTCTTTGGACCAATCACTACAGTCAGTATCTTTGGAGACAAGTATACACTTCTAGTAGTTGATGACTACTCTAGATTCATCTGGATCGAAACAATGACCTCAAAGGATGAGACATATGATCTAGTCACTGCTCTTTTCAGAAGACTTCAAACTTAAAAGCTTGAAGACATTAGTGACATCAAATCAGACAACGACACCAAATTCAAAAACAACAGTGTTGAAAGATACTGTGATAACCACGAGGATCGGCCACAACTTCTCTCTCTTGGAACTCCTCAACAAAAGCAGTGTAGGCTGAGCGGAAGGAAGAACACTCATTGAAGCGGCCAAGAACTATGTTGGCTAAATACTTCCTCAAGCGTGTCTTAAATCAACTCAGGCGGGCGGCTGTTTTACCCAGAAATCGATCCTGATAAATAAATTTCATAATAAAACTCTATGAAATATAGAGAGGAAGATCCCCAAATATAGGATTTTTCAAAATCTTATTTTGTAAATGTTTTATTCTATATAATGAATGAGAATATAGAGGTAAATTTGATTCAAAAAAATCGGAGCGAAGGAATTACGGAATTTTTCTAAACATTCAAAATTCAAAAGCATTTCGCATATTTAATAAAACTTCTTTGAAAATCTTAGAATTTGTGCATGTTACTTTTGATGAATATGATTTATTAGAGCCACATGTGGCTTCAAATGTTGCTGATGATTCTGATGATGTTGATACATGTACAAATAGGGCATTTACTTCTACTTCACAGATCGAATCCTCACTGCTGAGACTCTTCTAGTGCTAATATAGCACCGGAGCACTTCAACTCTTGGCGTAGCTCTTCCGGCCCTTCAATGACCACGATCCCATCTATTTTGTTCTACCCCAAACAGCTTTGCAAATCACTCACCCTTCTTTTTCACCAGAAAATGAAGGTCTTCAAGATCCTATCTATTTAGAACCCGATTTTGGTGAATCTCCTTCTCTACCCACTCCGAATCTTTAAAGGAAGAACTCACGAAGTGATCTTTGATCGATGTATTTTATACGTCGATTTTATATATACGTGACTTGAATTAGGCTATTTCATGAGTCTTTTTAGTCTAATATGTTTTTGGTGAGTTTTGTAAGTTTTGGATTGTTCGTGAAAATACGAGAAACTCAGGGTTGTAAGTGCAAATTACAAAAGAAAAATTGAAGAAAATAAAGAATGCGTCAATACGGACACCTTGCGGGCATAAGGTGCCTGCGGCATAAGGTAAGCGTACGTCCCTCAAGCCGGTCGAAGAGCCAGCACACTGCTGAGACCTTGCGGACGCAAGTATCCAGCACTGCGGCCAGGTGGCGGGGAATCTGCGCGAGTCGGGTTTTCACACAGTCATTCGATTCGATCACAACTCCCAAGTATATAGAAGTCGGATGCAGAGCCTAGGCATAAGGAGGGCATGGAAGCTCTCTCTACATAGATTTTAGGTAGTTTTAGATTGTATAACATAATTAGGTTTTGTAATTTCAAGTATTGAAGATCAAATCATGTCTTCCATCATCTTCATGTCTTGTTCAGTCGTTATGATGAACTAAATCATCCACAATCTAGGAGGTGGGAGGTAACTTGTATCAATTTATGTTTTGATTCTCATATTTATGTTTATTCAATGCTTGTTGATTGTGTTGTTTATCAATCCCTTTATTATTTCGCTTTGAACAAATGAATGTAATCGCAAATAATATAAGGCTTAGAGGTGCCGGATACTGTGCATATGTCGTACAGCGGCTCACCAACACAATAAATTGGACCTATCGAGCACGAGAGTGATAAGTTAGGACCAGGTTCTTACATGATCTAGGTGACAGATAGATCATAAATCTGAGAGCTAGATTACAGTTCACGTGCTTAGGATATGGAATGGGTGAATTTTGCGGGGAGGAGGCTGAACCAATTGTTCAGACAGCCATATCTATTTTTAGTGAGCAGAACCAAGACATTGAATGACATTATTATGAATTGAACATAAAGGAGATATAAGTGAAACCCAGAATCCTAGATTTCCACTCACCATAAGATCTTCATATCTGTTATTACTGTCTAATTAGTTAACATCTATAACTAGTAAATTAGAATAGAATTAAACATAAAAAAACCCTTAGGTTAATAATTTGCTATCTATAACGCCTTTGTTCGTGATCACTTGTCGTGGGTTCGACCCTTGCTTCAGAGTCTATTCTATAATAGTCTTGTACACTTGCAAGGAAATAGATAAAATAAAACATCGATCAATCTTCCTCAATACATTGAAACTAGAGATCACCCCATCTCTCAAATCATTGGTGATCTCACTTAAGAGTTCGTGCGAAATAGAGTTCGAAATAAGACTATGTTTGCATTCGCATTCGTACCTGAAAATCGAGCCAAAGAAGATTGATGAAGCCATCGAAGATCATTCTTGGATTGAAGCTATGCGAAGAAGCTGAACCGGTTTGAAAGATGCAATGTGTGGAGCTTAGTTCAAAGACCTCTTGGCCATCCGGTAATAGGCACAAGTGGGTATTCGAGGAACAAGAGAGATAAAGATGGAAACGTCACGAGAAACAAAGCAAGGCTGGTTGCTCAAGGCTCTGAAGCGGGGAAGAAGAATTGACTTCGATGAAACATTTGCTCTGTTCTTTGGAATCGATCAGATGAGACTTTTCTAACCTATAAATTAGTCATGGACTTTAAAGTATATTAGATGGATGTAAAGAGTGCCTTTCTCAATGGTGATGTTCAAGAAATGGTATCGTTGAACAACCTCCGGGTTTTGTCATTCAAGACAAGCATGATCATGTATACCCACTCAAGAAAGCACTTTCGATGGCCTTAAACAAGGCCCGGAGCTTGGTATGAAACTCTATCAAGTTCTTAATTGAACAAGGATTTGAGAAGAAGAATAGACACAACTATGTTCATCCTCAAGCACAAGGTCATTCTCTTACGATACAAATCTATGTGGGCGACACCATCTTTGGATCAACAAATCAAAGCCTGCAAAAGATTCGAGAAGGCGATGCAAAGCAAGTTCGAGATGAGCATGATGGGGAGGCTCTCTACTTTCTAGGATTTCCAGATTCTTGAGACTTGGGCGAGATCTTCATCGACCAAACCAAATATGAAAGGAACTCATCAAAGAATTTGGGACACCAATGTCCCTGGGCGCCATCTTGACAAAGATGAGAAGGGAAAGCAAGAGCGTGACCAATGTCGAGGAATCATAGGTTAACTTCTTTACCTTACTACCGGTAGGCGATATAATGTTTCTTTGTTTGTGTTTGTGCTAGATTTCGAGGTCCAAAGGAATTACACTTGCTTGCTGCTAAGTATCATCGGATATGTTTCAACCACTACAAATCTGGTATACGTATTCAAAATAGAACAAATTTGATCTAGTTGGATAAGATGCGAACTATGCAGCTTGCAAAGTTAGCGAGAAGCACCGGTGGGACTTGTCAATTTCTTGGAAATAGACTTGTCTCATAGTCATGCAAGAAAGGATCGGTTGCAAACTCTACCAGCGAGACGAATACATTCTTTGCCAGCCGGTATTTTGTCTCAACTACTTTGGATGAAGCAACAACTAAGTGGACTACAACATAAAGGCGTAAATTGTCCCATTATGTGTGACAACACTAGTGCAATTCGGTCTCAAAAGTGATGATACACTCAAAGACAAAGCACATTGATATCCGTTATCACTTCCTCAAACATCATGTGGAAAAAAGGTAACATCAGGCTGGAATACGTTCCAACTGAACATCAATTGGCTGATATTCTCACCAAGCTTGGATGCTACCGAGGTTTGCTTATTTAAGGATCTTGGTATGATTGATCCTACTACTTAAGCTTTGTCTTTAAGTTTTTAAGTTTTCTTTCATACCGGCAGACTTAATTCTTATCTCTGGTAGTCTTAAGCTCTTCGTTTCTAGGTTGTACTTCAATTGTTTTGCCTATTAAAGCGTAAAAGGTTTTCTAAAAAGGAAATGGGGTTAAAAGTCATTTGTTTGTTAAAGTTTGAAAATATATTTAGTTAAAAGCCTTTTGATAGACACATCAATTATCTAAGGCATTTTTCCGCTAAAAATGACTTTTCTCGTTCTTTTAATAGACTTTGAATCGCCTCTTTCACCTCTCTCTAATATTTCTCTCTCTACTCAAACCCTCCTCTCCTCTCTGTCATAACTGCTCCCTCTCTTCTCCAACTATTCCTTGCTTCTTCTTCCTTCAAGCAACAATGGTAAGGGTTTATTTCATTAGTTTCCTATGTTGACATGCTTAAAATTTCTTCTTTTGAGTTATATTGTTAAGAATTCGAAAAACGCTTTGCGTATCTTGGCGGTTTCCGCCATTGTTGTTCATTTCAAAACCTTGAAACTAACAGTTTTCTCTATGCTTTGGATACTCATTTTTACGAATCTTTTGTTAATGTTTCTCTTTTTAGCTCTCCAACATTCAGGGTTTCAAATTTTTCGTTTAAAATTTATTTCCTAAAAATGAAATCTTTGATTGTTTGTTCGGTCTTGAGAAAAGCTCTAATTCCTAAAAATTTCTTTTGTAGGTGAAATCATCTGCAAAATCTAAAACCGACAAGACGAAGGTGCTTGACCCAGAAAGCGTCATTCACACTAGCCCTCCGTCAAGCGTCCATGGGTTTCCTCTCTATCCTGGCTTTCACGATATCATTTAGCCTACGGAACCTAAGATGTACACTTTCGGCATGTTCATTGACCTATTGACGGTTCGCACATTGACTGCTTGGGCCAAGATGTGTTATGACATGAACAACTCCAGGGATTCTCCCCCTCTTGTCTCCACGATGAAGACTACAACATCTTTCTCATTGAAGAGTTCTATCGGAATGGAAATTAACCCTAAAACTCCATCCGTCATCCATGGATGGATTAGGTGGTTTTCCTTCTCTCTGCCGCCAGGTGATATCCAAGGTCATCGGCGTTCATTATGGTGGACACATGTAACTTTCCATTGCTAAAGGGGACCAAGCCTCGGAAGCAATGAGGGGGAACCTGCTCGAGGGAACCTCTAGGCAAAATCTTGAGGGAGGCGTCTCTTTCCATCTGATCTTCTTTGTTCTAGCCATCATGGCTGGACAAATCTTCTTCAAGAGGCATGGCCTAGATCTGATGCATTCAAAGAGAGGCGGCCAAATTGTCAAAGACAAGCGACTAACCGATATTCTTCAACAAATACGTTGAAGAATGGGAGAACAAGCGAAGGCATCGAGGGGCTTCCAGGCATGCTGCCGCAATGATAACCAAGCCACTCCAATGATGGTGGCGGTTGTTTATGGAGCGCGGATGATCTTTGCCGGTTAGCTATGCGGCGACCATGGACAGTTAAAAAGGTAACCTCTGGCTGGTCGTGATATCTATCAAGAGGCCAAAGACCTAGCCGAGGAATCACAACACATTCTCAAATGGGCTATGGTCGCCAAGGCCGAGGAAGGCGGCAGTTTCGCGGATGAAGCAGTCTTGGCTCACATATTCGCCAAGACAAAAGCTTATGTAGGCAGAAGGCAAGGCGAGCGGAAATAGATGAGCTTCGAGCCAAATGGATTCGGCGGGAACTAAAGGCCGTGACATGACAAGTGCACGCGCGGCTGCCTGGCGGACAAACATCCATTCCCGACCATCTAACCACGAACCAACAACCTCCCTCCTAGCCATCTCAAACACCCAAATGAAAACCTTCTTACGAGCAACCCTCTCCCACTAAGCTTAACTTGAAGCGGCTAAGTAAAGTCTACCGACAAGCCACCCAGCGGACTGTCATCTGTCGAAGAAGCTATGGATCTCCTATCCGACCATTGAGGCAAGGAGGAAGTCTGGCGACACCTAACCTATGCCCATTCTCAAACCAACCACCGAAGTCATCTCTGAAGGGGAATCAACCCTCGGAGGAGTCACAACCTCGGGAGGAGCCACAAACTCGGGGAGGAGCCTTCTAGATCACCCTCTCCCGGCCCTCCTTCCCCTTTCAACTACTCACCAAACCCTTCACCCCATCTTCACCCAGGCATCCTACATGTGGGTCCCAAGCAGTGCACAATAATAAGCTAGAAGGGGGGGGTTGAATAGCTTATTATACACTTCAAAACTTTTAAGTAAGTTCTTTGAAAGATACTTACAATCTATTGAAAAGATTGAAGTAGCGAGAGTCTTTCAATGAAGGCTGGTTCAAGTGCTCGATAAGGACTACCTGGTAGACCTTAACGGGGTTACTTAAGTTTCTTTGTTTAAGGATAAAGATAAACAAAGTAATAAGGATTGAATAAGCGGACAAGCAGAGAAGAGGAATTAACACAAGTATTTTGGGATGGTTCACTATAAAAGAGTGCTAAATCCACCCAGGCGATCAACCTTGTTTAAAAATAGTGCACTGTTTTCCACTAGATCTATTACAAAGAATATTCCCAATGGATCGTGTACAAAATATTGACTTGTGTTTGGGGGTTAAGGAATTAAATATATGTGTAAGCATGATATTTAATTCGTGTAGAAAGTAGCTTTTTGAATGAAAACAAAAAAGTACAAAAATAAATGTTGATGCCGCTTCTTGTTGTTGATGAGGACTTCTTGATCATTTAGGATCTTTTGAATGCACTTGGTATTAAGACTTTAGAGTTGTTGTATATTTTTGAGCAATTAGTCAAATGTTTCTTCGGTCTTTAATGGCATCATTTATAGCGAGGATAATTCGGAGATCCGTTGGAGAAGGCGAAGACTTAACGTAGGTTGAATGCATTAAATGCATGGGGGGCGTCAATCAAGAATTTCGTCTTCACATATATCGAGTAAGGAATGGGAACGGAGGCTTTTGCGGGCTGGAAGTTGGGCAACGGATGTCGATCTGAGGCCGATGGGTGTCGATGTCATCGCTTTTACCTTTTGCAGTGTTGTGAAAAGTCTTCTGCTTTTAGGAAAGCTGCTTTCGGCCAGTCCGAGATGTCGGGGAATGTCTTAATTTAAATTCAAACTTGATAAAATAAACTTAAATTGATCAGCAGGTTGCTTAGACGTACCATGATTAGATGCCGTTGTAAGCTTGAGCGGTCTTAGGTGAAGTGTTGAAGAGGTCTTCAGGAACTGTGAAGTCCTATAAAAAGTATACAGTTGCCACGCTAATAATCATGGACCCAATTAGCCAGATTTATAAAACTAGTGTAATGTATGAACATATATAAATCTAATTACAATAAGTATCAACAATCTCCTCCTATTTATATCGGCCATCATTACTGACAAGGAGGCTATATGATGAATAATAGCATGTCTAAGAGATTTATTCGGTTTATAACGGAAGACATGCCTCTACTTGCATTAGAGCATCTCAAGTGTAAAGACTAATCTAAGTGCCTGAAAATGTAAGGGAAATCATAGAACATCCACGTAGATTAGTAGTAATCGGTTTAAATAAATTTAAAGCTGAGTGTTTAAATTCTAGCGAGGAGATACTATAATTGAAGAACAAGAATTGTAAAAAGTAGATAATTTTGAAAGCAATTAATCATTTGTATTATAAGCGAGAAGTTTAACTTTTCTGAGTTTTCAATAATGATATCAAAGGTTAAAGAACTGAATGGAATTCCACCCTTTGTCTGTGCCTCTAGCTCTTCTCCCTTCTCTGGGTTAGATCTTGCTTCGCATGTATGGGAAGTGCAGGCTGGAGCAGGCGGTAGAGTCGGATTCTTCCCGCCAAGCATTTGGTTCATTTCTTCCTCCTCAAAGTGATGGCGGATCACGATCACGCCCATTATGTTGAGCATGGGAGCTAGAGGGATGAGCAGGCTTAGACATTGATTTGACATCCATAAACTTCGTGTCTCATACATCCCATGCAGGTCCATACATCTTCTTTGAAATTGGTGAAGAAGAAGCGTTGGTCGTTGGCCTTGGCCATGAGGTTCGGCGTGATGCGTGTAGTAATGCTTGTTAGTTCGCCTGGCGGTTCATAGATAGCGTCGGCCTTGAAAATTTTTAGCATTGGCCGGTGAGAGGAAGATGGTTCTGGCCAATTTGAGATAATGACGATACAGGAGGTGGCCCAGGAAGGAAAAGGGGCGGAAGACATTGGAGAGAGGTGGAGTAGTCGGAAGGGATGGGTTCTTGGGTTGGAGATGTTTTGAGGTGGAAAGGGAGGTGTTGAGGTGGAATTTTCTTGAGGGACCGGAAAGAAGGGACAGGGCTTTCAGTTTCGCAATTGAGGTTGGGGTTGGGGACCCAGTGCAGAGGAGAGAATAGATCTACTCTTGAAGAAAGTTCAACAGCGAGGAATTTGCGGAGAGTCTATTGGTTTGGTAGAAGGGAGTTGGGTTGGTTGAGATGGTGTTGAGGAAGTGGTTTGGTTTGATGAGGCGGTAGGGGTAGATGGGTTAGGAGAGTAGTTGAAGGGTGAAGGAGGAGGAGGGTTCGGGTTCGGGTAGTCTCCTCTTGGGAGGCTCCTCTGGGGATAGACTCCTCAGGAGGGTGTGAGTAGATGACTTAGTAGAATTGGGTAGGTTTGGTGTGACGGTAGAGGTTGGGCGCTGTAGATGGTTGGGCGCCGGTAGATGGTTATTTGGCGGTAGAGGTTGGTAGTAGAGGACTTGGTGCTTGAGACCTCTTTTTTCTTCCTTAGCAAGGCGAATTAGGGGCTCGGTTGCTTCATCGGTAGAGGCGGGGAGTGTCTGCTGGGCTGGTCTTGAGGTTTTACGTAGTCGCCTACGTTTTGGTTGAGGTGAGGGTCTTTGGTGAAGATGAGGATGGTCGTTTGGGTTTAGGAGAAATTTGGGTAGAGGAGGGTGTTGGTTTGGTGGTCTTTGGTTGGGCGATGAAGGTGATGGAGACGTCTGGGCCGTGAACGGCTCCAACTTTCCTTGACTCCTTCCCTTTATTTGGCTGCTTTGCTCCTCGATTCTACTTCTTACGGGGCCTTTTGGCGCCTTACTGCTTGGACCGTAATAGGTGCTGTCTCATCGGCCGGATCTTTGGCTTGTTGATGGAGGATTCTTAACGCTTGGTCGTCAAATTTTGCGAAGCCTTCTTGAAGGTCTTGCTTAGCCATTTCATGCTTCCATGTTGAAGCGTGTAACTATGATTAGCACCGGCGGAGGAAGAAGCGGCCAAGCAGACTTGTCCTTTCAACTTTCCTTAGCTCCTTCCTTATCCATTTGGCTCTTCTTTCACCGGTTGCTACTTGGGTTTTTGGCCTTGGCTTTGCTTGAACCGTAATAGGCTGCTCTACTCATCGGCCGGATCTTTGGCTTGTTGATGGAGGTTCTTAGCAACCGTCAAATTTTGCGAAGCCTTCTTGAAGGTCTTGCTTAATATGCTTCCATGTTGAGCGTGTAACTATGATTAACTTTGCCAGCAATTTGTCGATAGAGGTGGGTGGAAGACCTTTACTGCGGCAACCGCTTGTTCTTTATACTTGTTGAAGAACGAGGCGGTCAGCTGTTTTTCTTTGGCAACCACTATAAGCTCATCTTCCTTTAAGGAAGAGTTGACCTGCTATGTGTCTCGAAGGAGAGCATTGATCAGCCTGACAAATGCGGTTTGCGAGGTGGGGTTGTTCTTGACTCGATCACTTTGCTTTGCATTAAAGATAATAGCGCCCGAGGCAGATACCGAAGGTAAGCGACACTTGTAGATTTAGGCGATGTCTTTGTGAACCTGCTTTGATCGGGTGGCCTTGAGTGGTGAAGCGTCAGGGAATAGATTCCTCGGACATCTTCCATGGTTCCTTGGGGCAACTCCCCTCATTGCTTCCAGGGCATGATCGGCCTCGGCAATTGATTCAAGAGCTCCACGAAATGTACATCAATAATGGTGGAGATGGTCTTAGCGGTGATGGAATAGGGCGACCTCTAATCATCCATGAGCATTTTTATTTTTGAGCTCCGTCCTTTGGTAGAACTCTTGACCAAGAAAATCATGTAGTCTTTGTCGTTGAGGTAGAAAAGTGGAAGAATCCTTGAGGCATTCATGTCGTACGAGGCCTTGACTCCGTGGCAATAGTGCGAGCAATTGGAGGTCAATGC
>CM028383.1:98045531-98148787 GCA_013146195.2 Codonopsis lanceolata
GGCAATGTGAAATGCCCCGACAACTGAGGAGGTCAAGGCTGGTCCGTCATTACTAGGGCCATTTTGTTTGAACATCACCGGCGCGTGAGGGGTTCTCAAGAGGAGGAACCGAAGAAGAAGACAGCTCGTTGGGATTTCCAACGAGGTTGGCGAGCTGTCCTCAAAGCCGATATGAGTAGTCGGCGGTTGGCACGGATGCGTGCCGACAGTGAAATTTTTATTTGAGTTAACACCGTGGGACATAATGTCTCAAATCATTATGGGCTGCCACCGGGCACGATCCCGAGTTTCGTCTCATTCGATTATGAGCTCACCTTGAGTCGAGGCCCAATTCCGATCCTCGTTGGGTTAGGTGGACACTATCCTTTTGATATTTGTCCTACCCCATCAATCCTCATATGTTCCTCTATTTTGAGGACAAAATAGAACTTAAGTTTGGGGGATTTAAAACTTTAGGTCTTAGCGAGGTCCTAGCCTAACGAAGAATGGAGTTGAGCTATGTCGTTAGGGTGATAGAGAATTTCTTTCTTTGATGACCATTTAACTCTTCACCCTATT
Source organism: Codonopsis lanceolata (assembly GCA_013146195.2). Classification (NCBI taxonomy): domain Eukaryota; kingdom Viridiplantae; phylum Streptophyta; class Magnoliopsida; order Asterales; family Campanulaceae; genus Codonopsis; species Codonopsis lanceolata. The sequence goes on from CM028383.1 coordinate 98,046,090, forward strand.
TTCTGTTTTTATTTTTTTCGGATTTTTGTGACGAATACACTTACATTGGATACTCGTGGGTTCCTCTTATGGGGACCCATCATCAATTAATGTCATCGTCATCACCTCCAATTTTCCTAATTTCTTAGAAAAATATATATATATAAAAATATTTAAATTCAAAATATTCATCCTCGAGTTTAGGGTGTGGTAATGCTAGTCGTAGTCAATGAGGAGATTAGTGCAATGAACATTTAGTCCGTAGATCACAGAATTTACTTAATTTTGCGAAACTTTTACTTTTCTCCAAATTCTTCATGCACTCACACCATCGTAACTATGGATTGATTAGAATAGTTTTATAAAGTTTATAACACCTATTTCACTTCAACAAGATATGCACAAGAATATGATGCATAGCCATTCGAACATGATTGTTGCATTAAATTGTAACTTAGGGTCAATTGCATGTTTAGTTAGATCCTTGGATTTTTCTCATTTATATATCTCAAGCACACTTTCGAACCGTGTATGCATGTTAGTCTCAATTGTCCCTACCATCTGTTTTAGCGAATGCTTATGTGAAATCGGTGATGCTAAACATTCAACCCCAATTCCCATAGTTGATATGATATTTTGTGTTGTCTTACTTGCTTTAAATACTATGTGAGCATTTGGCATTAAGAAATGATTTAGGCCATCTTTGGATCGTTAGAGCCTAAATATTCCCTGACCTATACTAAATATATCCCTAGTGTCCCCTTTGAGCCTAATGAAAAAGAATGGAGTGTTAAACACTATTTAAACCCCATTCGCCATCGTTTCTTTACCCACATTAACTTAACCCTAAAAGCCTATACACTTTTAGCCTACCCTTTGAGAGAGTAGGATTGGGTGAAATTGATTTTAGGAGGACCACTTCTTTCGCTTAGGCTATTTTTTGAAGGCTTCTTCTTTCCGTCGTCGAAAAAAAAATCATGTGTCGCGAAAAATGAAACGGAAGAAGAAGAGTGTAAACAAAGATTCAAATGGAAGCATAGCTTTCAAGAGAAAATATGTTAGAAAAATATTATTGCCGATTAGAATTGATATTTTTAGAAGAATTTATTGCCCAAAACAAGTTTGGGGGGAAGAAAAGTAAAGTGAAAAGCACCCCTCCACTTGTGGTCTTTGCAGTCCTAGCCTAAATAGGGAAAACTTCCTTTGCTTGGAAGTATGAGGGATAAAGGGTAGTCTTACTCTCTCACTTTGAATTCCAATCCCTTTCCATCAAATCCCCACACCTTGGCCTTACATTACAAGCTTAAAAGTCCTAATGATCTTCTTGCCAATGCTTATGTTGTTTTTTTGTCAAGTGAGTAACATGAAATTGATCACACACTTCATAATCATTATTATTCACCTTAAAGCTCACTGTGTTAGCATAATCTTAGCTATTACAAGTCATTGGGATAGGAGAGCATTGTATGTCATACATAGAAGTGCATGGGATGGATGTATAAATCTTTTGAATCCTTGGGACCTTTCTGCCTGTAACTGACCGGGTTTGGATGGTAGATCTCATACTTCTTAATGCATGATTTTCTATTAAACTGTAATTTTCATATGAATGTGGTGTTTAGCTCAATAAAAGCTGTTTTAGTTAAGATATTCTTTAAGACTGGTGATCACACACACACGGAGAAATTAAAAGTAGTAGCAGATATTAAAAAAGACTAGTTGGTTTTATATGACTAAGCTTTGCATATATATATGTGGTGAGCACCAAGCGAGATTACATGCATGCCATACACTTATAACTTGAGATGAAGCCAAAAGATTTTATGTTTTATTTTTTATGTGTAATTTTATTCGCTTTTGTATTTATTTGTTTTTGTATTTATCTGCATAGTCGAGTCACTCGAAAGAGTCTCCTTGAGTTTGTGGGTTTATAGAGGAGTGTAAATAGTGTCACCCTCACAAAAAGATTTTAATTTTTGTTATTTATATGCTTTTGTATTTATAAGTTTATTTGTTTACTCGTGGACGAGCAAAGTTCAAGTTTGGGGGTATTTGATCGATGTATTTTATACGTCGATTTTATATACTTCTATGACTTAAATTATGCTATTTCACGAGTCTTTTGAGTACTAATATATGTTTTCGGTGAGTTTTGTAAGTTTCGAGTTGTTCGTGAAAATACGCGAAACTCCGTGGGGTTTTAAGTGCAAATTACAAGAGAAAGAAAAATTGAAGAAAAATGAAATGGCATCAATCCCCGGACACCTTGCGGACGCAAGGTGCCTCGGCTGACCGCTGCACGCAAGGTGGCGATATAGGTCCAAAGCCGACAATCGAAAGAATCAAAAAGCCACCCAGCTGGAGACCTTGCGGACCAAGAGTATCCACACTGCGACGCAAGGTAGGCAGAATGCGACCTTTTCGGATTTTCACACAGTCATTCGATCCAATCACAACTCCCGAGTATATATAGAAGTCGGATCCGAGCCTAAAGCATAGGGAGGACGGTGGAAGCTCTCTTTACATAGATTTTAGGTAGTTTTAGATTGTATAACATAGTTAGGTTTTGTAATTTCAAGTATTGAAGATCAAATCATGTCTTTCATCATCTCCATGTGTGCTTGTTCATCGTCTATGATGAACTAAATCATCCCTAATCTAGGAGGTGGGAGGTAACTTGTATCGAATTTATGTTTTGATTCATATATATATATGTCTATTCAATGCTTGTTGATTGTGTTGTTTATCAACCCCTATATTATTTTGCTTTGAACAAATGAATGTAATCGCAAATAATAAAGGCTTAGAGGTGCGGATAAGCTGCATGACCAAGTGCATATGTCGTAAACTGGCGCTCACCAACACAATAAATTGGACCTATCGAAGCACGAGAGTGATAAGTTAGGACCAGGTTCTTACATGATCTAGGTGACAGCTAGATTGATAGTTCATGTGCTTAGGATATAGAATGGGTGAATTTTGCGGGGATGGAGGCTGAACCAATTGTTCAACAGACTATATCTATTTTTAGTGAACGAACCCAAGACATTGAATGACATTTTTATGAATTGAACATAAAGGAGATATAAGTGAAACCGTAATCCTAGATTTCCACTCACCATAAGATCTTCATATCATTATTCTTGTCTAATTAGTTAAACATCTATAACTAGTAATTTAGAGTAGAATTAAACATAAAAACCCCCTTAGGTTAATAATTTGCTATCTATAATTCATTGTTCGTGATCACTTGTCTCTGTGGGTTCGACCCTTGCTTCCGAGTCTATTCTATAATAGTCTTGTACACTTGCAAGGAAATAGATAAATAAAACAATCGATCACTCCTATATTGTTATCGAGATTCACAAAATCTAGCAATATCTTGGCTAATAGTTAACTTTTAGAAAGACTTAATCTTGACCAGTAGTTATGTTTTGTAAAAATGAATCCTGACCAATAGTTAACTACCGAAAAGAAGTGAGCTTAATTATAATATAGACTATTACGTTTTGGAGTAATTGCGCGGTACCAATCAGGTATCAATAAATGAAGCAAAATACTGTGAAAATAAACTACTAAAAATATTATTTCCTTAAAAAAATTGACTTTCAAACGGGGTCTTTTTGCCTGGAACAGAGGGATTAATTAAAAAATTTGTATACGAAATTGCGGCTGGACAAAACGGGCCGACAAAAATATAATGTGGAAATGAACTACTAAAAATATTATTTTCTTTAAAAAATTGACTTTCAAACGGGTCCTCTTTGTCCGAGCAAGAGGATTAATTAAAAGTTTGTATACGAAATTTATTGGGACAAAATATTGTTAGGACAAAAATTAAATTGCTTAAATTAATTATGATAATAGTTAAAAAAATTCAAATTACAAAACATACGTTTTTTTAATTTTTTTTAATTTGTATATGAAATTACGGGTCGAAAAAAAATTTAATTGATTAAGTTAATTATGATAACAATTAAAAAGAGAAAAAATACAAATACAAACTTTTGCAATCATAAAACTGTAAAACTATAAAAACGTAAAATATTAACTGTAAAACCGTAAAATCTCAGTAAAATAGTAAATGTAAAAAGTTTAGATGAGATTTATATATGAGATAAAAACAGTTTAGATTATATTAGGAATCTTCTTGGCGATCTGATTCGAGGACACGCTATGTCGAGCGAGAATAAATTCCGATCGTTTTGATATAAGTATAAATATGCAATCTCAGCCGTTTGATATAAAGTAAAATAATCAATCTCAGTCGTTTGATATAAAGTAAAATAATCAATCTCAACCATTCTTTATGAGACTGAGCTGTATTGTATAATAGATAGAAGATGCAATTTTTTTTTAAAAATGTTATAGTTGATGAGTACATTACTTCAAATGGTAGTTGAGAGGCACTATTCGATCTCGTTCTATAGTTGAGGGAGATTATTTGTAAGGAGTTAGATGTAACTGCCTTATGAACGTTTGATTGTGCAGCGAAATCAACCCCCATGGTCAGATAGTTTCAGTCAATCAATTGAGCTCTATTGTGAGATTATATTAATGTAAAGTTGATATTTTGTAAGAGGTAATGATTTAAAAGATTAATTTCAGTGTGTGACTGCTCATAATATTAATTGTAGGAGATGACTTTGTAACATGGTGAGGGAAAATAGAGAGTTAAAAGTGGATAACTACTCTCACACATGTGAATGTGAGAGTGAATCCCAACCATTAAATTTTTAAAGATAATTTAATCCCAACCTCTAAATAGCTTTAATCAATTGCACATTTGTGAGAATGAGCTATATTGTAATATAGACTAGTACTCTTGCCCGTGCCGATGACACGATGTCAATTTGTGGATTTATCAATAAATGAAGCAGATAATGTGGAAATGAATTAATATTTACTTATAATTTGTCTAAGTTAATTATGATAATAGTTAAAAAGAAAAAAAACAAATATTTCAAATTACAAAACTTACGATTTTTTTAAAATTTATTTGTATACGAAATTGCGGGCCGAAAAAAATTTAAATTGATTAAGTTAATTACGATAACAATTAAAAAGAAAAAAAATAAAATATAAATATTCAAAACTTAGACATAAATTAAATTGGGATTCAGTTTCAAAAATATAAATTGATTGAGTCAATTACGATAACAGTTAAAAAAAAACAAATATTTCAAATTACAAAACTTACGAATTTTTTAGCATAAAATTGATTATTTAATTAAAATATCGAAAAGAAAAGGGACGTGAGTTTGGTGGAGGAAGGATTAGCGGCCACTAACCGTGAATAGTGGGGGGAGTTGGAGAGAGAGAGAGAGGATAGTTGCTCAACCGCCGTTCACACATACGAACTCAGGGAGTGATAATGACCGTATGATCTCAGTAAAAGAATTAATCTCAGCCCCTAAATAGCTTTAGTCAATTGCACATGTGCGACTATGAGTTGTATTGTATTATAGATATTATTTCATAATATATATTTTAAAGTACTGCAAAGAGTAATAAATTTATTCTCCAAGGAGTAATAAATTCATTTTAAAAAATAAAAATATTATAGAAAAATATATTATGTTCAGCAAATAATATATATTGAAACATATTGTAAATATTAAACTACCTCAATTCAAACATTAATAAAGTGTCATGATATTCTTGTCAAAGAACCAAACACGAGTTATGGAGTCAATAAATATGAGTTAAATTGGGAAAAAAAAGGAAACAATTGCAAAGTGTCATCTATTTTGGAATAAAAAAACTCTATCAAAACGTCATATATTTTAGGACGGATAGAATAATATTTTCTTGGGAAAAGAGTTTAACTTTGTGAAAAGAAATACTATAAATGTTTGTTAAAAAAAGACATGTTTATGTTTCTTTTCTTCATTACATACACAAATAGATACTATTAACTAATGTTAGATTGATGGTTAACCTAGTAATTAAAACGCTCTCTTACTTGGTCGCAGAATCAATCTTACAAGGGTTATTGGAGAATAGTTGGGGATATGACTTAATAAAAACGTGCTTTCTGTTTGAAGTTCTAAATAAAAACAAAAATAAAAACATGTGAAATAAAATGAATAACTTAGAAAGAAATGTTTAAACACTATTAGGACTAGGAGTCATAGCTAAAAAAACCATTATATTATTTTGAGATCTTTAATTAAATAGTCTATTTTTAAAAATTATTTTTACAATCTGCATAATATTTCAAATTTACCCTTCCCCCCACCCGACAATATATATTAACACATTGATTATGTGATGTTTCACTTTAAAAAAAAATTGTAATTACGATCAACTATTTTAAGATGCTGGACTTAAATATTGTTATAGTTATAACCTTGTAACTTATACTTCAATTTTCGGAGTTTGATGTAATGTGCTCTTTAGAAAAAAATAACAAATAATTTTGAAGAAAAGAGTTTTATTAATAAAATCAAATAAATCCAAAAATAAATACTAGATAAAAAAGGAAAAAATTACTCCCTCTGCTCCAAGCAAATGGTTTTTGTTTTAAAGTCATACTTTTTTAAGAAAATAACATTTTTAGTAGTCCATTAGTAATAAAATGATATTTTCATGTTTTCATTTTTGAAAGTTGACTCTTTAAGTGAAACATCTCAAAATGGAATAGTAGACTCTTTGTTAGGAACGGAAAGTTTATTTATTGTTAGCTTCAAGGTTCATTAATTCTATTAAAATAAGGTAAAAACTTAGGTAAGATGGTCTTACGGATATATTTTGTAAAACATATCTTTTTTACCTGACACACAATGTGTTGATGGGTGGAGCTATGCGAGAGTAAGACTAAAACAAGGTAAAAACTTAGGTAAAACGATCTTGCAAATATATTTTATAACAAGGATCCTTTATACCAAACTCATATATATTGATGAATTAAATTATGAAATATCGAGACCCGTTGGTAAGATCGCATTATAAGTACGCAAAATTATTTTTTACCCCCCAAAGTTTTCACCAAATCCCAGTTTGCCACCTATATTAAGGTTTGCCCCACTTTAGTATTCAAGGTTGCCATTTGTCTCAGTTTCCCACCTCCCGTCCATTGCCGTTACAAAAATAACGTTAACTTGCACGTGCGGGTTATTTTGGTATTTTTCTATCCCAATTCATTCCCACCACCTCCCTTTCTCTCTCCTCTGAACCCAGACCTTCAAACCCAACAACCAATATGAACCCTTCGATTTAATTTACACATATGCATCATACAAAAGAGGGGAAGGGAGAGATAAGAAGACTAGGAAAACAGGGATGGTTACGAAGGAAAAATCAACATTGGAATTATTCTTAATGGAATGATTGAATGATAACTACTGGAAAAGTCATATCACAAAGGATAACTACTATTCGATGAAGGTTAAAGGGATGTTAGAAAAAAAGAAGACACGGAGGAGAAGTCAAAATTGGAATTATTCTTACTCAAACGATCAAATGAATCATGATTCAGAAGCATCAATTAGACCTGTTACCTGATTTGGTCTGACCTGACCTGACGTTGACGCTAGAGAGAGAGAGAGAGAGAGAGAGAGAGAGAGAGAGAGAGAGAGTGATTTTGGGTTGCGATGACCAGATTTTCTGTTCGGGGAGAAGACGAAGACGCCAATTTACTATTAAATTTCAAACGACATCATACCACCACCACCAGCACTCCCTAACCATCATTAATGACAAACGTAGACTATTATGATTACTTATACCGACGACAGCGTACCACTACCACCACCACTCCCCAACCACCATCACCACAAGAAAACCTTGATAACTTTAGGAAAGATTGGGAAGGGGAAGAAGAGGTAGTTGAGGAGGACGATGAGGAAGTAGATGAAGCACAAGAAGAAGAAGATGACGGAGAGGAAGAAGAATTTATGTACGAGGAGGATCGTGGGGAGCAAGAAGAAGAAGATGACAGAGAGGAAGAGGAATTTGTGGACGTGGAGAATCGTGGGGAAGGACAGGGAAGAATTGAAGAATCCAGAGTTCAGAACAGAGTGGTGATTCGATGGATCATTGCAATGGAGATGGGTTAATTTCCGTAATATTATCCGACCCCGATGTCTTGGATTGCCCAATATGCTTTGAACCTTTGACCATCCCTGTTTTCCAGGCCTTCTCATATCTCCCTTCCCCTCTTTTTTTATGAAGAATCCAACGTATCGATCAAATTTCTTCAACCTTCGAGAGATATCCAGAAATCAGAGTGATATTTGAATTCTGCTAGTGGGGGGGGGGAGGGCTTTTGTATTCATATACTTCAACAATGGGAAATCGAAATGTTTCATCTGGATTCATAGTGGTTGCTAGGTTTGAGGGTTTGGGTTCATAGTGGTTGATGAGTTTGAGGATCTGGGTTCAAATGAGAGAGAAATGGAAGTGTGTGGGAGTGAATTGGGATGGAAAAAGACCAAAATAACCCGCACGTGGATCACGTGCAAGTTAACGTCATTTTTGTAACGGCAATGGACGGGAGGTGGGAAACTGGGACAAATGACAATCTTGAATACTAAAGTGAGACAAACCTTAGTATAGGTGATAAACTGAAATTTGGTGAAAACTTTGGGGGGGTTAAAAAGTAATTTGGCTAAAAACAAATAATTGGAGGAAAGGAAACGCAGGAACATGGCCGGTGAAGTTTAAGTAATTTTCTCCCTGACAGAGACAGAGATGTTGGCGTGAACAATAAACAAATCATTTTTGAAAAAGATATTTAATAAGCAAACAAACATTCATTCATCCATCTGTCTCTTTCTCACACTAAAAACACACACACAAAATCAATCATATCTTTTTTTCTTTCACACACACTAAAAACACACAGATGCATATTCTAATGTTGTGTCATCAACCACTGCCCTTCGCCTTTGCAAGGCCAAGACCGAAAAGATTTATGGCTTTGAATTAATTGGGTGTCTCTCCCAAGTCAAGAGCTTTCTCCACCCACAAAACGGTTAGTCAATTACCCAATTTAGGGGCTCATCCCCCTCTTTGACATTCAACTTTCTATTTTTTTTTTTTTTGAAATATTGTATCACGAGATCAAATGAACTTAGTGAGCCCAACCTGACCTAAGCAGTGTATTTTGTAGTTAGGAATCAAGCTGGGTTTTCTCTGTTTTCACAAATTTTTTTTTTTAGATTTCAGTTTCTTAATCTTTTTATTTGTGAATTTTTTCTGTTTGATTTTGATTTGTGAGAATTGTTGTGACTTGGGAATTGAACCGCTTTCTATTTTTCGTAGTCTGAATATTCAGTGATGAATGAAAGAATATATCTTGGATTTCATGTGTGTTCTTGGGTGTGATATTCCCCTTGCAAATTGCAATCAAGCGTTTGGTTTGGATGATAAGATGAGGTTATTTGTTCTTCGTTTATACTATGTTAATATGCTCCATCGACCCGTTAGGATGCCACAATTGTAGAGATATACAGGTGAATTATCCTATCCTGTGCGGTATCAGTAAGTTGAACACAGTTTTTGGTTTAAGGTGATAGCCAATTCAGTTGAGTTGAGTTGGTGTTTCTGTCTTCTTGGCTCCATATGTTATGGTGATGAACAAAGTTCTGTTTGCTTGCGAAAGTTGGTGGTTCATTCAGATTACAGAGTTTGCTTCATTAATTATTTTTACAGGAAGTGTGAATAATGCCCACTAAACCAAAAATTGAAGATCGGAAAGCTGGCGCACAGGGCATTTCATCCTCAACAGCCTATTCACAACCCTGGTGGAATAGTGTTGGAAAAAGTGTATTAACTTCTTCCGGGGAACAAGCAGATGGGGTTGTGGCTGCTGGAGACCAATCACAAGCCAATGGTGGAGGCATTATAAAAGATTTTCATATCACCATGGGCCTACCATCTGGTATTCATACTTCCTATGTTTCACTCCCTCCGTCCCAAAAGAATAATCCCATTTGACAAGTCAAACTTTTTAAGATTGTAGCTTTACTTGTTTGTACCTATTTTCAATTGTACTATAAATATAGTTTTTTTTTTTTTTTTTTTAAATGGGACTATTTTTTGAGGACATACCAAAGAGGAAAGTGGGACTAGTTTTTTTTTGGGATGGAGGGAGTATTATTTACTGATATCTTGTGCTTGCTATTGATAAGAATTTCATTTGAAGGTTTAGTTATTCTATAGAAGTGCCATTCAGCTGGACAAGTTATTTGATTAGGAGAACCCGTGTTCTGATTCATTGTCATATTTATCAGGATTGAATACCCATTATATGCAAGTGTTTGGGAGAATCTTGTTGTTTATTTGTGGTTTTGTTTCTATTCTAGTTAACCAAACAGGTAATTATATTTGGTTGGATACTTCTCCCTGTTACTACTTGACCTCTAAAAGTTATCATGAGACTAAGCCTTCATTTTATCTGATCAAAATGAAGGATAAAAGGAATCTTGTTCAGAGAGTGGTGTACTCTAAATCTTAATCTAGGAACAATCATCCTCCATTCTGATGCAAATCTAGACCACCATATGGTATGTGAGGCAGCCCTAGAATCCGAAAATATAACTAAATCAATGAAATATCTTGTGCTTGCCAGCATTTTGATTTCCAGGGTTCTTGCTTATGTTGTATGACACTACAACCAAATACATTGCAGACTAGGTGACTGTAAAAGCTCATGCCAGAAACATGTCTCTAGGTCGACTGGCCCGTTGAAGATGTGTAAGTCAGCATGCGATTCCTGTAAACTTTTCATAAACTATATAGAGTATGGATCATGTTCATTGGGAAACAAATTGGATATTACATCGTACATTGGCCCCCTTCCCCTCTCTAGCCAAAACCTCATGTCATTTCTCAGAAAAAAAGGACTCTCTATTGGTATGTGTGAGTGCCAGTCCCATATCGGAGATGCAAGTAATAATTTGAGCACTTGGACTATTAGCTGCTAATAACATAAGTTTAATCATTTTAAGGGGTGATGTGCCACCCCATTTTCATGTTGTTGGACTCTTGGATTAGCTGGTGCTTGGACTGAGGGGTTTACTTTTGGTCTTAGGAGTGGGGGATGGGGTTAAAGATAGTTATCTGCTTATGGACCCTGCCACTGAGGTTAAAATTGACAGTGGACCCACGATTTTACGTCAATTGTGGACGATCTTGTAGATTATTTGGGCCTTGGTGGATGTCTAAGTTTCAAGTGAGGGAGATTGTGACTTCAATTCCACAACAAGAGTAGAGGAATACTTTGAGTTGATATAAGGCTTGAACTACTGCAACAACTTAGCTTTAAGCATCTTATTCTCATGCATGTCAATCTTCCCAGAAATTTTTGCATATCTTATATCTTGCCGTACCCATATCCTATATCTTCAGATTATTGGATTCGTCATCTCAACCCATTTAGCTTACACTTGTAGTCTTGTCCAGCTTCTGTATCCGTGCTTCACAGCCGCTGAGGTGATAGACCAAGATAAAGTAGGAAGCTCTTTGTTATTACATGGTTGGTTCAGGAACATATTGTCCAAACTTTATGAATATGGTTCCGACAATTGGCTTACTAATATTAGCTAGTGGCAACCAACAGTATGGACTTCAGAATTACACTCTTAACGGGCCTTTCATCGAAAGCAGAATGTTGACGATGTCTAAAAGATGACTATTTTTCCATTGATTTGTTTCTTTTGTTATTGTTTTTGTTTTGGTTTCCTTTTTTTGTTTTTTCTGGTTTCCACTTCTCATTGACGGAATTCTTGTTTGCCTAGCTTGTACATTTACCAAGAAGTTTAATGTGTACTTTAGAGAACAGTTCGAGTTAATTCATTAACAGAGGTTATCCTAGTTTCTATGACCCTGTTTTTGATGCCCGTTTCATGTATAAGATTAGAACATTGTGCAATAATAATAATAATGTCGTGGGTCATTTTCCAGGACCGAATCCAGACAATGGTCAAGCAGAGCAACATCTTAAACGTGTTGCATCTTCGACTCCTGCAACTATAGGAGAACACCTTGATGCAAATTTGCAGATGGAACTTGTTGGCCACTCAATTGTAAGATCTTTGTCCCCCCCTCTCAACTATGTAGTAGTTCTGAGCAGAGTCTCATTAGGTGGTGTTAATATGATTTTTGAGCCTTGAGACTCCGTTGTCAACTTCTGTTATCGCTCAGAGGAAAAAAAAAATTGAATTATTGTTTGCATTTTATTGCAGTTAGTGACATCATACCCATATCAAGATCCACATTATGGAGGAATAATGACTTATGGTGCACAGGTAAGGTCTAGCTTGTTTCTTTTCTCTCACTATGTATGTGTATGGCGTATGCATGTATTATACTTGTATGTATTTGTGTTCATATGTGTATGCATGTATACACATACTACATTGATGATTAGCTTTCAACCCTAATCTTGTTCACAATGGTGTTGGATGGATTGGTTAAAACACATGTAATATGACCTACCATGGTGCATTTTGTCTCAAGTGTCCATGTTGATGAACAAAGGCGGGGTTTTTTTTTTTGATAAGTAATAATTAAATAAATGGCATCAAAACAGGTGATGCGACCTTTGTACACTAGGAGTATACCTAGCCAAAAGAATTAGCCGCTATCGATAATATTTACAAAATCTACAAGAGTAATGTTAGTACTAGGAGTGGATTGAGCTGCCTTGGGACACCAAAAGTGAAGGGTGCGAATCAACAAATTCTTCAAATCCGGGACAGCCATTTCCTCGTTGTCAAAGGCCGTGTGATTTCTTTCCCTCCAAAGAATTCATCACACTCCCAAAAGGGCTGTTTCCCCAAAACGGTTTCTCCTATCCATAAACCCAATAGACCCCTAAAATGTTCAAGAAACGACCTCGACATGACCCAAGACATCTTCAACACGCCCGACACAAAATTCCACAACTCAGCAGCAACTTGGAAGTGCAGGAGGATTCACACTCTCCTCACTACCCTTACACATATAACATCTATTGACAAGAACCATGTGTCGTTTCCACAAATTGTCCATGGTAAGTGTTATCGAAGAAGAAAACAAATGCAATTGTGTTGAAGCCAATAACTATAAAACAGTTCGGCAAAACAATATATATGTATGTACAAGTTACATCAAGGTCCCTATAAATATAATGATATACAGTATGACCCTAAATATACATATAACTATATTCTAACACTTTCCTCAAGCTGGAGCATAAATGTCATGCATGCCTTACAAATATAACCAATTCTATTCCCATTCAATAACTTAGGAAACACATCCGCAAGTTGATCCTCGGTTCTAACATAACTTGTGACAATCACCTTTTCTTGAAGTTTCTTGAACAAAATGACAATCAATCTCTATGTGTTTCGTTTGTTCATGGAACACTGCATTCGAGGCAATATAATACCAATCTCACCCAGGAGCTACGAATCCACAGAAGCTCATACGTGGCATTAGCCATAGCCCTATACTCCGCACTAGATGTCGACACTACATAATATCCTTAAGTAGACCTCTTGTCTGGAGACCCTGCCAAATCAACATTAGCAAACCCTTTAATTCTTATATGTCCATGATCACGATATAGTACACCTTACCTCGAAGCCCGTTTAAGATACCTTAGAATCCTCGTAGCAACATCCCAATGAGTAGTCCATGGTGCGGGTATAAACTGACTTACTACACTAACTGCAAAATGGCTTGGTTATAGCTAGATAATTCAATTTACCAACAAGTCAATGATATCTCTTACAAATCCTTCACCATCTTAGCCCTAAGTTTTAGACTCGGCTCCATAGGAGTGACTAAAGGTTTTGCTCCTAACATTCCTGTCTCGCACAGCAAATCAATCACATACTTCCTTTCAGACAAGAAGATACCTTGCTTGCAACGAGCAACCTCAATACCCAAGAAATATTTCAAACTACCTAAATCCTTAGTTTGAAATTTCGTTTGAAGAAACTCCTTAAGTGTACTAATGCCTGCGCTATCATCACCGGTAATAACAATATCATCCACATACACAACTAATAAAACAATACCTGCACTACTCTGTCGATAAAATATTAAAATACCAAACTCTATCACCACATATCACTGAATCTGCCAAACCACGCACGTGGAGATTGTTTCAAACCATACAACGATCGCTTTAACTTGCAAACCATACCAGATAACTCCCTCTAAGCAACAAACCCTAGTGGCTGCTCCATATACACCTCTTCTTGTAAATCACCATGAAGAACAACATTCTTCACATCAAGCTGATGAAGTGGCCAATAATAAGACGAAGAAAGTGATATGAGTAAACGAACAGAAGCAAGTTTAGCAACTGGAGAAAATGTATTAGAATAATCTACGCCATATGTTTGAGCATATCCTTTTGCAACAAGACGAGCCTTAAGGCGAGCCAAAGTGCCATCTGGATTACCTTAACTATGTACACCCATTTACAACCAATAGCATGTTTACCAGTAGGTGGAGAAACCAAATCCCAAGTCTGATTATGCACAAGAGCACTCATCTCTTCTTCTATAGCTACCCGCCAGCCAGCCAGGATTGATGACTTCAGAATAGAATAAGACTCAAGAAGACCAACAAATGAACAATGCTCAGGTGATAACCTATTATAATTAACAAAGTTGGTAATAGAATGTAAAGTACAACTACATTTACGTTTGTGTTGAGCAATAGGAACATCAAGATCCGAAGAAGAATCAACCATGTCAGGATCAAGCGACGAGTGAACTGGAGCAGAATCATATTGAATCTCGCCCTGAACAGAAGGCATCCTATTAATGAGATGACAAGCAGTTAAGGCAAGTTAAGACGGCATCTGCCCAAAAGTGTTTAGGTACATGCATTTGAAAGGAGAGAGCACGGGCAACTTCAAGTAAATGATGATTTTTACGCTCAGCACCTCATTTTGCTGAGGTGTATCAAAACATGAGGACTGGTGAAGCATACCACGAACAACCATGAACCGAGAATAGACAAGAGTATTATCACTATGAAGGAGTTTAATAGGCACGCTAAACTCAATTTCAGCACAAAAGTCAGAAAAAGTATCAAATAATTCATAACGATTTTCCATTACATAAATCCAAGTTACACGGAATAATCATCCACAAAGGTGATAAAATACCGATATCCCAACTTAGAAACAATGGGACTAGGACCCCAAACATCAGAATGTACAACATCAAATGGGGCATTCACCCGCTTATTAACCCCAGGAAAGTAAGAAATACGATGATGCTTTGCAAATGGACACAACTTCTTTAGACCAGACAAAGAAGGTTGACCCAATCGGCAATGGATCTGGAAAGGAGAAACGGAAGAACTGGAACATGTAGTCGACGACACGATTTCAAAGAAGTATAGTCCACTAGATTCTTGCCCTCTACCAATAATCTTTCTCGTCGCACGATCCTGAAATACATAATGTGTAGAAAAAAATGAGACCTCACAATTATGATCACGAGTAAACCGACTAACAGACAAGAGGTTAAATGAAAAACCCGAAATATACAAAACCGAAGACAGTTGAAGAGACGACGTGAGACATATATTACTGCGCCTCTGAATAGAAGCAACTGCCAATGTTACACTAGGATTACCCAACGCACGAGTAAACGGAGAAAAGAGACCGTAGTTGCCAGTCATATGATCGGAGGCACCGGAATCAAGGACCCATTGACAGCCAGACGAAGAGAAACATGCAGTAGGGTTACTTGTTTGAACAAAAGTAGCAGTAGAGGAAGAAGAAGAGGAGGCCTGAAACTGTGTGTAACACGCAAACTCATCATCATACATCATCACCATCTTACTCTCTCTTGGTTGACTTGGCCGAGTAGACGGAGGTTGTGTAGGAGTATGTTTAGGAGTAGAGGCAACATGAGCAAAGCGATGTGCAGGTGGTTTCCTACCACCTCGAGCAACTACGAATCATATGATCGGTATCACCACAATGATAACAAATACGGGCCTCTAAACTCGCTCTACCACCACTGCGACCGCCAGACCCCAAGGACGACCCCCTCTACCAGGACTCCTACCACCTTGACCACCATAGTCAAAGCCTCGTGGTTGCTGTCCCACAAGTGCAGAGGATTCCTGCATATGATTTAACACTTCCGGTCACAGTATTACTTGCTCTAGACTCTAAGGAAGCACAAAGAACACGAGAAAATGCATCTTGAAGAGAGCCAACATTGGTGCCAGATAAAATCTGCGAACGAGCGGTGCTAAACTCAAACTGCAAACCAGCAAGAAATCCAAGTATCATTAGTTGTTCCCGTTGTGCTTGCATGTGACGAACATCCGCACTCAATGATAGTAAGGAACTTGCTTATCCAAAAAAAAAAAAAAACGGTAGTAAGGAACTCCATTCCGCAGCTAATTTCTTATAATCAGCAAAGTATTGAGTCACGGTGCGATCTCGCTGATCGTGACGAAACGTTACGCAAGAGAGATCATAAATACGGTTCAAATTATCCTTACCTCCGTATATAACAGCCAAGTACTCCCACATATTTGGTGGAGCCTAATGCTTTGTGGAAGAGAGTTGTGGCTGGAAAATATGGGGAGGGGGAGCATGCGTGGTTTCCGATTATAATAAATAGTTCTTTTGGTTCCGGAGTTTGGAAAGAGATTTGTGAAGGGAGGGGGATGTTTGATAGAAATATTTCGTTCGATCTAGGCAATGATTCAAAAATCAGATTTTGGAAAGATGTTTGGTGCGTGAAGGTGGAGCTTTAGAGGCTTTTCCCGGATTTATTTAACTTGGTTGTAGATAAAGATATTATGGTAAGCTCAGTGCTTCAGGTGAATAATGGTAACGTGGTTTGGAATCCTGTGTTTCAAAGGAATTTTCAAGACTGGGAGTTGGAATCAAGTATGTTATTTTTAGCTCGTTTATATTCCCTCCAAGTAGATAACAACGGAGATGATAGGGCTGTGTGGGGTTCTTCGAAAGATAAAGTCTTTTGTGTCAAGTCTTATTATTCAATGATTGCGGGGAATAGGGTTCCTCTCTTCCCATGGAAGCCTATTTGGAAGTCTCTTGCCCCTGCCCGTGTGAAGGTTTTTGCATGGGAGGCCTGTCTTGAGGCCATTCTTACTAGAGATGATTTTAGGCGGAAGGGCAAGATCTATGTCAATTGGTTCTATATGTGTAGAGACAGTAGCGAGAGCACGAATCATCTTCTTCTACACTATAAAGTTGCAACGAATCTCTGGAACTTGGTGTTCACGTTGTTCAATATTCAGTGGGTGATGCCTAGATCCGTGAAGGAGCTTCTCTTGTGTTGGCCTTTATCTAATCGCTGGAGGAGAAATTCTGTTTGGGAGGCAGTCCCTCTTGGTTTATGGTGGACTGTTTGGTGCGATAGAAATAGTAGGGCTTTTGATAGTGTAGAAAGGACGATGGACAAACTAAAGGATCAGTTGTTGCGCTATCTCTTTCACTGGTGTTATGAGGTTGGCGAGGCAGATTTCTTAAATCATTCTTTTGTGGACTTTTGTTAATCGTATCAGTCTTGTGTAGTGCGTTTTTGTATATGTCCTGTGTACATGGTTGCGCCTCCTTTTTGGCGTTGTTATTAATATATATCCTTATCAAAAAAAAAAGTAACTTCCACACATCACGAACATTAGTAGTATGGGCGACTAACTCGGCAACCTCTTCATCCATTGAATTCATAAGCTTCCCATACAAATCATCATCATCGCGCATCCATGTAGTGTCTTTCTCACGAAGTGGTTAGATGATCTTCTTTCTGTTACCCTTTCAAACTCATTTCAATAACATGGCGCCACATCAAATAGTTCTTCCCCGTAAGTGGCTTATCAGTGATCCTCGAACCAACGGAGATAACTTCTGAAACCACAGCCTTACCATCGAAGTTCCCAGAAGTAGACATTGTATTATCACAACCTTAAAGATTGCGCTGCGAATCAGCAAAAAAACAATCAGACAGCACGCTAAAACAGCGAACTAACCACCAAAAAATCACTGAAATAAAAAATAACCACGGAAAACCTAGAAGAGAACAAGTAGGCGAGATCGGCAGACACGCCGGCGTGTGAGGCGCGTGAGGTGCTTTTTTGGCACCGGCCGGCAACGAAAATGACACAGAATGGTTCGCCTCTGCTAGGCGACTGCACCGACAAATTTTCGTACCCCAACTTTATCCCAATCGTGGATTACAAAGGCACTCTCATGATACCTAACACTGGAAACCTAATTTCTATGCACGCACTACGTAGGATCAATTCAACACTTCACAAGGGTCACACAATCACGGTGAACCGTAATCCCCTCTGATACCATGTTATCGAAGAAGAAAGCAAATATAATTGTGTTGAAGCCGATAACTATAAAACAGTTCGGCAAAACAATGTATATGTATGTACAAGTTACATCAAGGTCCCTACAAATATAATGATGACAATATAACCCTAAATATACATATAACTATATTCTAACAGTAAGAATAGCTTCGTGAGATGTTTCCCACATGAAAAAAGCTACTCTCTTTGGGGCTAGAGAGTTCCATATTGCTTTCCAAAGGAAGGAAGTTCTATCGCAATTGAGGAGGTTGAGGTAATACGATCTCACTGAGAAACCAAAACCCCTTGTACCATTCCAGACCACCTTATCGTCCAATCTATCTTGCTGCTCATGAAGCCTCTCTAAAAGCTGCACTACTGATTGGATCTCTCAATCATGAAAATTCCTTCCAAACGTGGGATTCCAAACAGGTTTACCCTCCTCCATAGACAATACATAACTAACTCTACAATCCTTATCCGTGGAAACCTCATATAAATTTTGAAATTCCACGCTCAAACACGAATTTCCACACCATCTATCTCCCCAAAAGCTCACGGAAACCCCGTTGCCAACCTCAAAACCAATGATCCCTCCCCGAAAGTAGAATTTACCGCGGGAACCAGCAGTGGTCCCCTGCCCCGTACTTACAAACCACCACTTATCTCCTCCACCAGAGTGTAGAATGTGAGTGTCCCCACGCGGGTGATGTGTGTTGGGTGAAAGAGCTAGGCATGACACGTCTCTGTCTAGGACCTCAAAGAGTAAAGATCGGGGTTGAAGTCAAGAATTATTAGGTTAAGAGAAAGAGGGCAAAGGCTGATAATAGAGACCGAGGTCTCCAACACAACTAGCTCAAGTCTCAGGCTAGAAACTTGGCTCTTACTATCGGTTTTTCGATCTCCCAAGGTTTGTGACCTTTATTTATAGTGAGTGTGGGATGACATAATGCATATTCTGAGATTCCCCAATAGGTGTCATTGTTCTATTGATCCTCCAAACAAGTGTCTCGTAAGTGGGGACCACAATTAACTCTCTCTCTTGGTAATCACGTCACACACGTCGCACATGTGGTATCACACATGTAGAATGGGTGAGACTTTCTCTTGACTTCAGCCACCGAACCATAATCCTGGAGGTTCCCAAAAGCCGGCTAGGTGTCTTGGGGTTCAGGGACCCTAGGCTGCCATTGCACTTAGATTAAATCACCTGGTAGTCCCCTAAGTCGGGTCATGACTCAGGGATGCAAGTGCTAGTAGCAAGTTGTTGCCCCTTATCTTGGGCATAGAGTTAATTTCTTGAAACCCTAATGTTTGGAGATTTGAGCTTTGGGTCAGCTCGATGTCATAGGGTCAGGCAAGAAGTCCTCCAGACGAAGCATTTTGACATTCGGACCAGTTTGCTGTGTTTTGCTCATGGAGACTATTAATAAAGCCGTTGTGCTAGGTGTCATTACCCTTGGGCTAAAGCAGTCATCTTGGCCATCATTTGGGCTATCTCCTGGACCTTGGTATGTTCCCGTACACTTTGCCTTTGTTTTGTTTGAGGAAGACTAGATAATTACATGGCAATTACGTAAAGTGACGTGGCACAACCCCTATTACACAGAGAATTAAGAGAAGCCTTAGAATTAGATGGTTTCAGATAAGTGTACATTAAATGGTCGCTGTACATTACTGCATTATCCGGTGGCTCGTTCTTTATGGTATACGGTACTGGGCCTTTTTTGGATTTCGTGGGTAATGCCCAGTTATGTTCAGGGGATGCTTTTGAGTTTGGTCACTGTACAATCGCAGGGGGAGCAATATTCTTTGGGGTACTATTCCGGCGGGTGTTTGGTGGACCATTTGGAAAGAGATGAATAGAAGAATCTTCGATAATTTAGAGGTTTCGCTGGATCAATTGAGAGATTGTCTTTTGCGTATGTTGTTTTTGTGGTGTTCTGTGACAGATCAATCTCTCGGTCATTCTTTTGTTGATGTGTCGCAAAACACCGCAAAAACAACGTACGCAATAGACAATCTCTCAATTGATCCAGCGAAACCTCTATATTATCGAAGATTCTTGTATTCCTCTCTTTCCAAATGGTCCACCAAACACCCGCCGGAATAGCACCCCAAAGAATATTGCTCCTCATGCGATTGTACAGCGACCAAACTCAAAAGCTTCCCTCGAACATAACTCCGAACCGTATACCGTATACCATAAAGAATGAGCCACCGGACAATGTAGTAACAAGTGATTAACACTCTCATCGTTGCCTTTGCACATGTAGCACCAGTTCACATAAACCATCCCCCTTTTGCGAATGTTTTCTCCCGTAAGAATCGCCTCATGGCAAGCTTCCCAAACAAAAAAAGCGACGCGACTTGGAGCAATACTTCTCCATATTCCTTTCCATGGAAAGGAATACCCATCACTGCCCAACATAGCAAGAAAATAAGATTTGACAGTAAATTTTTTGCTATTCAACGCAGCCCACCTCGCCTTATCATTCCTGCTGTACAAAGGACGTGTCACCCTGTTTTGACGCTCATATTTTACCTATAAAAAAAAAGAGTACATTAAATATAACTTAAGTGGAAAAACGATTACAATGGTGGCATACGTAGGTGAGATGAGAAATAAATACCACAAACGTGATTAATTTATGTATTAAGATTCAATTATTAATGGAGTGTGTAAATTAAGAGGAGGAGAGAAGAAGAATATGATTTGGAAGCCTTAACCCTAAAAAGGTTAAGCTAGGGTATTTATATATATTTACAATAAGTTACACATAACACCCTTTATAATATCCCTTTATTCGCTAACACTCCCCCTCAAGCTGGAGCATAAATATCATGCATGCCCAGCTTGTTACTTATATAATGCAACCTATTTCCAACCACCGACTTTGTCGAAACATCGCAAGCGATCACCGGACTTGACATAGCTTGTGACAATAATCTTTTGTTGTAGCTTCTCGCGAATGAAATGACAGTCAACCTCAATATGTTTTGTGCGTTCATGAAACACAGGATTCGATGCAATATGGATGGCTGCTTGATTGTCACACCATAGCTGCATAGGTGTTGAATTACCAAACCCCATCTCCTCAAGTATTTGGCGAATCCACATCAACTCACAAGTCGACCGTGAGCCATGGCTCTATATTCCGCCTCAAGGATCTCGACACAACCTCGCTTCTTGCTTTTCCAAGACACTAAGTTGCCTCCAACAAATATACTGATATCCTCGTGGTTGACTTCTTACTAATAGGACATCCACCCAATCAAGGCATCACAAAAACCCTCAACTCTTATGTGCCCATGATCGCGATAAAGTAACCCACTGGAGCTCCTTTGAGATATCGGAGGATTCGCACAATGACCTCCCAATGAGTAGATCGTGGAGACGACATAAACCGATCGACTTTACTTATCGCAAATGCAATGTCCGGTCTAGTCACGCCTAAATAGTTCAACTTCCCTACAAGCGTCACGATACCTCTCCTGATGATTCAATTCTTCACCATCATCATCTCTAAGCTTCACATTAGCATCCATGGAGTCTCACTGGTTTTGCCCCTAACATCCCAGGTGTTGGTAAGTAAGTCCAAGACATACTCCGCTGAGAAAGAAAGATGCCTTGTTTCGAGCAGGCAACTTCAATTCGAAAAAATACTTGAGGTTCCCGAGATCTTTTGTTTGAAATCTTTCTTGAAGGAAAGACTTGAGAGCACAAATTCCCACACTATCTCCGCCAAGAATAACAATATCATCAACATACACTACCAAGAGAATACACCTTCGGTGACGATAAAAGATGAATGATCACCGCCGCACCGCATAAGGCCAAACTCTAACACAACTTCACTAAATCGACCAAACCAAGCTCGAGGAGACTGTTTCAGACCATACAACGCGACTTTTAAACTTGCACACCACCCTGACTCCCCCTGAACAACAAAACCAGGAGGTTGTTCAAGATAAACCTCTTCGTGCAGGTCACCATGAAGAAAAGCATTTTTGACATCTAGTTGGTGAAGCGGCTAGTGGTATGATGCAGCAAGAGAAACAAGCAACCGAACGTAAGCCAACTTCGCAGGAATCGAGAGAAAGTTTCTAATAATCCACACCATAAGTTTGGGCATAACCCTTCGCAACCAGACGTGCCTTCAACCGAGCAAGGGAACCATCAGGATTCACTTTCACTGTGAAAACCCACTTACAACCAATTGCCTTCTTATTATTCGGCAAAGGTATCAAATCCCAAGTCTGATTCTCCTCAAGAGCCTTCATCTCCTCTTCCATAGCTTTTCTCCAACCAGGGTGAGCCACTGCCTCAGACACAGACTTAGGAATAGGGTAAGACTCAAGAGAATTAATTAAGGAAGAAGTAGAAGAAGACAAACCAGAGTAACTAACATAGTCAGCAATGGAATATTGTGCACAACTACGCTTACCTTTTCGAAGTGCAATCGGAACATCTAGATGATATAATGGTGGCACCGGAGTGCTAGGATCTGCAGAAGAGAGGACTGGCTCGGTAGGGACCACATCAGGAGGTGCAGAAGGAAATCCCTCTCGTGGACGGCGAGAGTAAACTTGCTGAATGGGGGGCGAGAGAGAGGTGAGGTGGGGCGGGGTTTCGGATTGTCTACGTGATAGACAAGGAAATCATCATTTGAGTCTGAAGAAGATGGATCAACAGACGATAGAGGATAGAATGATTCCGATTCAAAAAATGTGACATCAAGAGAAACGAGATAACGATTCAACTCGGGAGAAAAACAACGATACCCTTTTTGAGACCGAGAGTAGCCAAGGAAGATACATTTGAGGGACTTAGGATCCAACTTGGTTATATGAGGTCGATGATCGCGAACAAAGCAAACACAACCAAAGGTCTGCGGTGACACGGAAAACAACGAACGGGAAGGATATAAGACACGATATGGAATTTCCCCCCCAAGAACCGAGGATGGCATCCTATTAATAAGATGACAGGCAGTCAAAACTGCATCAGACCAAAATTGCTTAGGCACATGCATTTGAAAGCTAAGAGCCCTAGCACTTTCCATTAGATGGCGATTCTTTCTCTCCGCCACCCCATTTTGTTGAGGTGTATCGCTGCAAGAGGATTCATGAGTCATGCCACGGTCATGCATAAAAGTAGTGAAAGGGGTGGAGAAATATTCTTTGCATTGTCACTACGAAGAATTTTAATAGGCACACCAAACCGAGAGTAGTAATTTCAAAGACAAAAACCACAAAAAATGGAGAATAACTCAGAACGATTTCTCATTAAGTAAATCCAAGTTACACGGGAAAAATCATCGACAAATGTAACAAAATAACGATAACCAAGTTTCGACACTACTGGGAGACGGACCCCAAACATCAGAATGAACCAACTCAAACGGGACACAAGCCCTTTTATTGACTCTAGGAAAGTATGAAACACGATGGTGTTTAGCATACTGACACGCTTCACAATTTAATGTAGACAAAGACTCTAAACTAGGACACAATATCTTCAAATTCGAGACAAGGATGAAGGATGACCCAAACGACAATGAATCGATGCGGTGTAAGGGAAGTGACAACGGAACATGCAACCGGAGAGACAACATCATCCGGCAAGTAAAGCCCTCTGATTCGTAGCCTCTACCAATAATCCTCTTCGTCGTAAGATCTGAAAGACACAAGAATCGAGAAAGGAATGAGACACTACGGTTGTAATCACGAGTTAATTTAGTGATGGATAGTAAATTGAGCGGAAAACCGAGGAAGGTATAGGACGTAAGACAACGATAGAGATGGAGTGATCTGGCGATTCCGCTCCCACGAACACATGCAATGCAGACCCGTTGGCTAACGTGACACTAGGCAATATAGAAGAGGTAAAGGAAGATAAAATACTGCATCACCGGTCATATGATCGGTAGCACGTAATCAATGACCCATTTGCGACTCGAGGAGGAAAGACACGCAGCTGGGTTTACTGAATGGACAAGAGTGGTGAGAAGAGGAAGATGAAGACGGTTGAGAGAAACAGCGGGTATACCTAGCATACTCTTCATCGACATCATAACCATCTTACGGTCGGTCGAAAGGAGAGGACCGACTAACGGGTCGGGATGAGTAGCAACATTAGCAAAGCGGTTACTAGTCGGTTTCCCATGTAACTTCCAACAATTGCGTTGCAGATGCCCCGTGTCCCCCCACAATGGTAACATACCTTGACATCTGATTCCCACCACGCCCACGTGCATCATCACCACCACGACCACCCCGACCTCCTCTACCACCTCTGCCCGCCACCACCACGACCACCATGATCGAACCTCGATGCCCGTGAAATGCTCATGCAAAGGCAAGAGCGTAAGACTCACCCGCATCCCCCCAACCGGAGAAGGCGTAGTAGATGTGCGTAAAACCCGCGAAAGCCTCGACAAGGAGCAAATATCGCGACAAAATCTGCGATCGAGCAAGAGCAAACTCAGTCGCAAGCCGCTAAAAACCCATGACAAGGAGTCGTTCACGTTGCTCGCATCTCCTTAATATTAGCCGTAATTGGAAGCAAAGTGCACCATTCCTGAGACAGTTTCTTAAAATCTGCAAAGTACTGAGTCACGGTGCGATCTCATTGATTCTGTCGAAACACATCAGTGGACAAGTCATACAAACGATTCAGATTATCACGGCCCGAATACAACACCTCCAAATACTCCCAAAGATCTTTGGTTTCGGTATGGAAAACTAACTCGCAACATGATCGATCATGGAATTCATCATCGGCCAAAGAGTAATGCATCATCCCTAATCGAACCTTTGCATTGTCACCGGTTTAATATCCGTGAGATGATCGCCCTTTTCCATACCAATCAGACTCTTACTAACCACCTTACGCCACATCATATAGTTTGTACCATCAAGCTTTTTATCTGTAAGCTTGTTAGGAGTGGTGATCATCGCTGAAACAGCCTCAGAAGTCGACATAACTTGCTGAACAGAAGAATCCTTTCAACCAAGAAACCAAACAAGCAGCAGCAGAGTTGCAACACACGCCAACCAAGAAAACTAACCACACAGGTGGACTACCTGAACTGGGGCGAACCAGACGAGACAAAAACTCCGGCGAAACTCCGGCAGACGCGCCGGCGCGTGGCCTGAACTCCGGCACCGGTGAAGGTTTCCGAAGGAAGGTCCTCCGTCGCTAGAGACGGCGAACTTCGTCTGTGGTGCGTGGTGCACAAAGAAACCAGTGATGGCCAAAAGACTTCGCCCACTCGATCGTCTTTGAAACGTGACGATGCCTCGAACTGCGAACCTGACAACAAAAACAACTGCTGGCACAAACACAACTCACAACTGGCAAACCACAACCTGGGCTGGCCTATCAATCAATGGTTGCACTCTCCGGCAACTCAGAGCATCGCACAGCCTGGCGATGCCGTAAGGAACGCAACGTCCTTAACGTTGCATGTAGAGAAAGAAAAAATAAAAAATAAAAAAGTCAAAAAATAGGATTGAGGTGTATCAAACCAAGTTTGTTACGTAGGAACCTGCTCTGATACCATGTAAATTAAGAGGAGAAGAGAAGAAGAATATGATTTGGAAGCCTTAACCCTAAAAAGGTTAAGCTAGGGTATTTATATATATTTACAATAAGTTACACATAACACCCTTTATAATATCCCTTTATTCGCTAACAGAGTGGAAGAGTTGGAGATGATGCCAGTCATAGAATTAGATCAGGTTTGGTGAGGTAAAGAAGTGTGGATGTGGAATTTTTAGTTAGAGTAAGTTGAAATAAAATATGGTAGGATCGGGTACTATATGTTTAGAAAATGAGTACAGCGGAAATTGTTGCATGAGTGTATGGTAGAAGTGTAAGCGACAAATTGAATGAGATACATTCCTGAAACAGTAACTTCTCAAAATTCAATAAATAAATTCGTGAAACAGATAAAATAAGAGAAAACTATTCAAGTGGTTTGCGCGCTCTTTTTGAATGTGTATGTTTCCTTAAATAGAAATATTTACAGTTATTGGCATTTATAAGTATTACTTGCTTGATGGGAATCTTGATGGTGCTTCCCAGACCACGTCACTGGAATGCCTAGTGGATTTTTGTCCAAGCGGAGTTTAAGAATATTCAAAAGAAAAGTAGTCAGTTATACAATGATTTTAATGATGTGTATCACGTTTTGTTGTGAATGAAACTGCTATTATGCATTTATGACTTATCTTTTGGTGATTTACCAAGACATTTTCTAACCAGTGTGGAACGGTGCTAGGTACATCCACACTTGTTTGGAATTCATAAGGCTAGAATGCCCTTGCCTCTTGAAATGGAGGAGGAGCCTGTTTATGTGAATGCAAAGCAGTATCATGGAATTCTAAGGCGAAGACAATCACGAGCCAAAGCGGAACTGGAAAAGAAAGTGATAAAATCCAGAAAGGTAGATTTTACTTCTGGCTTCACTCTTCCACATTGATTTTCTCCCTTTTTTCTTATCACCCTTCTCCCGAGTAACTCGTTCTTTTAAATGCATCAATTTTGTATGAACAGTGAACGCTGATTGTTATCAATCTCATGAAGGGGGTAATGAATGAACATAGTTTGTTTGTTTGTTTGTTTTTTTTGTTTTTTGTTTTTTGTTTTTTGTTTTTTGTTTTTTGTTTTTTGTTTTTTGTTTTTTGTTTTTTGTAGACCTTTCCCCTAAGGGGGCATGGATGGGATCGAATCTGAGACCTCACATTTTGTAAAGCCCCAACTCTACCACTGGGCCACCCCTTAGGGTCATGAATGAACATAGTGGATATGAATTGTATATCTCCTTTCATCCTTCCTAATCAAAGTTAAGCGCATACTGTCGTAGGTAATATGTAATGACTTCTCGTGTACATTCCAGTCCAAAATTTTATTTATTTTGTTTCATTTTTGTTGTGTGTGTGGGTATTTAGTTACAGTGAATCAAAAGCTTGCAGCTTCATGTTAGATTCAAAGTTTTGTTGCATTTGTATATTATTTTTTACGGGAAATGTCTAACAATTTCCCCGGAGGCACTTGTTAAGCACATTTTCACAGAAATGTTTCGTATTGAAAACACTTTAACATTCCCCATGTATTTAGGGGTTTTCCATTGTAAATCATTTCTAGAACAAGTAGCTAGAGGCACTAGTTACCGTGAACCCAATTTTCCTTAACATGGTATCTGTATAAAATGTTTTTGAAGGGATAATTGGGGAAAGACAAGAAAGGAAGCAGTGGTTAGACTGGTTTGCAGGTTAGGTTATTGTTCGAACTGTCTAAAATAAGTGCTCTGCATGCAGTAGTTTGGTTTGTGTTAGATCCTTCCATGAGCATGCAATGCGGCAGCTTTGCTCACTGGGCAGCTCTTTTCTTTTTTTCCTATGATATTTATCTAAATGATAATAATACAAAAAGTGAAAAATGCAAACATGCTTTTAAAGCCTACCCAAGTGGTGGAAGGAGCTCATCACCCCTCTCTCTCTCCAACAAAAATACTTGGATCTCCTTCCGCCACATGGGTAGGCTTTAAAAGTAGGTTTGCATTTTTCACCCTTTGTATCATTATCCTCATCTAAATGAAGGACGCTTCATTCAACTTATAAAGTGCCTTGTACCATAGAGATGTGAACCGCTAGCCAACAATTACAGACTAGGATATTGCCTTCATTTTTGTTCGTGTTCATAAAGTTATGTTATGCACATCTCTTACTCCCTCCGTTCTTAAAACAGAGTCCTCCGTTCCTTTTCAGGCCATTCCAAAAAATTGTCCACTTTCTAATCTTTCCTCTATTGAAAGTTACCTTTACCATTTTCCCTTGATTTGCTTTCGTGGGCCCACTCTCACATGGGTATGCTTGGAAAATACACACTATCCTAATATTTTTAATTATGTTAATTATATTTTCTTAATTATATCTATATTTTCTTAATTATGCTGGGTTTTTGGAATGGAGGGAGTATATTTTTTTCTTTAAAGATTTTCCTGACGGTCTAATTTGGATATTTCTTATAAGTAGAGACACGGGGAATTCGTGTTAGTCTGATAGATATAAGATAGCTATATCTATCTCAGTTTATTGTCGAGATGTGTTTTTGGTTCAGTGATCCCTTGTCCTTGGTGTTTTGACTGTGTTTAGGTGTAAAGGTTGTCAACTTATCGTTACTGATGTATCAGAAGTAGCTAGGTTGTTAACAGGTGTCATTAATCTATGAAAGTATTTTTTGTGGTTGATATATAGTAGAAAATTCTATGAAGAAACTGGTTTTATATAAGATCCAAGGCTCTTTCTTTCACTGTTCAAATTATGAGACCTGCTGGGACTTCAAATTCAATGGTCAGCAAAATGTGTGGCAATGCTGGTGCAACTCTTTAATCTTATTTTCTCGTAGAACGAGCGCATAGATCTTCTTCTCCTTTGACTTCTTCTCATATGTGCGTGACATGGCCATAGTCATGCGTATCTTTTTTTAAACATGTTGACAGATGGTCCAACGAAGGGTGCCTTGAGGAAGAGAAGAAATAGTAAAGAAATCTCTCATAAATTTTCTCTCTAAAATCTCTCCTCCATGCTACTTCTGGTGATACCGTTGGACTCCAGCTGGCACCACCAGCTGTGGGAATTTATTGTTCGTTTCTTGCCTTTTCCCTTTCATTTATCCTTTTGCCTTGCATTTCCTTCTTCCTCTCATGCTTTCTTCTGTGGATCTCTGAGATCTCACCCAACTTTTAGCCATTCTCTCATTCCTAATAAACAGATCTTTTGTCTCCCGACATTTTTGTTGGCCCACATTTTGTCCCTAGTACACTTTTAATTCTCTTTGCCCCTAATGGGGTCTCGTATAATTCATTTTCGTACAAGTTTTACCCTTAATAATGCAAAAAAAAAAAAAAGTGTTTTGTCATTACATTTTAGATTGTAACTCCCTCGGTCCTAAAAAACGAGCCTTCCATTTATAGTTTGTCCCCTGATCAAAAGTCTTCTAAAATTGTATCTGTAAATGTCCACTTTTCTTTCTCAATATTTTTATTTTCTGGAAATTTGATAAAATCTCTTACACGTCATACAATAAAGCTGTGAGGTGTTAAGCTCTGACCTGTGTTCTCTTCGGGGGTTATTTTAGTGGCTACCGTTGTTATGGTTGGTGTTTCACGTGTGCTAAGATTTGCCTCCTTTTCACTTCATCCCCAATTTGTTTTGAGTTCCGGAATCTCTTGGGTGGTTGTTGTTCCCAATTGAGAAGAATAGTATTTTTGAGGTCATTTGAAATATCAAATGGCGATGGGTGTTTTTAGAGTTTTGGCTTTCTCGAGTTGTATGTTTTGTGATTTTATTGTAATTTTTCACGATAAAATAAAGGTTCCGCTCCTTTCCAAATAAATAAAGGGGTGTGAGATTTCACTTTGGTGTTCATTGGGGTTCACAGCATTCCTTTTGGAGTTTGTTGGTGGTGGTCAGATTTTGATCCACAGCAGCAGTGGTTAGAGGCGTGTTTGGCATGCTGTTTTGGTATATTTTTGGGGTTTTGTGATGGTGATTTCCTTGGGAGTATCGGGTAGTTATTGAGATTTGGGAGTATTATTATTGTCTGGTTGGAAAATGTGGGGTTGTTTTGGTACTAGGAGTAATTATTTGTTTGGGTGGGCATATGTGTTCTTCATTTTTCGGTGCAATGTGAGGGTGGATTTTTTTTTTTTGGGGGGGTGGGGGGAAGAGGGTGATTCCTTGACAAACATTGCTTAGGACTTCACAGTTTTTGCAACTTACTAGATTTTAATGAGATGCACTTCCACTCCCTCAGTGGTCCTACTCCCACTTCTGTAACTTGATATCTATGGAAGGAGGCCTTGAGCTACTATTCGTTGGGGTGTTGAAAGTGACTTTGATATAACTGCATTGACAAAAATTGGTTGGGACCTTGCAGCTTTCGTAACCTATAATATTTTAATGAGATGTACTTTGCATTTGTCGATGGTCCTGCTTTGACCTCTGTAACTTGAAATCTGGATGGATCATCAGCTTGTTACTTAATAGGTTATCTTTCAGTAGCAGCTCCTTTGAGTGATATGAAAAGGGGAGTCTAGAAGTGACTCTGGGACAGACTGCAATAATATAAGTGTGTAACCTTATTGGAGTTCACCAGGCCCTAACTTTTTGAGGGCCCTGTCTTAAATTTAAAATTATGCCCTAAAACTGGGATCACATAGTAACTCTAAGGCTGCTTAATTTTCAGTGAGACGATCAAAAACAAGACGTAGGGAAGCAAAAAATTTACTACACAGCATGTATCAATGCTTGTTTCAGATGTGAGAAGATCTGCGCTATTTCATATGCGAAGTGATGGTCAAAAGTGAGTGAGCGAAGCCAATATAGAAGAAGATGCCAAGGTATTTCATTCAGAGATAATATTGAAATAAGGGATTCTGCAGATTGGTCTTCAATGAGATTTGACCACGAAGACGTTCTTACGAGGGGAGATGGGAAAGAAAGACTGGCGATTGGCTCTGTTCGAAACCCTAACCCTCGGTAATATATTTTTTCCCAAATAATTCGAGGAATCAGGATAAAAATAAACAAAAAGAAAGTGGAAATTGAAGAAACGGAGAGACTGGATTACCTGAATTAAACAGCGATAACCAGAATCCGGGCGGCGATCTTGATTACCCCAATGAAACAGAAACCCTAATTTGATTCAATGCTCATACGGACGCAAATCACAATCATCAGTGTGTGTGTGGCTTGTGCGAATCTCCAGTAAACAAAACGTTGCTGCAGTGCCGCTTAATGCTTAGGCCGAAAATGAAATTGGAAAGAATTTCCGATCGGACATAATCCTCTCTTTTGAATAAGCCTAAGGCTGCTACTGCTAGTTGGGTTATAGGCTTTAGCAAGAAGGTTCATTGCCATTGATTCAATCAATGTTGTACAAATCAATTAAGCACGGGAGTTGAGCCGACGTGGAGTCTCATTGTCGTGGGCGAGAGAGAGGTTGCACTGCTGAAGTAATTAAGGAGCAAGCTACTATGGTATCCCTAAAGAAATTTAAGAATTTGGGCCCTCTTAGGTTTGAGGCCCTGTGCAGTGGCCCATGCTGCACTTGCTCAGGGCCGGGCCTGTAGTTCACGTTCTCTCTTTTTTTTTTAAAATAAGAGCTAGATTTTTATAAAAGGGAAATAAAGGAAAAAACAAGCTTAAGGGGGACAACCAACCTTACCCTTAAAGGGGGGACAAAGGAGCCTTACCTTGAAAATAAAAACCGAAATCAAACAAGCGAAAATTAAATCCCATTAAAGAAAAAGAACAAACTAATAATAATGAAAATCAGGATTTTGCTTGCAAGATCGAGTGGTTCTGTATGAAGGTGGCTTGCGCTTCTGTTGTCTATGACTTGAGATTTCCAGATCTAGAGCTTCAAATTGAGAGTTATCATTGCTTGGGTCTTCATCTTCAAATGTTTGCAAAACAACAAATTTATTGGGGGAGATAATATTCAAAGGGTTTTCGTGAGTGAAATCTTCGTCAAAAAGTCCGCTTATATCCGGCATAGCATTTGTCACGCAATCAACTTTAGGGTTGACATAGGTTGTGACTTTGGGAGACACAATGTTCATAGAATCTGCTCGCTGATTTGGGACCTTCGGGCTGCTAGAAGGATTGGTTTGGGTGGTGGGTGCTTGATGCGAGGGAGATGCCGAAGGGTCATTAAGCATGGGAGAAGCTACATTGGTTGGTTGGACAACGCTGGCAGTAGCCTGAACAGGAGGGTTGTCTTCTTGAGGAGCCACTGGATCAGCTTCTTTAAGATTGGAGATGGTTGCTGTGGCGGTCTGCGCAGTAATGGGAGAAGTAGGCTGCACTGTTTTCATTTTATCCGGAGGCTCTGTAGACGTTTCCTTGTTGAGCAAATTGCACGGGCCTGTTTCATTTCCCTTGGAATGTCAGCTTCCGAACCTGATGGGTCAGCAGCGTGATTCAAAGAAGCTTGCACAGGGATAGAATCTTTGGGAATCCAGGCCATTTTGTTGGCAAAGTCTGAGTTGCCAAACGGAATAGAAGGGGTTTCTAGAAGCTTTTCTTTCCCTTTGTCAAGCTGAGAGTTGGTTAGTTTGCAAAAGGTTATAGAGTGTCCTTGTCTGTGACAAGCGGAACAATACGAAGGGAGACGCCCGCCTCAATTGGCTGCCAAAAACCATCGGCTGGACCACAGGCGATCCATATGCGATTAGGAATAGTTTTCAGGAGATCAACTTCAATACAAATACGAGCGACACTAGGCCTTGTTAGATTGGCAGTGGGAGTGTCGATTGTGAGTGGCTTACCTATCATGTTAGCCAACAAGAAAAGAGCATGCTTATTGAAAAGAAAAATAGGAAGGTTAGGAAGGGCAAACCAAACCGGAGCTATAGAGCACTCCACATCAGGCCGGAACAAGGGAGTCCATTTAAAGACACGCATAAGGAAAGAGCCGACAAACCATTGGTCCTTAATCCATAGACGTTGGAAATCAGCCTCGTGGTGAGTACGGATGAGAACATGCTTCTGATCGAGATGTCCTAGGGTGACATCAGCCTTGAGACCAAAAGTAAGGAACGCCTTTCTCATCGAATCCATAGAGGGACGGCCATGAGAAAATTTGCCTACAAGAGTAAGGAGGAACGGTTTTGAAAGATCAGCAATAAGGTCAGGAGAAAGTCGCAAGGCTGGTTCTCCTTTGTACGAAGGAGGAATAATAGGTATAGATGTTTGAGATGGAGAGGCAAAGGAGGACACAATCGAGGCAAAGGATTTCTTGGCAGTTGGAGAGGTGGGCGCCGGAGGAGGAGGATCCTCGGCAGCAGCCATGGCCGAAGCCATGCCAATTCCGCAGTCCCTAGGGCAGCCGCCCTAGAGAGGAAATTCTAGAGAGAGAATTTTTAGACTTGGGTTCCACTTATGATTTGCTTCCTTCACGTTCTCTTGATATATATTAGAATGGAAAAATAATTTAGTGTATAGCATCTGCTTAATGTTCCCTATGTATGTAACTTGAAATCGAGATGGATCATGAATTTGTTAGCATGTTAGATTGTAGGACTGAACTAGCTTCTTTGAGTAATAGAAACAGTGACAATATTTTTGCTGTCTAGTAGCTCAAAATGTGGAAGGCCGGGAGTGCTACTAATGATTGGTTACTTGGACTTTGATATAATTAGAAGATTTTCTTGACAGAAACCCTTTAATGATGTGAGCATTGACCTTTATGGGATCGACTCATAACCTAATCGACATCTCAAAGGTTTGAGGCGAATGACTCACCATGGAAATGAGTCCTGCAACTCACCATGAAAATGAGTCCTGCAACTCCCTCTTTTCTGGTATGAGGCAAGCAAAGAGTAGGAAGGGTGAATAGTTGAACCGAAGGAAGTAGAGAACTAGGAGGCATGTCAGTAGCGTGTTAGTGTCAGTATTGCTTGTTGTCTATTGGCTTATTTCACTTTTTTTCGGTGTTCTAAAAATCGCTAGGTAGGCGCCACACTAGTGCCTAGGGAGCCTAAGCGAGGCCTAGAATTAAGACATAATTATCATTTTTTTTGATATTTTTTTATTATAACCTAATTAACTAGCATTAAACCTTCAAATACACTAGAAGTAAATATCACCAAATAATTTAAAAATAATGATTACTCCCTCCGTTCCGGACAAAGAGTCCCCGTTTGAAAGTCAAACTTTTTAAGAACATGATATTTTTAGTAGATCATTAGTAATAAAATGATACTTTTATGCCTTAATTTTTGAAAGTGGACTCTTTAAATGAAACATCTCAAAATAGAATAGTGGACTCTTTGCCCAGAACGGAGGGAGTATGTTATAATGTTAAATTTTAAAAGTAAAATCATCAATTTAATATCATTACAAGGTTCCAAATATTATAAATAGTCAATAGCTCGATACTCCATAGGGCCATTAACAAATTACAAATTTACAATACATAATTCAATAATTCTAAATTGATATTTATTAATTTTTTTAAAAGACCCAAAATGACATTATTTTGGGTCAAAGCATTTAAAAATAAATAAAAGCAGCAATTAGGCGCCTAAGCAGTGCGAAGACCGCCTAGGTAGACGCCGAGATGGCACCTGGAGTGCCTAGACAGTTTTTTTTGCCGATTTGTCAAATTTATAGATGCCTGGGTGGCGCCTAATTCCTAGGCAGACACCTAGACCGATTTTTAGAACAATGTTTTTTTTAGGGCTTACTTACCATCACATTTTTAGCTTTTGCTTCCTTCGCGTCACATGAGCCTCATTTACACTTATTCCTTGATGGAATAAATTGGTACGCGTTATCATCTGTTTCAGTCTTGGGTGATCTCTGATTTCCAATAGCTGCAACGTGAATTATTAAGATAACTTGCCCCCTGATATTAGTTAAATATGTGCTCTTAACCGTACAGTTGTACTTCAGGTTGTTAAACGCCAACTATCCGTACGCCGTTAGAGATAAGTCCAAAAGTGCAATATCACTCCCTCATGTATCCGCTTGCACATGGTGAGACCACTAAGGTGCATCACTAAACTAAGAGTCTCAACTTTTGCATGGCTGAAGCAAATGCCAGCAGGAGGCTCGAATCCAAGACCATGCACAACCCAGTTGTGATGCCATATTAAGTTGCCAACTAATTTAACAGCTACAACTGTTAGAAAGAGGGCCCAACAATGTATATCATATCTTTATGTCTTAACACATGTTAATTGGGGAAGAGCTCTGATTCATTGTGTAGATAATTAATGACTGTAAACTTGGGTGGGGGAACATAAGAATAGAGAATTTTGGCCAGCAGATGAAGCTTCAGACCTGTACACAAAAGGAAGTGAAGGGAAAAGAAATGGATCATTTCTGTGAGGCCAAATCTGATACGTGGGATTCGGTGAAATTGAAGAGTTCTTCATCCTTAACTTTCCAATAAGAAATTCACCTATGATTTGCATTTTGGAGGCAGAATGCTTGGTTACATGACTTTACTGGAACAAAAAAAATATGATTTCCAATGAAATTCCTGCTAGCTTGGATCTAGGAGTTCTCAATACCCTCGTTAATGTGATGTACTGCTTTTCCAAAATGGTTAAGATTTTATTGAATTATTTATGAGTTATTGCATCTTCCATCTCTCCCCCCCCCCTCTCTCACTCACAAACGCACGCCCAACACATGATGGAAGTGTTGTAGGTGCAGGACAATAATTTCTTACTACTTGCATCCCTCTCAGGGCTAGGTTCAGGGTAACTAGTAAGTTGTAATGTGGAAACTGAACTATGATGAGTGATGCTTTTTCCGAATAGCTAATATCTGTGCTTGGCCATTTTGAGGAATTGAAGATAGTAAGTAGATTGGTGGCATTAGAAGAACAAGTGTTGTAGATTACTGTTATGGCGATCCGGGTAATGTACTCGCACTGGTGCATGATGCAAGGGGAGCGTTTACGTGGTTCTTTTAGCTTGCAGCTCGCTGCATTTGGACTTTACCATATAGTTATCCATCTGTTCTCCATTTTGTCAAGGGTAAATCTATGTGATGTGCATGTGTGTGTACGTTGGTGAGGGGAGTTGTTCAGTTATCTATCTTTAGTTTTTTGCATTAATGTAGTAGTGCACATATACATCCTCATAATAATTTTATACACATGGGGTTGGATTCATTCATAAAGATATTGCATGCTACTCTGATCATAAAAGTTCTTTAATCTTCATTTCATCCAAAACCGCATATTCTTGCATCCAGTTTTACTTATGTTTCTTATATTTTGTTTTGGGAAATCTTAGCCATATCTTCATGAATCTCGGCATCAACATGCTTTGAAACGGGCACGGGGTTGTGGAGGCCGCTTTCTCAATACGAAAAAGCTTGACAGTAAGGATAAGAAGACTACATCAGAAAAGCAGCCAAAATCCGGCGCTACATTATTAACACAATCTTTCAGCTCATCAGGTTCAGATCACATATCCAATGAGTTTGAGGGAAATTCTGAGCAGGGAAAAGAGAGGGGTTTGATGTTTCAAGTTGTGCATAAAACGAACATCTCAAATGGCAATAGCAATGGTCATGGCTCATCGTCAATGTATGACTTTCATTTTACCAGCAGGGAAGAGGCAAGACACTACTATGATCAGGAGAGGGGTGTTTTAAATCAGCCTCTAGATTGGGACCCACGTTAACTGGTGTGCCCCCCTAGATGAAGTGGATGGGGTCGCATCAGCATGCTCACGTCTGTCACCAGTGAAAAGGGTTAATTTCATGGTGGGCGACCCTGGCTGTAGTGACCCATTCAACTTCCCTTCTGTAAGGGGGTGGCTGTTCTCTGGCAATTCATTCTTGGCTTTGGTTACTGGTGTTGTATTGGGGGTTGAGGTGAGGAAGGCAGGAATGGCAGGTCCAAAGCAGTACTCTGCCATGTCCCAGATCTCTGTATCTCACCCCCTTGTGTAAATTATGATAAGATCACGATGTTTCATTGCAGCAGCAAAAGAGTTGTAAAATGTGGTTTATCAACCAATTAACAGAGTGGAACGTATCATATGGTGGTGTTTGAGACAGGTTCTACCTGATTTACTCAAATTAGGTGCCTGGAATCGACTGATGACCACTGTTTGTACTAAAATGTTATGTTTAATCTGTTGGGTCCTGGTCAATTTTCACGGTGGGAATTGTTTTCTGAGAGTACATTACAAACTGTTTATGTTAAATCTAGGTTCCATTCCCTGTATATGAAGATGGTTGCAATGTCAGTTCTGGCCACAGTTTACCAGAATACTTGTGTAATTTGTATTACCAGAAAGATTGCAAATTTGCAAGTATAGATTTGGTTACAGTTGGGAGTTGAATATGCAGAAGTTCGAGCTTCGGATGTTGTTCTGCTTCCTGTAAAGCTTGCTTGGTACTATAAGATGAAGCTAACGTACAAGTTTGAGCTTCATTTGTTTATGGGCCCCGACTCGAACTAAGCTTGGTTATGTCTAAAATATAAATTCATTTTTCCACTTTACTCTCCACATTTGATATTAACATATTAATTTTACTCAATTTTCAAACTCGACTCTTTAGTAGAATAGTGTATTTATTATTGGGTTAATTGTATAAAAAACCCTGATCTATTTTAGTTTTTTTTTTTTTTTTTAAATTTTGAATCATGTGGTGTTGTTTTTTTGCATGTAAAACCTCAATCCAATTTTTTTTTTCCAATTAAAATCTTTCGTTAAAAACTGATTAGTTTTTGTAACGGGAAGGTGACTGGACAAGTGGATATCCTAGTGGCTGCCTACGTGGATTGGGCGGGAGAGATCATGCCCATGTTATTTTACTTGTCAAAAATAATTTTGTTATAAACCTTGTCCTATTTTGAAATTTCAAAAACGAAATCTTTGATCAAAATTTCACAAATTTGAGTGCATTACAAACATCATACAATAATTTAAATTTCAAAATTAACCCTGACAGAATGAATAGAGGAGTTCATTGTCATTGTGGAAGAATGACTGTCATGCGGACATCATGGACAGATCAAAATCCAGGATGAAGGTTCTTAGGTTGTGAAAAATATAGAGTAAATAATTTATTTTCTATGATTAATTAAGTAATTGATTTTGCTAGAAAATAAAATATGTTCTAATTATTCTGTTTTGACTTTTCAAAATCATTTTTTTTTGTTTTTCAAATAAAATTTTTGACTTACAATTTTTAATATTTTCAAAATACACATAATTTACAGGATATAAAAAATATTTGATCGAATCCGCCTAGATTCCCAAGGTCTGGATCCACAAGATCTAATACAACAAAGATACTAGGATTTCAGACTACATATATATGTCTTGAAAATATATGCATATATACTGAACTACTGTATAAAGGAGATGGTACTCTACATTAGTTGAAAAAAATAAATGTTTTAAAGAGTTAGAAGAATACTTCTTAAGGCACAAAAAAGTTTGCTAAAAAAAATAACGGAAAAAAGCAAAAAAGTCACAATGGAGCCGATCAATCGATAGTACTTCACGTTTTCAAATAATTGTCGTGTTTTGATATTTTTTGGTCAAACAAAACGAATATTAGAACTGTATTAATTTTGTTTTTTTTCAAAACCATAAAATACGTAATTTTTTATATACTGCAAATTATGTGTATTTTGAAAAAAATTAGAAAATATACGTCAAAAAAATTTATTTGAAAAACCAAAAAAGTGATTATGAAAAGTCAAAACAGAATAATTAGAACATATTTTATTTTCTAGCAAAAATAATTAGTTAATTAATTACAAAAAAATAAATTACAACTCTATATCTTTCACAATTTAAGAACCTTCTTCCTGACTTTTGATAAGTCTATTATGTTCGCATGATAGTCATCCTTCCACAATGACAACGA
This sequence comes from Codonopsis lanceolata, assembly GCA_013146195.2. Lineage (NCBI taxonomy): Eukaryota > Viridiplantae > Streptophyta > Magnoliopsida > Asterales > Campanulaceae > Codonopsis > Codonopsis lanceolata. The sequence goes on from CM028383.1 coordinate 98,084,802, forward strand.
ACTCATCTATTCATTTTGTTAAAACTAAGAAATTAAAGATGATCCAATGAAAAATGTGAATTGTTGGATAAATTAGTATATATATATATATATATATATATATATATATGGCACTTGAACCCGCTTGGATCACATCTAAACAAATAGAAGTTGGTCGGCGGGCAATGACACGAAATGCACGCCGCGATGGAAAGATATGGGTACACCTATTTCCAGACAAACCGGTTACAGTAAGAGCCGTGGAAACACGTATGGGTTCAGGTAAAGGAGATCCTGAATATTGGGTAGCTGTTGTTAAACGAGGTCAAATACTTTATGAAATCGATGGAGTAACAGAAAAGATAGCCAGAAGGGCTATTTCAATAGTAGCATCCGAAATGCCTATACGAACTCAATTCATTCTTTTGAGATAAAATTTTGACAAAAGAAATAAGTTGTGTGGATAAAAAACAATCGTAGGTGCATGTATATATATATATATTCATGGTCCTCAAACTACCATAGTTCATTTTCAAACTTTAACAATTGTATTTGGTTTGTATTGTATTCAAATTTGTGAAAATTTAGTTAAATATTGGGTTGTTATTGAAATTTCAAAATAAGAAAAGGTTTATAACAAAATTGTTTTTGGCGGGAAGAATGACGTGGACATTAGTTCTCTCGCCCAGTCCACGTAAGCAGCCACTAGGATGTCCAACACCTTCCCATTACAAAAAAACTAATCAGTTTTGACGAAAGGTTTTAATTGGCAAAAAAAATTGATTTGAAGTTTTACATGCAAAAAAAAGAGGTTCAAAATGAAAAAAAATTAAAATAGGTAAGAGTTTTTTTTATGCAATTAATCCTTTATTTATTTATGTTTTCTTTTTAAAACATTCACATCATACAAGCAATGGCGGATTCAGGAATATTGTTGATCGGTGTCCAAAATTTTAACTACTTTCTCCGTCCCAAAATATATAACGCTTTAGGGCTTTTCACATAGACCAAAGAAATATATTGTAAATACTAAACTCCCCCTATCCAGACATTAATTAGGTGTCTTGATATTCTTGCCCAAAGAGCCAAACACGGGTTACGAAGTCAATAAATATGGGAGAATTTGAGAAAAAAAAGGAAAAAGTTCCTTGAAAATTACAAAATGTCATCTATTTTGGAACAAAAAAATTATCCCAAGACGTCATATATTTTGGGACGGAGTGAGTATTAGGGCAAGTCTAATGGTGGTACTTACCTATAGGTATCAAAATCAAAATTTGATACCTATTGGTTATTATTCATTGGTATCAAATGATCATCTCCAACCATATGTATCAAAATGAAAGGTATTAAAATTAGGTCTGGTACTAAGAGAGGTATCAAATTCCACACCTAATTTTGATACCTTTTACTTTAACTATTAGAGAGTCTAATACTCTTACATAGATATCAAAATTTGGTTTTGACCCCTACCATTGGACTTGCCATTACATAAAAAAAATTAGAAATTATAATTTGTCCTTTACGCGTTTTCACACGTTGAAAACGCGTAATTACATCATCACCAACATTCATTAACATGTCTTTTTCGATATAACATACAAGAGAATCATTTAAAAATTGATCGGACATTCGATTTCGTAAATCCGTCTTGACAATATTTTTTACAGAGAATTTGAGAGGGGTCCAATAATTTTTTTTGGAGGGGTCCAATTGTCAAATATCACAAACTTACTCCTAATTTTTTTTTATTGGGCGGTGTCCATGGACACCCCTAAAACCTATGTGGATCCGCCCCTACATACAAGTCAATCTCAAGCTTCATTAACTACTCGCTTTATTTTGCTTTAATACGACTTTATGTCCTACTTTTTAATAGATACTCTATCAGTTTCGAATAAAGAATCTATTTTAAAAATAAAGGTATAAAAATATAATTTTATTACTAATGAATTACTAAAAGTGTCATTTTTTTAAAAAAGTGTGACTTTTAAACGAAGACTTTTTATTTGGAACGGAGGGAATACTAGTTATTTAGCCCATGCTTTGTACAAATACAATGTGATATATATATATATATATATATTGTAATAATAATATAATTTTTGGACATTATAATGAGATTGTTAAACTCTTATTTATTCTAATGTTTCTATTATTAAACATTTTTTTTTACCTAAATAGTTTTAAAATCAATATTTTTTTTAATTAACGTGAGATACATATTCTCTATTGGTAATAAAGTAAAAATATTTTAACTAAAAACTTTTAAAACTAATATCTAACTTGATAATAATGGTATAAGTCTTTTTGTTAAAACTTTTTAAATCATTATTCATTTGTTTTCTCCTTTTGTTAGTAATAAAAGTTTATGTGCTTTATGACTTTTAAACAATGTTCTAAAAATCGTCAGGTGGCACACCAGCGCCTAGCGCATAGGGGACTAGTCGGGGATTAGAAATTAAGACATAATTACCATTTTTTCAACAATTTACATCGAAGATCAAACATATTGACCACATATTAAAATTTCTTAAAATTCTTATGTTTGTCATTTCATCAAAAAACATATGTCTACATTTATAAAATAGGGAAAAATATACAAACCTTACCACTAATCACAAACTATACAAAGTTACAAAATCAACAATTATTAGAACTAAAAAGTAAAAAACTGAAAAAATATTAACAAACCACTTACAATGACTTTTCCACTTAGAGCATTACCATTGTTCCATTTAACCCACTTCTTACGCATCTTCTTATTAAGAAGACAAAATATACAACGGGAAGATTCTTCCTTTCCATGTCATGTAGGGAAGAGAAAATATTTTCTTCCAATGTAGGAAGATCCCAATTGCCAAGAATTGGAGCCGGGGTTCTTTGTAGGGGGGGGGGGCGGCTATGTGTTGTGGGGGGGGGGGGGTACCTGCCTTTTTTATAAGTTACGTATAATTTTACAAGTTATATATAATTTTATAGATCATTTATTAATTAAATTATAAATTTCATAATTTATAATTTAATAATTATTTTTAAATCAATTTATATCTTAATTTATAAATTAATTTATTTATACAAAATATTTAAATAGAAAATATATTAAATAACATAAAATAAATTTATTTGTTGAGAAGTATAAAAATAAGAATGAAGTGTAAAGTTAATGAGGTGACAGTAGGACCCAGCTAAGAATGTGTTAAGAAGATTATATAATAGGAAAATATATTCTTAAGTGAGTAAGAAAAGAAAAATATGTAGGTGGCAGTGGAACCCAACTAAGAAGTTGTGGAAATAATTTTCACAATGGGGATGCTCAATGACTTTTCGGTTTCTCCACTATCCACATCACAATCTATAATACAACACAGCTCAGTGTTGCACTCTTACAATTGACTTGGGATAAAAAGAGGTCAGGATTTACTGTTTTACGGTGATCCAATGGCCAGTATTTTCTTTAATTCTCACATGTGCGAAGGCCGTTACCAATTCTATTGCAACTCCCATCTTCCGCCATTTATTGAGTGTAATTTACTGATTAACTGTTTCACAATTAGGTTTTACTAATTAAACAAATATTTAATTTATAGATTTTTAATTTAGGTTTTACTAATTAAACAAATATTTAATTTATAGATTTTTAATTTAGGTTTTACTAATTAAACAAATATTTAATTTATAGATTTACGGTTTTACAGTTTTATGGTTGCGAAAATTTGTATTTGTATTTTTTTCTTTTTAATTTTTCTCGTATAAAAAATTAAAAAATTAAAAAAAATCGTAAGTTTTGTAATTTGAAATATTTGTTTTTTTCTTTTTAACTATTGTCATAATTAACTTAATCAATTTAATTGTTGTCCTGCCCGTTTTTTTCGACCCGTAATTTTGTATACAAATTATCAATTAATCCCTCCGTTCCGGGTAAGAGGCTTCATTTCAAAGATAATTTTTTTAAGAGAACAATATTTTTAGTAGTTCAATTCCATAATATCTGCTTCATTTATTGATAAATTTTCAAACTAGCACCATACCATCGACACAGACAAAAGTACTAGTTTTCAATAAACTAAATCATACTCCATCTACTTAGAGCATCCACAATGGAAACCCACTATCAACTCTCTATCTCATTTTTAAAGATTTTTACCTCCTCTTGTTCCTACAATAAACACATTCAATCACTCTCTTTCACTAAAACCTATTAAATCACTCTTCTAATTAGAAGAGTAATTTACCTTGAATAGTCACACACACTCTCTCTCTCTCAAAATACAAAGTTTCTAGCATTTTTTAATTAATGTTTCACCATATTGAAAATTAATTATACCACATTTTGTTTCTTATTGTTTTTGTTGCAAAAAATTGATATAAATATTTATCGATTATATATAATTTTCATCGTAAAACTTTTGTTACTACATCATCGTAAAACTTTATTTATCAATTATATAGATCTAAAAAACATATATTTTTTTATATTTTATAAATTTAAAATATAAATATTTCATTCAAATTGTGGTGGGAAAATAGAAATAAAAAAGATTAAATACATTAGTAATTGAGTTTGTTAGTTGATATTTTCAAAGAGAGTATATTTTTTTTTGAGGAAACAAAAGATATCAAGTTTGAAAATCTGAATCCAGCACCAAAGAAAAAGAACGCTAGAAACAAACCCGAAGATTGCATTACAAACCGGTCGTATTAATTAAACCCTTTGCACTCCAATTACCTAGTGACAACATCATGTAATTGTATTTATTAAACTACACAACTTTATTTTCATAGAATATAAATATAAATTTAAATATTTAAAATATTTTATTCAAATTGTGGTAGGAAAATAAAAATAAAAAGGATGAAAAATATATTGGTAGGTAGGTTTGTTAGATGAGATTTGAGAGATTTTAGGTTTTTAAAGAGTTGTATAGATAGTACTTATTGGAGTGAATTTTTTTATAAAGAATTGAAAAAATGTAACTGAAACAGAAAACGAGGTGTTTAGAAAGTGGTATTTGGAGTTGTTGTTGTGGATGCTCTTACTAACCTACCTAGTACCTACAGCTCCACTAACCTATCCTCCTCTTGATCCTGACGTGACATTAGTCAAATACGGCCATTTGACCCGATTAATGAACATATATAGCCTTTGACCAAAAACCAACCAAAATCGACTTGGTCGACCAAGTGGTCGGTCTGTCGACCACGTGGTTTACACTGATTTATCACTGGTTTATCAATAAACCAAAAACGACTTGGTCGACCAAGTGGTCGGTCTGTCGACTACTTTGTCGACCACGTGGTTTACACTAGTTTATCAATAAACCAGTGTAAACCACTTGGTCGACCAAGTGGTCGGTCTGTCGACCACTCTGTCGATCAGTGATTTCGGATGTTAAGGAGGTGTATTTTTACTGGTTTACCGATAAACCAGTCGTGGTTTATCACTGGTTTATCGATAAACCAGGCCATAAAAGAGTATTTTTTTTAAGTGATGCTACAAATGACCAAGTCATATTTGACTTGGCCATTTTTGTAAATGCCCCGATCCTGACAGAGCCCCTTCTTCCTCTTTTTGGTCTCTGCGGCTCTCCAGTCTCCTCTCATTCTTTTTTCATCCTCCTTTCATTTCCTTTCTTTCTTACTTTCTTTCTTCCTCCAACTCTTTTATATCCTAACAATATCCCCTCTTTTAGCCTACCAAATACCCAAAAAATCAAACTCACCTTTCTTTCTGCCTCCATCTCTTTCTCACCATCATCATCTCCAATTCGCAGCACGCATGCAAAATAAAACACTAACCCACCAGCAAACATACACCAACAAAGAATAAAAGCTCGAAAATGAAGCTAAAAAAAGTAATTAAGTAGAAGTCTTCTAACCAATGTGAGATATACATCTTTTATTGATAATAATTGTAGAAGTTTTCTATCTAAAGATTTTGAAAACCAACATCACTTTCCAATCAATGTATAATACATATCTTTTGTTGGTAAGAATAATATTTTTAAAATCGATATCAATTTCTAATCAATGTGAGATATATTTCTTCTATTGATAGTAATAGTAGAATACTTTGCAACCAATGTGAGATACGTGCATCTATTCTATTTGTAATAAGAAGCTTTAATCTAAAGATTTTTTAAACCAACATTTCTTTTTAAACAATGTGAGATACATATCTTTTATTGGTAATAAGAGTTTAAGTTTTTAATATAAGACTTTTAAAACCAACATCTCTTTCTAAACATTATAAGATACATCTCTTCTATGGTGATAAAAATAGAAGTTTTTATCAACAGACTTTCAAAACTAACATTAAATTATAACCAATGTAAGATACATCTCTTCTATTGGTAATATCAGTAGAGATATATTTCATATTAGTTATAAATTGATTTGGTTTAAAAAGTCATTAGATCTAAAATCTCACCTTTTATTACCAATAAAACCGTTGTATTTTACATTCGTTTGATATCAATGTTGGTTGTATTTTTTTTATATAAGACTTCTACTATTAACAATATGAGATATCAATACCCCTTATTATATTAATTATTACTAATTATTATTATTAGGTAATGGTTGAAAAACAATGAGTATTCATAAATTCAAGAGTAATACATTCATAATTGAGATTTAACAAAATGGGTGAGACGACACAACCAAAATGCTCATCACAAACTTTATATATATATATATATATATATATATATATATATATATATATATATATATATATATATATATATATATATATATACATACATACATACATACATATACTATAGGTATTATACGATTCTTATTAAATCATTAGTGCTCGTTTGAAAATGTAAATTTGAACTTCGTCCATAATACAAGCGAAAATTCATTGTGGATTAAATTTTCTATTAAGAATTAATGTTGAATAATTAAAAATGATGCGTCCAAAATAATCTTAGGCACACTGAGCTTCGTCAATCGGATACCTGGCTTTCAATATATCATTAGTCTTCAAGACCCAATTCTGCAAACAAGTAAGAAGAACAGTAAACTAAGCAGGGGCACTCCCTGCAAAAGCCATCCGGCGTGAGAATTAGCACAACACTTAGCTCAGCAAACAACTTGGCAGAGTTTAGGCTAGTAAATCAGAATCACGTACCTCCCTCCTTTATTTGGAGGGGTTTTTATAGCTGGTGCCGGAGAGTAACTGCCCATTAATGATCATGGCATGAATGGCGGGCATACTAACTGCCCTGTTAACTGTCCCATTCATCACAACGGTAACTTCATAGTAATGGTGGAGGATTTCCCGGAAGTAACCGTCCATATTCAAGACAACCGTTTCTTTGATAAACGAGCATGGCAAGTGGCAAGTCATTGCAAGCCCCCGGCTGTGACCTTGCCCGCTGGAGGCTAAGCCCCCAGCTCGCGATATATTAATGGTCGCTGCCCATTTCTCCGTGCCTTGAACCTTGGAATACACGTGCTCTGCTCGTGACCGATGAAGATGTGCCAGACACGTGACCTATGTCTTGGGCCTATTGGGCCGGGCAGCTCAGCAGCCCCCTACTCCTTGTCTATCGAGTATTTATGCTCGGAGCGAGGAGAAGAACTTTGAATCCCCAGGCCAAATCGCTATTGAAATGTAGCTTTTTGTGAATGCATCGAGTTGCCCACGATCAGATTTATAAGTGGATGCCAGCCCAAAAGGTTTTGAAGAGACGAGCCGTCATCCGCCGCCTATTTGCACTCACACGGGCTCGTTTCCCAACGAGCCATTAAATGTTGCCTCGACTCGCGAGCCCTAATGATGAGTAGCCCCAAACGGTGGTTTCAACCGGTATAAAAGTGAGAGTTCCCCCACATTTCGAACTTTACCGTTTCAAAAGATTTTAGAACCAGAAAAACTCTTCACCTCTGCATTTTAGAGATCACACCGGTGCCGATCCTGCTTGCTTAGTGCTCAATCCAGGACGAAACTTCCAAGATCTTCGGCCTTCGCTCCTCTACATCAACTGGTACTTCTTCAATCCTAATTGCAATTTCTGTCCATGCTTTTATCATTAAAACCCCAAATTAGGGTTCCCTAATACCACTCTGAATATTCATGTCTTCTGTTAACAAACTACGACTAGATAATCTACCCAAAACTTGGCTTTTAATACCCGTTTCCTATGCCCATCTCGTTCCCCTATCCATTAGACTTATGCCATCAATATAGAGGAATCGAGGAATACCTGACCGGTGCCCTGTTCACCGATTTTAGGATAAACTCTTGCCATGGGTTTTACTTGATCTGTTCTTGCCTAACTACCCGAGCAAGATTTAACGTGTATTCCTTGATTCCTGTTTCCTGTAGGATGTCCAGCGACGAAACCCACTCAGAAATCGAGGGCCGTAGCTATGACCATGATGCCTCTACTGAAACCGAGGAGAGCTCAGAATCCTCTAGCTCCGAAGAGAGCGAGCTGGAAGAACCTTCTCTAATTCGTCGAAAACGGAATCCCCAATACCTTGCAGAACGATCAGAGACGAGCAAAAGATCCCCGAAGAAAATGAACAATTTGAAGATAATCCTCCTTGCTCGAGCAACCCGCGAGCTGAACAAAACAAAAATTCCTCTAAAGGCAAGCAAATCATCTCCAATGTCTCCTCCTCGCTCAAATGGGACGACTTGACCTGTGAAGACGATGTTGGTTCCTGGTTTTATTCCTTGGGTATGGACCCCAAGAACTACCGGGTAAGAGCCTGTAACGATCCGAGCCCAAGATCCCGGTCCGCTACGTGTAGCCCACACTGGCCCACTGAGCACGCAGCACCTTGGGTCATCAGGCCCACACAAGCCGACCCAAAAGTCCATGGATGATGTTGGTGCCCAGTAGTAACGTATGGCTACCTTATAAATCAAATCAAACACAAGTCCCACATCTACCCGATGTGGGATTGGGGTATTACAATCTCCCCCACTCAAATCCTTGACGTCCTCGTCAAGGCCGAATCGTACCCCGGGCGATGTAGGATTCAAGAGGTGGCTCGTACGAGGATCAAGAGGTGGCTCCCACCTTTTGCAGTGTAGCACTTTGGCCCGCACAACACTTTGTTCCCACATTTCCGGCCGGGACCCGCTCTGATACCATTTGCAACGACCCGAGCCCGAGAGCCCGGTCCGCTACGTGTAGCCCACACACTGGCCCACTGATCACGCAGCACCTTGGGTCATCAGGCCCACCACAAGCCGACCCAAAAGTCCATGGATGATGGTGCCCAGTAGTAGCACATGACTACCTTATAAATCAAACACAAGTCCCACATCTACCCGATGTGGGATTGGGGTATTACAATATCCCCCACTCAACTCGTCAAGTCTGAATCATACCCCGGGCGATGCAGGAATCAAGAGGTGGCTCGTACGGGGATCAAGAGGTGGCTCCCACCTTTTGCAGTGTAGCACTTTGGCCCGCGCAACACTTTGTTCCCACATTTCTGGCCGGGACCCGCTCTGATACCATTCTGTAACGATCCGAGCCCAAGAGCCTGGTCTGCTACGTGTAGCCCACACTGGCCCACTGAGCACGCAGCACCTTGGGTCATCAGGCCCACCACAAGCCGATCCAAAAGTCCATGGATGATGTTGGTGCCCAGTAGTAACGTATGGATACCTTATAAATCAAATCAAACACAAGTCCCACATCTACCCGATGTGGGATTGGGGTATTACAGAGCCTTTGACTTGGATATCAATGAGAATGGACACAACTACCAAGGGGACCGGATGGTATTCTACTTCGACTTCTTCGTTGTCGGACTTTGTCTTCCTTTAGACCCATTCATCGTAGAGTTTCTGAATATGACAAACTCCCTCCCCTGCTACCTGACCCTTACAACAGTGAGGTTTCTGGTCGCATACACCGTTGCATGTAGGCTGCTCGGGTTCGAACCCGAGATGACTTTGTTTAGGAAATTTTTCCTATTTTCCTTAGATAAAAAATCTGGACGTATCACAGGGCGCTCAAACCCTAATTATTTCAAACTTTTGAATGATGGCCCCAATAAAGTAGATTCCTGGGACGGAAAAGCCCTGTTAGTTGAATCAAGAATAGGCTGGCCGTTTGCTCCTTACCTACATGACTTCGGGCTCCCCGACTATGACAAGACTGCCTTCCGAGCTGGTGAACCCCAAATAGCCAGGGCCTTCAGATCACTGCTCGGAGTGAAAGATGGACGGGATGGACGAGCTGGACAAGACTGGGTACTCGACTGGCGGGTCCTCTCGTCTGATTCAACTCTTCTTCGTCTGGCCGGGATCATAACTTGGCCTGTGGAGGGAGTCGAGCCTTGAGTTACCATTGAAGCCGAACAACCACATCCCTATTGGGGGAAATGCCACGGAGGCAAATTTCCCAGTGAATGCCCCGAGTGTGCACGAACTGGAACCAATTGCACACCTTCCTTCTCAATTACCGGTCTGTCTCTAGAACTCTGCCCTTGATTTTCAACTTGTGAACCCATTGCTTGCTAACAGTTTCCCCTTGTTTTTGCCTCTTATACTTGCAGACATGGGGCAGTTAACCGATGTAAGCAAATTCCTTCAAGCTGCAAAGAAAGGAGCGAGCAGCAGGAACAAACAACTAAGTACTCAAACTCCTGTCAGTCTACCCACTATCCCCGCTGCTACAACTGGGCGAGGAACCAAGCGGAATCAACCGGAGCCAAGACAAACTGTCACACCTGTACCCCTGGTACCCACTAATCAAACGGCCGAACCTACCAACCTGAATACCAAACCTGCTACCAGTGCAGCAACTCCGATCAAAAGTCCCTCTAGAGAAAAAAGGAGCAAGCACTAAGCAGAGAAAACCGTGCTGGGAGATGCCAGCCCGCCAACTCCTTCGTGGCATAAAGACAACTTCTTCATGCCTGAGGATCGAGAAAAAGCTGGAGCCCTTATCGGCGAGCTAGCCAACGTGCCCGACCTAGATAAAATCAACATCTTTAAACGCAGTGGTTACCCTGCTACTGTGGGGCTGGGCCTAGTTAGAAGGCTACGACATGGCGGTGTTCGAAAGAAAAGTGCAGAATACGCAAGCTCGGTATTGATTGGCGAAGTGGGAATGTGCCTGACCGAAGTAACTATCCTTTTTAATTTTGTAATCCGTTTCTTTTTATTATGCCATAAATAATGACTATGTCTTGATTTGCAGATAGCCACGAAAACTGAGTTGGTGTATGACCAACTTATTAACAACGTCAATTCAAATGCTGCAATGGTGAAAGACAAGAACCAGTTGGAAGAGACTGTCAACTCTCTTTGGGCTGAGTTTAAAGCGAGCGAGGAGACACTCACTGCCAAAGTGACCGAACTCTCCAAGGTCGAGGAGGAAAAGAAAACCTTGGAAACCCACCTGGATTTTTCTAAAAAATCTAAAGAGACGGCACTGAAGAACATCTCCTTGGTCCGGAAAGAGCTCCGAGCTTCCCAAACACAGCTGGATGAAGCCAAGGCTGCTGCTGCCGAGCAGGAAAGAAAGCTAAGGGAAGAGCTAGCTCGTCCCAACGAAGAGCAAAAACAAACCATCATCGACGACTACAAAAGTTCTGAAGACTTTGCTTCTTGCGTCGAGAATGAAGTCTACCCTTTCTTCCTCCAAGGGGTGAACCACGTGTTCAAGCAGATAGCATGTAGCGGCTTGGAAATCTGACTAGAGTTGCTCACCGAATGGGGCACCAATCCACCGTTTTGCTCCTCCGCTCGCCCCGGCCATGCTCTAGTTCCGTATAACGAGGACGAGTTAGAGTCTCTCGCTGAAAATGATGCTAAAAAAGGACTGTCTCCCTGGACCCCTTCTCCAGCCGCCCAAGTCACAGTGAACGAGCCGATGACACAGATTTGGACGGCCCAAGCTCAAGAAACAGAAACTATTGCTGCCCAAACCGAGGAAGATGAAGATGTGGTCATCCTTGAAGCCACTCCCGAGGAAACAACCACCGCCGATCAAGCTGCCTTGTCCACTATTCCCCCTAATGCCTGAACATTTTTCGGCCTACGTGCCATAGTACTTTGTAAAAACAATTTATCATTTTATTTCTCTGGTCGTTGAACAATTCATTCCTCTGGTCATGTAATATTACTTTCTACTTTTGACTTCATTGTTCATATTCTGTCTACTTGAGTTCTCATAGATACCTCGACCGTTTTAAAAAAAAACGACCCATCTTTTAAACCGAGCAAGCTTACTCCGAGCTCGTTGAAGTAAAGAAAAAATGTAAAGTCTTCGAAAACCTTCACCCTGGTTAGAATAACTCGCACTTTACTTGTGATAATAAAAAATGCCTCAAACACCAACCCTTTTTCACGAGCAGAGGCATCTCTTGCTCGTGGAAGAGAGAATAATCGAGAAAATAACAATCAAAACAACTAACTCGAACACCAACCCTTTTTCACGAGCATAGATACCCCGAGCTCGTGAAAGAGAGAATAATTGAGAAGATAACAATCAAAGCAACTAACTCGAACACCAACCCTTTTTCACGAGCAGAGATACTCCGTGCTCGTGAAAAAGAGAATAATCAAGAACATTAAATCACTCGAACACCAACTTTCACACCGGGCAGGGAAATTACCCAGCCCGCCAAAAGTATAATCGAGTTTGCACTAAACACCATAAACGAGACAAACAAAAATGAAAACCAAATGCATGCTTATTCATTTCACCTCCACTTACAAAATAAGAGGAAATGATAAACATGTTGCATACTACCAATCAACGATAGTACTTCTTTAGGTGATCTGCATGCCATGGATGTTTCAGCTCGCTGCCATCCTCTGTTTGCAACATATAAGTTCCCTCCTTAACAATTCTGACTATCTGAAAAGGACCTTCCCAATTAGGAGAAAGCTTCCCCTATTCTGCTCGATGGCCTGTTGCTTCAATTTTACGGAGAACCCATTCGCCCACAGCAAATGACCGACCACGAAACCCTTTTATCGTGATGGGCCTTTGCTTGCTGCTTATAATTAGCCATTCGCATTTTGGACTCCAACCGTTTTTCCTCCAACGAATCAAGATCGGCTGCTCGAGCTACAATGTTAGATTCTGCATCATAGTGAGATACTCGGTGATTGGGCAAGTACATTTCCATCTGTGCCATGGCCTCAGATCCATAGACCAGAGAGAAAGCTGTTTCACCTGTGGGCCCTCTGATCGTTGTCCTAACCGCCCACAGAGCCGATGGAAATTCGTCCACCCATCTTCCTGCCTTATCTTCAAGATTTCGCTTCAGTGTATGCAGGACTTGCTTATTAGCGGCCTCAGCTTGACCGTTACCCTGAGTATACACAACCGACGACTGCTAATGCTTCACACGCATCTGCTCGCATGCCTTTGTGAATTTCTCCGAGAATTGATTCCCATTATCAGATACTATTGCCCGGGGTACCCCAAAACGACACCATACATGCTCGTGTACGAAGTCGATGACATTGACGTAGCTAATAGTTGCCAAAGGCTTAGCCTCTACCTATTTAGTAAAGTAGTCAACAACTACCACTGCATACTTAAACTTCGAACGAGCCAAAGGAAATGGACCAATGAGGTCTATACCCCACATATCAAACGACCATGATGCCACCACGGGAGTCTGCTCGGTAGAGGGTAACCGAGGTATATCGGCATAACGCTGACACTTATCACAGCGTCGAACATACATTTCTGCATCTCGCCTCAAAGTAATCTAGTAGAAACCTGCAGCCAAAACCTTTTCTGCCAAAGACCGTTGGCCTTGATGCCCTCCACATTTTCCTTTGTGAATTTCTCCCAAAATGCCCTCGGTCATCTCTGGTCGCACGCCCCTGAGCAAAGGTCTAGTATATGATCGTCGATAAAGTATCCTATCTAGGACAACATACCGACAAGCCCGTTTTTGAATAGTCTGAGCTTCTAACTTGTCCTCGGGCAAGGTTCCCTGTTCGATGTATGCCTTCAAGTCATCTATCCAACACTTCTCGGCAGGCTCAATGTCCATGATTACCTCCTTCTCTATCACTGGGACCTCTAAGTATTCAATCATGACCCCTGGATGCAGAGATTGAATTTCGTCTTCGGCCATCTTGGATAAATAATCTGCTCCCATATTATCCTCGCGACCTATTCGCACCAGCTCCCAGTAATCAAAATCCTTCAAAACTTCCTTCACCATGGCACAATAGCGAACTAATACCGGATGATGGACAACGTAATCACCCCTTACTTGATTCACAACTAACTGTGAATCACAATAAATAATCACCTCTCGTACCCCAATGTCTTGCGCGAGCTCAAGCCTCGCGATCAAGGCTTCATACTCTGCCTGGTTATTGGATGCTGGAAACTTAAAATGCAACGCCTTTTCGAACTCCACATCCTGCTCGGGCGGGACTAACACAAGACCTGCTCCATTTCCAAATCTGCTGGCCGAACCATTCACATGCAATTCCCAACAATAATCTGGACGAGGTCGTTGAGTGGGCATATCCAAAAAGGCAGGCTTGGTAGAAATCTCCTCCTCGCTTGAATCCTTGAAACTAGTCTCAGCCACAAAATCTGCCAAAGCTTGCGCCTTAATTGTTCGTCGATGCTGGTAATCGATCTCAAACTCAGTCAGCTCGATAGACCAGGTGAGTAAACGACCAGAGGAATCTGGCTTGTGCAAAATTTTCCTAAGAGGTGTGTCTGTGTACACAATAATGGAATGTGCAGAAAAATAAGCTCGAAGTTTCCGAGCAGCAACAATAAGCGAATAGACTAACTTTTTTGCATTAAAATACCATCCCTCCACTGTAGTGAGGGCCTTGGAAACATAATATATAGAATTTTGCAAGTTACATTCCTTTCTAACTAACACAGCGGCTACAGTCTGCTCTGTGGCCGCTAACTACACAAACAGCTTCTCACCGAAGACTGGACTACTTAACAATGGAGGCTGCCCCAGATATTCCACCAGCTGCTCGAAAGCCTTTTGACACTCCTTTGTCCACTCGAATCCCTTGTTTCCACGGAGAACTTTGAAGAATGGTAGGCATCTTTCTGCTGACTTGGAAATGAAGCAACCAAGAGCTATGACTCGACCGCTGAGCTTCTGAACATCCTTGATACAGCGAGGAGGCTTCATAGTGACCAATGCCTTAATTTTTTCTGGATTGGCCTCTATACCCCTTTCAGTTACCATGAACCCCAGAAACTTGCCCGCTTTCACCCCGAACACACACTTGCTCGGGTTAAGCTTCATATTATCCGTTGATACGTAGCTCCTGAATTCTTCAAGCCAAATGGCATCATTTTATAGCAATACAGCCCCCTGCTGATCGAAAAGCTGTCAAGGCCTTATCCTTCTCGCTCATCTTGACTTGATGATACCCGGAATATGCATCGATGAAACTTAGGAGCTCGAACCCTGCTATAGCATCCACCAGCTTGTCAATGCGAGGTAGGGGATAGCAATCCTTCAGACAAGCCTTATTCAGGTCGGTGAAGTCTACGCACATTCTATATTTGCCATTGGACTTTTTGACCAGAACAACATTAGCCAACCAGGTTGGATAATGTATTTCTTCAATGATATCGACACTAAGCAGCTTCTCTACCTCTTCCTTGATAGCTTGGTCCTTTTTGGCAGAATAAACTCTAGGCCGCTGTTGAATTGGCCTAAAAGCTGGATCCACACTGAGACAATGGAGACCTACATCCTCGCTCACCCCTTGCATATCCTCTGGTCTCCACGCGAACACATCCAAGCTGTCCTGAAGCTGCCTGATCAAATTAGCCCGAGCTTCCACTGACAGTGCCTAGCTAATTTTTATCTTCTGCTCGGGGTAAGCAGAATTGATAACCACTTCTTCAAGCTCGTCCTGAACTGTAAATTCCAGCTCATCTCGCATTTGGAGTGTATCACACTCCACTTTCTCTTCTTCTTTAGCCTGAGTTTCAGCTGCATCAAGTTGATCCACATCCATGTCTACCACTTGCTCGGCCTGTCCCCCCAACCCCAATGTCGGCAAAGGATAAGCGGCTTCCTCGGAACTTTCTGCCTCTGGCACCAATCTTGGGTCAACACCCTGCACGATCTGTCCCTCCGTCGGCAAAGGACAAGCATCCTCCTCATGATTACACTGCTCCTCTGGAGCCGAATCCTCTCTGACCATAGCAATTGTTGATGGTCCCACAGCCACATTAGATTTTTCCTTGGTGCTAATGATGATTTTCTGCTCGCCATCTTCCAAGGTCAACTTTTGCTTCTTTCTTTGACTATCACGCACATACTCAAACACTGCCCGGGGCTGACTCTTTAGTACCCCCACTCCATGGTCGGTGTAAAACTTAGCTCGCTGATGGGGAATAGAAGCAACCATTTGAAACTTGGTCATGCTCGGTACCCCTAAGATGATGTTGTAAGGGGACTTCAAATCGATCACCATAAAGGTGACTTTCTCAGCTCGTGTACGGCTTCCTTCACCAATGAAAACTTCCAGCTCGACCGTCCCTTTTACAGGCACTTTGTGATTGGTGAAGCCCTCCAATGTCCCCGTGTAAGGCTTGAGGCGATCATCATTCAACTCTAAGCCTTGAAAGCATGAGTAATACATCACATCCCTACAAGTTCCAGTATCCACCAAAATTCTATGCACCACCCAACCATCAACTAGAGCTGAAACAATCAAAGACTGTTCCCCGACCACGTTACTCGCCAACTTACTGCGAGTAAACTGGATTGTCTCCTCCCCTGCCTGTAAAGTGGTTGAGCGATCTACCACTTTTGACAAAGAATAGATTTGCGTGCCGAGCTGAGTTGGTGTGGGCTCCTCATCCATAATCACATTTATTACCCCTCTGATTGGGGGTGCATCTCTTCGGGGAGCATTCCCCTTATTTCCTCAATCTTTCTTGACCGGTCTAATCGGCCTTCATTAATCAGCTTCTGAATGGCCTTTTTCAGCGGCCATCATTCTTCCGTTGTATGCCCGTAATCGTCATGGTAAGCACACCTCTTACTCCGGTCCCTGGAATCTGCTGTCTCAGGGTTCATACGCGGTGGTCGGGGCAACTCATCCCGAATTTCATACATGATGTCTTCGCGCAGTGTATTAAGTGGGGTAAGATCAGCCTCCCGCAGAAACTCTCTTGGGCGGTCATACCGCGACTTGCTTTTGTTGTATCCCTCGCCCGTAGTTTGGCCGCTACCCTTGGGATTACCCACGACCTCAGTATTCTCCTTCTTTTTATCTTTCTTCGCGGTCTCCCCCGCACACCATTTCTGAGCCCGCATTAACATCTCAGCCTCTGTCTTGGGCTCACGCATGCTCAGCTCCGACCTCAATCCGCTTTCTCCTTCAAGCAAACCCGTTTCAAAGCACAATGTCACTTCTTGCTCGGTCAACCCGGGAACCTGCTCCAGTACTTTTGTGAACCGCTCCAAATAACTAGCGGTTGATTCGTGAGCTCCTTGCTTAACCTAAGACAAGTCAGCCCTTGTCTTTGCAAGTGTGCCCGAGGTTCCAAAATCTGCTAAAACATTTGCTCGCAGATCAGCCCAGTTATTGATTGATCTGCGCGGAAGAGGTCCCATCCATGCCAATGCCTTTCCTTGTAACGCTCCCACAAAAGCTCGAATTTTCAACGCCTCGTCTGATGTTACAAGGCCGATTTGGGACTTGAATGACATCAGCCAATCTCTCGCTTTGGTTTTCCCCGTATACTCCTTAATATTCGGGAAGATGAGTCCCTGTGCTGGTGGTGCATTCTCAATCCAAGGAGCCAAAGGGCTGACTGAAGTTCCGAGAAAATTTCCATCTAGGGCTTTGCCCTTCTCCCATGCTTCCATACGGAGTTTCAACTCTTCAAATTCCTGCATGTTAATGGTTGGAGGCAAACAACCCACCTGCCGAGGTCGTAACGCGGCACAGAGGCCTGGGGTCCCATAGCTCCCAGAGCTTGAGCAACGCCCACGGCCTGCGCCACCTGTGCCGGAGCTATCCCAGCGAGCTGAGCAACTGGCTCATTAGTCACCAAATTTCTCCGAGCGTCTGATTGTTGCAACTCGCTTATTTCCCTGGACTGGTGCGACAGGCGTATTTGAGACCGTCGAGGAGAAGGTGTCCTATGATGGCGAGCATGGGATCTCCTGGGAGATGGAGTGCGGTGACTGCGAGCATGAAACCTTCGAGGTGAGGGCCAACAAGGACGACGTTGATGCGACCTTCGTGGAGAAGGTGATCGACGATTACGACGAGATTGTGCCGAATCATCTCCCACTCGGGGTCCCAACCAAGAATGCACACTCGGTACAATCCTGTGACTAGCTCGGCCTTCCTGCTGGTTACATCCCTTTGATTCCCGTTCACGCTGCTGCGAAGGGACGAGTACTGGATTTAACCGATTTCTCCCGGCTCTTGACCCACTTACATCCTGACTCGGTGCAGGCAATCCAGGTAGGGGTTCCAACTTAATGGGTAAAGGTGGCTTACCCATTGCAATCAGCTGCAAGTTCAACTGATGCATCTGCCCCAAGTATATCGCCCTCTAGCGAAGAGCCTCCTCCCTGAATTCGTTGGCCAGCCCAACATCAGCCTCTGCACTCCTGGCTAATGAATCCAAACCCCATCGTTGATTAAGCTGATGACGGGCATCGTGAGGAGGTGGATTATTGCCAGCTGGAAGATTAAGACTAGGAGTGGCATGTACCTCTTCTTGATTACTGCCATTGACACCATTAACACCATTCTCTGCCATAGCTAACACCAGAAATTACCAAGAACAAAATTTTCACGTTATGATGAATGCTTCGTTTCCCGACAATGGAACCAACTGATGCGTCCAAAATAATCTTGGGCACACTGAGCTTCGTCAATCGGATACCTAGCTTTCAATATATCCTTAGTCTTCAAGGCCCAACTCTGCAAACAAGTAAGAAGAACAGTAAACTAAGCAGCGGCACTCCCTGCAAAAGCCCTTCGGCGTGAGAATTAGCACAACACTTAGCTCAGCAAACAACTTGGCAGAGTTTAGGCTAGTAAATCAGAATCACGTACCTCCCTCCTTTATTTGGAGGGGTATTTATAACTGGTGCCGGAGAGTAACTGCCCATTAATGATCATGGCATGAATGGCGGGCATACTAACTGCCCTGTTAACTGTCTCATTCATCACAACGGTAACTTCATGGTAATGGTGGAGGATTTCCCGGAAGTAACCGTCCATATTCAAGACAACCGTTTCTTTGATAAACGAGCATGGAAAGTCCTGATCGCTGCACACTGTTGCCCGCTGGGTAAGCCCCCAGCTCGTTGTGACCTTGCCCGCTGGAGGCTAAGCCCTCAGCTCGCGATATATTAATGGTCGCTGCCAATTTCTCCGTGCCTTGAACCTTGGAATACACGTGCTCTGCTCGTGACCGGTGAAGATGTGCCAGGCACGTGACCTATGTCTTGGGCCTATTGGGCTGGGCAGGTCAAAAAATAAATAATAGTAATTTTTTAATATGGTAAAAACTTAGTAAATAATATACTCCCTCCGTCCCTAAATTATCGTCTTGATGGACTTGGTGCACGGTTTAAGAAAAATATATTTGACTGGATTATTAATATTAATTTGATGTGTAGTTTACTTTAAAACTCATGTGTTGTGACACATAATTAAAGTAAAATGAAAAAGTAAGAATAAAGTGGTAAAAGTATTGTTCTAAAAAGAAAAGTTTCAAACAAGACAATTATTTTATGATGGATGAAAAATGAAAGCATGACAATAATTTGGGGACAGAGGGAGTAGTAATTTAATTTTAATAAGTTCAATCTTTAGTAAAAGGGTGAGGCTATTCAAACCACGAAAATGCTCCATACACCTACTTACTTCATATACTTTTATTTCAAACTAGGCTCCGTCTGTTTCACGGAAAATGATTTTCAGAAAATGATTTTTGGAAAATGAAAAGATTTTATTTTCAGGTGTTTGGTAAATCTTTTGAAAATATGCTGAAAAACATTTTCAGATGTTTGACAAATACACAGAAAATGTTACGGAAAACAATATATGAATAAATACAAAAAGTATATTCTAATTGTTGGTCCACATTAATGCTCATATAGGCTAGAGGGGGGGGGGGTGAATAGCCTATGATGCCTATTAAAGAAATTTCTTTTTGTATTCATAAAGTACATGTTTTAAAGGCATAAACAATTTGCACAACGAGCATGTCTGCTAGTAGTATTGAACAACAGACTTGCTCTTAGCCGAGTAATGAACTCTGCTGGTGAACTGCGAGTAAATCAAAAGCACGTTTAAAGAGTTTAAAGCAGCGGAAATTGTAAGGCTTAGATTTAGAGAGAAGTTTTAAGTGGCTGTACACGAATATATGTTTAGAACAACAGAATACTTAATTCTTCTTCCAAACGTAGGTTTAGGAAGTCATGAGAGATTAGCTTTTCAAAGAATTAATCCATTTCTAAAAGCTCATAGAGAAGTAAAGGCTGGATATTAAAAGATAAACCATTTTAAAGAAATTCTGAATTTATTCAAGGATAAATTACTGAATACAACAACCTAGACTCTCTATGTAAAGTTTCTGTCCTCGTCGTTCCAAGCCTTAATCCTTACTTAATTATTCCTAAACAAATTCTTAAGTAAAGAGAGCAACATAAGACGACAACGAGGAACAGGTATGAGAAGACAACTTAAAGGGTTGTTCAGATAAAAATTATCTGAACAACTGAGTACAGAGCACTCAACTTCGTATGATGATTTGTTATAGCACAATCAACAACATTTCTATTCGTTTGAATAATGTCGTTGTTGAGGACTGGCGGATAAAGATGTTGTTTGCTGAATCTTTAACTGTTGGGTAAAGACATTGTCCTGCAGATCCTGAAACTGTTTGCCCGTCAGACTATATGATAAGTCTCTGAAAAGTAGGTCTGAATCATAATGCACTGTCAGGTGGTCTGTCCAATAAAGTAGATTCTTTTAACTTTTCTAAACCATGTGAGTGAGAGAGAAGATCTTGCAGCATCAGAGATGTCATGCTTCATAAATATTTGAATGACTTTTGAGGCATGAACATTTTGTCTC
Source organism: Codonopsis lanceolata (assembly GCA_013146195.2). Lineage (NCBI taxonomy): Eukaryota > Viridiplantae > Streptophyta > Magnoliopsida > Asterales > Campanulaceae > Codonopsis > Codonopsis lanceolata. The sequence goes on from CM028383.1 coordinate 98,105,854, forward strand.
TTCTTGATCTACTCCAGTATTGTCTCTTTGTAGCACGTGCAAATCCAAATATGCTGGTGAGATGTTCAGTCCAGAGAAGTGAGTCTTTCGTAAGAGAGGATTACTGGTATGAACAATCAAACCGTAGCATGTCTTCTGGTGGCAAGTCTTCAAGGTATTCTGTTACGCTCATGACAAGTCTGCTGGTGACGAGTCTTCTAAAGATCTTTGACGCCTTAGCATGTCTGCTGGTGCTGGTGCATATAAATTGTTAGTCTGTTGATCATCATTACGAAGTTAGGACTTGATCAGGACAAACCTAATCTAAGATCTATGTGATGTTAAACAAGTTGTCATACTAATCGGTACGCAGACCTTTTAGCCACTTGTATGACTCACGGTAATGGGAACAAACAAATCAATATATTCAGAATATGCAAGACGATAAATTACTTATCAACAAGCATATTTCAACACTAATATTAATACACTTATTGAATATAAAATAGTATAGACGTTTAAGTAATTTTCTTTTAATAACCTCAAATTTATTATTAATGGTGTCAAATCTATAAGTTCTATCTTTTTTCAAGCTCACAAATAAATTTTTTATTAATAATTGATATGAAAAATTGTTTTAAAAAATAAAATAAATAATGTTTGGGACGTAGTGAATATTTCTTAAAATTTTAATTTATAAATACTATACACAAACTCTATTTATATTTCTAAAAAAAGTATTTGTTGGGTGAAATATTGTGTGTGTATGTAAATATGTGTACTTTTGAAAGGGTGCGGAGGGTTGCTCGAACATTCAAAAAATGACTTACGAAAAATAAATCCGTAAGTCATTTTCCAGAAAAGAAAGCTTCATTTTCCATTGACCCGGAAAAGCTTTTACGTTGACTACATTTTCCTAAGGTTACCAAACACCGGAAAATTAAAAAAACGTTTTCCAGAAGTTATTTTCCGTGAAACAAACAAAGCTTAAGTTATTAGTCAACACACACCCCCACCCCCTTATAACCCCTATTCTACCTTTTTACATACACTCTAATTAATTGCTTCCTTCCCTCCCAATTAATTACTTGCCACCCCCTTTCCCTATACCGACAACGCATAAATGAACACCTCTCAAAGACCGAACTATGCACAAAGAGGAAGGAAGAAGTGCGTCACATCCATCTCATTCTCTATCAGTTTGGTTTCCTTGATATACTCTTATCGTAAAATGAGAATCCACGTAAACTTGTTCCGTGGTGCCACAATTCATTTTAATTATTACTAGTGATGTATCTATAATTTTTTCTTCGTGCGGCGAAGCATATCCATTAATTTTTCTTTATGTAGCAAAGGTAAAGAAGGTCGGATATAATAAAGAAATTACCCAAATCGTCCCTGTACTTTACCCTTCCAAATTTGTCCTAAATTCCTAAAAATGATCCCTTTACTAAAGTTTGTGACGCAATTGGTCCTTCCATCCAATTTCGTTATTTTTTTTTCCGTTAGGTCGACGCACGTGTGTTGCATGTGATGTTTACCGGTGGTAAAACTATTCACTCATTTGAATTGAATAGATAAATGAGTAATGCTAGAGCCCCTCAATGAGCACTCAATTTTGTGCACCAAATGATGTGGTTTCCAATGTGTCATCTTATTTGACATTTTATGGGCTCCACTATAAGTTAAAAAGTTATGTTAACAATATGACACATAAGATGCCACATCATTTGGTACCCAAAATTGAGTGCTATTAGAGTGGCCCTAGCATTACTCAGATAAATATACCCATAATGTTTTTGGTTTTAAAAAACTAAATACGAGGGTACCACTACCAATTCTTTCCCTTCTATTCAATAACTGCCAGTCTGCCACCACCAAAACCGTTGCCAGCGAATCTATAGTCCACCTCCGACTTGGACCCCTACAACTTTATCTCTTGAAAGAGAGAGGATGATAACGGAACGGACCCAAGATCCCCTAGAAAGGTATTAGGATGAATGACTCCGCGACCCAACGCCTTCGAGATAACGCGAACCTTGGAATTGTGAATGACGCCACAATTGGGATAACTCTCCAACTGATAAGTCGAATTTCAACTATAAACAACGAATCCACGAAGTTTATAATCCGAGCTTCCAATCTAGGACACTCAAATAATAAGACAATTTTCTAACCAGAAAATCAACTCACTTTTTTATTAATCAAAATTCTCCACCTAAAACAATGTTTAAGAATGCCTTTTTATAGGCTTACAAAATAAACCCTAATTCTTGTAGGACAAGAAAACTAATTAAAAGGAAACTCTAATTAAAAGGAAACTCTAAATAAAAAGAAACTAAATCTCTTAATAATATCCTAACAATAAAACAATTAAAAACTAAAAAACGGCAACTTTCTGGATACCTTGCGGTCGCAAGGTCTATGGACCCTTGCGTCCGCAAGGTCCACAGTTCCTCCAATCTTGCTTCCTGGTCCGAATCATATCATACTCTACCTCTTGAAAAGGATTTGCCCTCAAATCCGCTCTTGGCCGATCATTAAAATGTCCTTTGATTCGAACTTGAGACCCGTACCGTTGTCCATTCTTCCACCCCTTTTTCCCTGGATCAAATATCTCGTGATCCTGAACACTTAACAAAACTTTCTTACCCTTACTCTCAACTAGCATCCTCCTTTGGTCTTCTTGCACTTGGCTTGGCGTTAGTGGTATGAGTGTGATTGGCTTTTGATTGAACACGAAGGAATATTTGTTAGTGAATCCATCATGCTTCACTTGACGATCATATTGCCATGGCCTTCCAAGTAATAAATGGCTTGCATTCATAGGAACCACATCACATAAGACTTCGTCCTCGTAGACTCCTATACGAAATGTCACAAGTACTTGTTTCTCCACCTTCACCTCCCCACTATCATTCAACCATTGAAGTTTGTAAGGTTGAGGATGCCTTGATGTTGTCAAACCCAACCTTTCCACCATGAAAGTGCTAGCGACGTTAGTACAACTACCTCCATCAATAATCACACTACCAACCTTGTCATTGATGCGACACCGTGTGTGAAAGAGGTTATCGCGTTGATCATATCCTTCCTCCTTAGCTTCCATATTCAACACGCGACAAGAAACCAAAGCCTCTAGATTTATAGAGTCCCCCTCGGCTTCAATGACTTCATGTTCATCATCCTCTTCTTCTACCACCTCATTGCCACGTACCACCATAACCCGTTGATTGGCACACTCACGCGCCAAGTGTCCCCACCCTTTGCACTTGAAACATTGCACTTCCTTAGACTTCAACCTGGGATTTTCAGCTTTCCCTTGGGGCTCTTGCGGAATCGTAGCCACTTTTGCTTCGGGCTCAACCTTGCTTGCGATCTTATCTCTTGTTGTTGCACCAGAGTTGAACTACTTGGACGAGTGGTACTCCTCCTCTTTTGCTGTTGCTCTATCTTGACTGCCATGTGCACCATTTCACCCAAGTCCTCATATTGGTGTAAATCCACAATATCTGCAATATTATGATTCAAACCCCGTAAATCTTGTCATTGTTACTTCGGCATCTTCACCCAAATTGGCCCTAGCAGTCAACATCTCCATCTCCTTGTGATAGTCTTCAAAACTTTTCGAACCCTGTGTCAACTTCTGCAATTTATGTGGAACACCCCTATAATAGTGATTAGAAACAAACCGATGACGCACAAGACGCTTCATCTCTTCCCATGTAGTAACCGCAGGCATCCCAATTCTTCTCCTATCAGCTATCAGTTGATCCCACCAGATACTAGCATAGTCCACGAACTCGGCGGCAGCTAATTTGACTTTCCGCAATTCAGTGTAGGTATAACAATCAAATACTTTCTCGATTTTTCTTTCCCAATCAAAATACTCATCGGGATCACTTGACCCCTTAAAAACAGGAATCTTTAACTTAATGGTTTCCCAATTATTTTCCTCTCTCCTTGGAATCTCTCGCCTTCCTCTTCCATGATTTTCTCCCAAACCAAGCTCATTAAATTCTTCCTCTAATTGGTTACCTCTTTGAGCTCTACATTCCCTAGGTTCCTCCCTTCGCCTATCCTCCTCAAGTCTATCAAATCTCTCATTTATTTGAGCAAACTTCACATTAAATTCTTCCATGCGGGCAAGTATCACATCATAATATTGTGTCGGATTAACAAAAGGGACCCCTTTAGCTGGAGTTTCGTCGGTCATGGTAATTGTTGGTGACTCTCCCTTACGTGTATGCACTCAAGATAACAAACCCTAGAACAATTAGGATTTCAAAATTGAAAGACAACACGATTAAACAAGGATTGATGATCCAAGTTCAAGAAAACTAGATGAATTAATTTAAAAAATAAATAAATAATTATTTTTTTTGCGTGCACAGTGCCGATGAACAGTAACCGGCGTGAACAATGTTTCCGGCGTGAACAGTAACTCAGTGAACAGTAATTTCCGGCGGTGAACAGTGAGTTTTTTTTTTTTGAATAATAAACCCTAGGACAATTAGGGTTTAACAACTAGAACGATAATACACAAAATTTAAGATAGAATGGAATTACCGTAACTAGGATTGCTCTGATACTAAATGATAACGGAACGGACCCAAGATCCCCTAGAAAGGTATTAGGATGAATGACTCCGCGACCCAACGCCTTCGAGATGACGCGAACCTTGGAATTGTGAATGACGCCACAATTGGGATGACTCTCCAACTGATAAGTCGAATTTCAACTATAAACAACGAATCCACGAAGTTTATAATCCGAGCTTCCAATCTAGGACACTCAAATAATAAGACAATTTTCTAACCAGAAAATCAACTCACTTTTTTATTAATCAAAATTCTCCACCTAAAACAATGTTTAAGAATGCCTTTTTATAGGCTTACAAAATAAACCCTAATTCTTGTAGGACAAGAAAACTAATTAAAAGGAAACTCTAATTAAAAGGAAACTCTAAATAAAAAGAAACTAAATCTCTTAATAATATCCTAACAATAAAACAATTAAAAACTAAAAAACGGCAACTTTCTGGATACCTTGCGGTCGCAAGGTCTATGGACCCTTGCGTCCGCAAGGTCCACAGTTCCTCCAATCTTGCTTCCTGGTCCGAATCATATCAGAGGAAGGCTGAAATATAGATGAGGTAAATAATTGAAAGAATGAGGATGAAGGCACCGACAGAGGTTTTACGGGTCTTGAACCGACGATGAATTCTAGATTGTTTGGGCTGCTGGGTACGTACCCCTATTTCGATTGAAACGTGATTTGACCCACTGTTTCTTACACCCAATCTATCAAAACCCGATTGTTTGTACCTCAACTACAATACACATATAGTAAAGGTTACGTGTGTGTGTTTTTTGTGTATTTATACACAGAGAGAGAGAGAGACAGAGAGAGAGAGAGAGAAAGTGTGTGTGTGTGTGGATTGAGTGAAATTGCTTGCTTCTAGGTTTTGTTGGATTTATGGGATTTGAGAGTTGTGTTTGAACTTTGTTTGGATTTTTGACTTGCTGTAGACCATGTGAAGACAGACAGACAGGGATTGGTCAATGGGTCGATGGATTTGAGAGTTGTGTTTTACTGGATTGATGAGATGGGTCGTTACTGGAGATGTGAAGGAACCGGCCCTTGGCACCTATGTCCCTTGGCTTGCCGGAAGTCCGTCCCCTAAAGAATTGAACCAGTGGGAAGAAAGTGCCAGAACCCAGATGGCTCCCTAACCCAACAACCCATATGGAGCTCCGGGTTTTATCTTTCCAGATTTGGGTGTGTGTTTGTATTTGTGTGTGTGAGGGAGGGAGAGAGAGAACCCATATGGCTCCCTAATCCAACAACCTAGATGGAGCATATCTCGGTGTGTGTGTATGTGTATCTCTGTGTTAATTGAACAAAGTGAGGGTTGCAGGAGAAGAAGGTCGGAGAAGAAGGCCGGCGAAGATGAAGCGATGAATTGCAATTTCCAATTGCACCCCATGACCTAAGCCCAAAATTCAAATTAATTTGTTTGGTCCTGTACTTTTTTGAGAATGTGGATAAAATGACTCTTTTACCCTGACCCAATGTCACGTGAGACACACGTGCGTTGATCTAACATAAAAAAATAATGAAAGAGGACGGAAGGATCATTTTTGTCAAAACTTTTTGTACAAGGACCAATAAGGTTCGATTATTTTTTTACAAGGACAAAGTTGAAAAAAGTGGTAAAGTACATGGACGATTTGGATAATTCACGCGATAATAAAAATGGTCTCGTAAATGCACAAAATAGTCTTTTAAGAAGAAAAAACGCATCAACAAGACAATGAGAATTAATCTCACATCCTTTAGTAGGGGAACCTCAACATCATATGTTAAACCAACTCAACCAAGACAACTTTATATACACATGATACAAAACATACTACATATATTAAGTTGAGTGGTGTTATGTGACACAAAAAATGATACATAGATCCTCCCCTGGTTAGGATTAAAATCCATTGAAAAAAATAAGAGAGTGAGAGAGAAGGAAAGTTGAGAAAGAGAAAAAAAAATTGAAAATGAAAGAGCAGGTCCTGTGAGACCATCTTACAGATCTTAATTCGTAAGACAAAGCCCCACTCTCTCATAGCTCAGCTCACCAACACACATGGGTCGGGTCGTGAGGACCAGTCTTACAAAAAATACCTATAAGACCGTATTTCCTAAGTTTTTGCCAAAATCAAAAGTTGAGTGAGGGAGAGAGTGTGTGTGTGTGTGTGTATGTAAATGTCAAAAAAAAGAGTAAGGTAAATTAGTAATTGGACATAAGAAGGTGTTACGTTTAATGCTTTAGGTATTATGTTCAGGGGCACTCAAAAAAAGAGTAAAAACCTCGCTTCCCCGATGGAAATTGAACCCCTTGTTCCAAAAGATAATACCCTAGGGTTGTCAGCACACAAGAAACTAAATAAGACATGGAATGATTATGAGAAATTGCGGGTCGATTCCTTTTTAAATGTTTTTAACCTCTTTAGTACTCTTTTTTTTTCTTAATCAGATAAGTACATTTTTATAATTTTCTTCCTAAAATGTCCCCCCACCCACCAAAATGTTCCTAATTTCGACTTGTAATCTTTCCCTTCCATTTTGATTCCTTTCATATGTGATTGATAGTCAACGTGTAATGGAGAAACTGTAAAAAGGAAAGAAAAAAAATCATATTATATGTGATTGACAATCAACGTGTAATTGAGCAAATCATGAAACATTATGCATTGAAACGCGATGGAGATAACTGTGGATCAATAAATCACTCAACTATTAATTCAAAAACTACTCTTTTGTTCGTGTCTTCATGACTTTCATTCTAAGATAATACTCTAATTCATATCATTATAGTAGATATTTTGTACCGTGGGAGAAGGTATCCTTTTCGGGTTTGAAGGAGGACATTTTGATTCATTGTCAACTTCCGAGTTTGGGGGAAGGCATGGGTCATGATCAATATGGTTGGGTGTGCGAAAGGCAACCCGATTCTAGCATTAGGAGGTGGGATTGGGAAATGAGATATGTCATTTAAGAAGCAAACCCAAATGAACAATTGAACCCTTCCTTTTCTTCATTCTGTAGAATTCTCTATTCTTCTTTCTAACCTTTCTAATCTTTCAAATATAATTACGATGCATCCATCGATTTAGAGTCACGATGCATCGAATTTTAATCGCGATGCATCGATTTGGAATCATGATGCATCACAATGTTATAAATTTTGGAATCATGCATCGCAATACACAAATTATGCATTGTGATGCACATAATCATTCATCAAAATCATGCATCGTGATTGAATTTTGTGCATCGCCATGCACAAATTGATGCATCGCAATGCACTGAGTAAGTGATCCGTAGCGCACCTCCAGTTCATTAATGGTATCATAGTATTTTCGCCCCAATAGTGCGTTTTTCGGTTAAAAAAATATAGGGTACTATAGCGGTTGAAAATTGTGCAAAGTGGACCGGCCCAAATTTCACCCGAGACTATGGGTAGTGGAAATCCTATAACACCTATTGATCAAGAAGGGATAGTATCAATGAGTCTGTAATTCCACCCTAATTACACCCTACTTTCATGAATATTTGTATTGAGTTTGTACAGACAAACTTACTATTTGAAGCACAACACATGAAGACAGGTCTCAAAACCCGGCTACCCCATCAAGAAGGTCGGCCCCAAAACCTGGCCACGCCCATGAACGCTTGCTCTTGAACTCAACCTTATCTTTTATTATTTTTTCAAACACACATGCTAAGGGAATTTTCGTAAAAAAATGTTTTAACCTACTAAGTTTAGCAGTTTTCGGGGGGAAGTTTTGAAAATGGCCTGGTCAAGGCTCCAATTTGAATAATGGCCTTACTCAAAATTTACTTGTGTGGCCTCTTTTTCTATGAAAAACCCATAATTCCCTTACTCAGTTGATCAACCGACTTAATGAATCGATCAACCGACTCAATCAATTACTTGATCGATCAACCGACTCAATGGATCAATTGATCTGAGTCAATGAATCGACTCACTGAGTCGATCAGTCGACTCAAGGGTCGATCAATCAAAATCAAGAGATGAAAGGCAGAGACGAAGGGCTTAGGGTTCATCAAGAAAGAGAGAGAGAGAGAGAGAGAGAGAGAGAGAGAGAGAGAGAGAGAGAGAGAGAGAGAGGGAGTGCATTGAGAATGATGGCGGTGATGATGGAGGAGGGTGGAAATGCAAACTGCCATGACCATGGAAATAGAGCAAGAATCCTAAATTAACTACCAATGAAGGAGGAGGTCGAAGATGAAGGAGAGAGAGATAGTGAGACGGGGAAGGAGATAGAGAAACCTAAAATGATATTAAAGGAGGAGGTCGAGGGAGCGAAAGAGAGAGGGGGGAACGAGTGAGACGGTAAAGGGGAGAAAGGGGAGAACGAGAGAATGGGGGGGGGTGAACTGATTTCATAGGGAATGGGGGATTCGAGGTTTGGGACGTGGATTTAGGACAATGGGTGCATTTTGAGGAGTGGGGCAATTTTTGGCCAACGGGCCTTTGGTGGAATGAGATCGGGCTCGAAGGCTATATTTGATGATAGCCCACATTTTTTGGGCGATAAGTTTAACATTGCCCACCGGGGAAATTTCTGGTTGGTCCACTTTACTAAATTTTCACCCTATTTAGTACCCCGTTTTTTTATTTAACCACATAAGTTAAATTTCAAATTATTCTTCCTAAAATGATCAGTTCCATCTTCCAATAACTTTACCAATGACTTAGTCTCATTTTCTACAGTAATCATCGTCCCAGTGTGCGACTTGCTATAGGCAGTTCAACAGAAGGAGCACCTCGTTGAACACATGAGGACCTCTTACCATTTAGTTCATGAACCCACGTGTGGAATCTTTTGAAAACATTGTTGTTCGTTTGAATCTCTGAGGGAGCATCTCATACGTACTAAATTTCGGTCAATCAAAACTATTGCCATTATGACTCACTTGTTGTTGGTTTTTAATGCATATACCAAGAATCATTTCTTCAGGGTGTGAAAGGGTGTTTGGCAACTTCTTGTTCGCTTGGCTTGAGAACCTTAAAGACTAATGCTATCAGATGCACTACTGTATCCATCGACACACGTGTTGCGAACGAAGGTGGAAGTCTTATAAAAGTAGTTTCGATCGTAAACATTAAACACTATTTTATTTAAACAAATGTGATAATGTTGGTTATGTTCTCCTTTACCGTCTATTTGACAATAAAATGATCCTTTATGGGTCGAGGTCAATGCTGTTTTGAACCGAACAATATAGAATGCATCATTTTGGTTTACGATGCAACTATTTTGGAATTTTTTAGTTCACAATGCAGCTATTTTGGAATTGCAATGCATAAATTTGGTATTAGAATACAAAAGTAAATCTTGATGCACAAATTGGTTTTGCGATGCACACATCAGATATGCATTGCAGAATTTTCAGATTGAAAATGTAGATTTCCGATGCAAAATTTGAAATTGCGATGCATCAACTTAGATTTACGATGCAGCATGTGCCTAATTGAATTTCCAATACACATTTTTTATTTTCTAAAGGACAAATTGGATTTCCGATGCATCACGCCTAATCCAATTTCATTAAGGGTATTTTCGTCATTTTGCCTCAAAAGTGCCTTTTTATCATCGATTAAATAAAGGGTTAATCGCACCATTAGTCCCTTGACTTTGGATCATTCTCGATATTAGTCACTTAATAATTTTTTTTTGTCAAAATTGGGTCATAAAAGTTTCAAATTTTCACGTCGTCGGTCCTTTTGATGGATGCTGTTAAAGAAACCCCGTTAAATAGCACATGCATTTGTGTAAGGGCTAAATAAAAAAAATCACATCTAAACTTAAACTTTTTTTCTTTTCAATTTGTAATATAGTCCATATGGTCTTGAAAAAGACCAAATGACCTTCTTCCCTAAATTAAACCATTGACTATATTTATTTTCAACCAAAGAAGACAACCAATGACTACTAACATGTCTAACATTCTTGAATACAAAATCAAATAATCAAGTGTAAGTGTAAATGTAAGTGTGTGACTTGATTTCTAGCTCTGGAGCGCACAACTGACTCTCTGTTCTTCATCAATCGTTTGTGCTTCTCACAATATTCAGGACCGGGTCTTTTCATGGGCAAGGACGAAGAAGGGGTCAGGGAATTGAAAGAGAGATGTCATTCCAGACATCGTCAATGGTTCTGAAGGTGGAGGTACTAATTGTTTGGATGGGACTGGAAGCTAATGAAGATGAGGATTTTAAAGGTGAGCTGGTAATATCAATGACTTGCTTGCCGTAGATATTAAGGTCATTGCCCTTACTTTCTGATAACAATGTCATGCTTCGTTTTAGAGAGATAAAGGAGGAATGAAGGGACTTTGAGGGGACATGGAGGGCAGTGGGTGAGATAGGCAACTTGGAAAGGAATGAGTGTATATTCCTCACATTTAAATAATGTTAGACATGTCAGTAGCCATTGGTTGTTTTCTTTGGGTGGAAAAAAAGTCAATGGTGTAATTTGGAGAAGAAGGTCATTTGGTCTTTTTCCACACCAAAGGAACTCAATTATAAATTGGAAAAAAAAGTTTGAGTTGAGCTATTTAGACCCCCCTTCCTCCAAGTTAACCCCCATTTCCCTTTTTCTCTTAATGACTAAAATACTCTCAATCATAATTCATAGACTCGTGTACTATTGTAGCTGATAATTAGACCCCCATCCTCTTTTCCTAAAGCTAAAAACCTCTAACTAAACCCTCACTCCCAAACAAATATACCCCTTCTTTCCAACAAATATACCCCCTTCTTCTCAACTACCTTCTTCTTCATCTTCTTCTTCCCCTTATAAATATACCTCCTTATTCCAACATATATTATTCTCCTTCATCTTCCCCTTCTTTTCTTCTCAAAACCTTTTTCCCTTCCAAAAAACCTTCAATCTTCAAAAATAAAAATAAAAATAAAAATAAAAATAAAAATAAAAATAAAAAACCTAGGGATTCAACATTGAGTGTGAATAAATCAAGCATGGAGCCAAATACCGCTAATGTGGCTCAAGCGGTAAGCATTTAAAAGATTTTTTTTGCTTTATAAATTGTTTGAAAAATCATTTTTTTACTTGAAAAAATAGGTCCTTATCGTATAATGTTCGGACCTGGGTTGCTGAACAAAATGCAATTGTTCGGCTCTGCAAGTTGGAACGACAATACGCTAACAATTGAAAACAATGTGGAACCAACAACACGATATACCCAAGCTATCAAGCTCCAAGTTAAACAAGACCCAAGAGATAGTTAATCTCCCGACCTAAAAATTCGAACCGTGTGCCGCAACAGTGCGCACGCACAACAAAACCACCTACTATAGAAAACCAAGACATAAAAATAACCCAGTCATCGACGGTGCTACAGTCGGAACCCAACATGATACTAAGAGTCTACAACTCCAAATAACAACGTGTCAATAGCTAAAACTTGCTGGACACAATAACAACTAATTACTGAATGCCCTGAAGCTACTGCGTGCCTGGGAGACAACTGAAATAAATATTAAAGTAAGGTACAACGACTTGACAAAATATGTCGGCCCCAAATACAAACTACAACACAACTCAGAGCAACTTTACCCAATATAAAGTCTATGTGACTTTACATACAATTCGTTCTCACATAAATGGAACGACTCGAAACCAAAATGAATATAACAAGGCTCCACGAGTTTCAACTTGGGAGGAACGGCTGCTACCACAACGAACTACTCGACCTCTACACAAGCTACTGATCCAACCGCTCACATGTACAGCTACGCTGAACTCGACCTCTACTCGAGCTAGATCAAGTTGCACAACAATAGATTAAAGTACACGATTAGTCATAAAGACTAAGTAAGCTATTACCAACAATACTATAACATGATAATTGTTTTAGCATGTAAATATAACATGGTGTTCATATAGATGCTCAACGATGTTCACATAAAACATGAATGTAACGTTCCATAGGTGATTACTCAACCATAAAATTTGACTTCCAACGTGACATGATATTCACATAAATATTCATCAATGTTCGCATAAGATATGAATGTAACATTTCATAGGGATTACTCAACCATACGATATGATTTCCACATATCACAAGGGAGAATCACCTAGAACCAACAACCAAGTTAATCATATCACACATGAAGCTTCACATATAATCAATTATTTCACATGAGTAGGAACATGATTGAGATACATCTCCAATCATCCGCAAACCCCAAACATCGCTTGTTATCTCGAACACAAACACAGATTATTCATAATTTATCATGAGAATTCAGAAACAAGGCCAAGTTCCTACGACCTTGGCAGTCATAACCTACAAAGCTACTACCCCCCAAAATGTTGGGGTAGCCCTAAACCTCAGTCATGGCCTTGATTGAGGGCTTGAGCCCAATCAAACTTGGCTGCTAACCAGCACTGCACTCCGCCACGTGCTCATGTTAGAGGATCGTTTGATGTTCAACGTGATCACAAGGTGTTATTCCCAATCACAATGTTGTTCTCAAACACAATTCTCAGGTTGTTCACAATCGCAGTTGTTCTCAAACACAATTCTCAGTTTATGATACAATGACTTTAAGTAAAGTCATTATTTCCCGACATGTTACTCACAAGATCTCATATTGTTCACACAATTCACCAGTAATTCCATGATCACAAAAGTACACAAGAATACAATGGCTTATGAAGTAAAATCATTGTTACCTTTCAAAACCACATAATCCACATTTCATAAGGTATTATTCCCAAGTCACAAAAGTAGGATACAATGATTTATAAAGTAAAACCATTGTTACCTATAGCAACCAATTTCGAGGTCCCTATGATTAAACTAAATTCTCTTTATAGTTCTTCATATAATTAAGTATTCTCGTAGAAACGTCAATTTATTCTCAAGACCACTTACCACATATGATGAATTCTCAACAATACCAACATCACTATAATCATAGTAGACAATTGACAACTTATCAAGTATTCCACACGAGTTATCAATTCAAGACCATGTTCAATAACATAGCAATTATAACTTGAGGCTAACAACTTAGACTTTAATAAGTCAAATGCCCATAGGTCACTTCCACCACAATTATAATGGAACAATTCTCTAATGTTACTCCTCCATTCACCATTAATCAAACAAGGGTCACATTTTAGATTCTCTAACAAATCGGTGCACTATTGCGCACTAACAAAGGGTTTCCAAGAGTCGACACTCTCATTAGTTTGCACTTTAGCCATTGTAGAGTTTTGTATAAGGATGTTAAACCCTACGAACACAATCATGAGGGACTTATAATGATTGTGTTCAATATGCTACTTATTAACTTCTGCACACCAATCTTGTGAAATTCACCAAATATTCACCTTAACTCAAAACCTTACCATTTATGCATATTCTGAAACTAGACATACTAAATTACAATTTAGAATTTTAAATCACTCAATTCAGACCTATATTCACTAAGTTTTTCTCAAGCTATAACTTTAATCCAAATTTTCTGTAGTAGAACCCTCTACGCAGCGTTCATCCTTAACTCGATTAAGGTACTTCCCGACTTCAAAACATAATGAAAATTTGCAGAGAGATACCCCACATATACAAGTAAAACATATCCAAAATTCAGCTCAAACCCATTAGTAGATTGGTCATAGGACTTCCACGAATTATGGTAAAAACAGAGTTTGTTCTCATTTAAAGGTCATGTTCTAGCTCACCCATTTCAACCATTGTTTCCTAATTACCTAACTAACACCAACCATTATATTCATCCACATATAACCAAATTACAAACCCACATAAATTACTCAAACGACAAGAAATATCTCATTGAAGTGATTACAATCGTTCCGTAGCATCTTAGCATGCTTTTGAGCTAGAGAGAGAAAGAGAGGGTTTAGTAACTTACTTGCATGGACGATCAAACCTTATAGAATCGAAGATTGAATTGGTGGAGGAGACTTTATTCGTTGAGGGCTTTCCATTGGTGGTCTTGGATCGTCATTCCAATGCTTGAGTCAACATGAATGACTACACACACATCACACCCACTGAAGGTGTTTCTCTATCTTTTTGGTGAAGAAGATGAAGATGGTGGAATAATGAAAATGATAAATGGATAGAGGAAGGTTTAGGGACTCAAATACTCCAACTTGGAGACTACAAGAATGAAAGGACTGGACTCATTAAGAGCCAAAAGGGGATTTCACAAGAAAATAAACAAAATGCATAATTCTATCATGGGGAAGCGTGCTCGCACGAGGTAGAAGGGTGAGATTGCGCCGTTGGTTCTTTGAGGCTGCTTATTTCTGACTTCTGGGCCTTCAAACGACACAAGCCCTTCGTTTGGAACTCCATAAGGGACAAAAGTAAAAGCCTTAAAATCCCCAAACCAAACTAAAACCTCATTTGGTGATATCGCGGCGTACCAAAATTTCGTCCGTATCTACCGTACAAAGGACAAACTACGCAGAACAACCCAACGATCGAAATAATGAACGAACAAGTATACATATATGTTTTAAAGCATGTTAAAATCCTAATGAAGGGTCTCGAATATATGTACGAAGTTAAACCAAAACTAAGTGCATCAAAAGTACGAAAGAAGATACATTTATGAAAGGCAATTGATATTATGAGCTAGAGTTTGTAATATTATTACGAGCTTTAGTGTTAGAGCCGTTAGATGATTAAGTTGGTGATGATTTGGAAAGTCCGCGTCATTACTTAAAAAAGAGCATATTTGATCTAACAGTATAGATATTTAAGTAGATTTGATCCAACGATGCTAACATTAAAACTTGTAATAAAACCACAAGCTCTAGCTTTTATATCATACCTCTTTACGAAATGCTAATCGCGAAGTCAAACTTACAACGACGGCTATACTACAAACGTCGTGGTAACATGAAAACTTAGTAAACATGATTAACATGAACTAAAATGCATCCAAGCAAGTATTTTTCGAACATACAAAGACCTAGGATATAACCGAGGTCACGAACATAAACTAAGCAAGTCAACTCTCTATCAAATCGGGTTTGTACCATTGTCAAGTTACGACCTATAACTTCAATAAGTCAACGACCAAGGAACATATATCATTAGGGCTATGGTCTCAATATGGATATCCACACACATCTAGACACTCACAACATGCAAACCATATAATGCAATTAAGAATCATGCACATTTATCAAGCAAGTAAGACACATATGGATCCGATGTATTACATTATTGATTTGTGAACGTGTTGGGCAATATGGGGAACACAAGAAAGAAGAGACATCATCACAAACAAATGTTGATGATGAAACTGGGAAGAAATATGAGGATGTATGAAAACCAAAAGGTAGGAAAGAAATCAGATCTAATAAGGTTGGTTGTCCATTTAGTTTGAGGGGGTAGAGAAGTATCAGTTGGATAATGGTCATTGGTTGTAAAGTGTGGTGTCCACAATCATCAACTTGGACCAAACATAGAAGACCATACATAGAAGGTCATTCATATGTCGGTCGATTATCGAGTGTTGAGGAGGAATATGTGGTTGATATGATACACGCCAATAGTAAACCGAAAGACATTTTGGCACGGTTGAAAGATAAATTTCAAGAAAATAGGTCCACAGTAAGGACTGTCTATAATGCACGTTTGAATAATAGAGTTATTGAGCATGAATGCCGATCACAAATGTAGCAACTTATGTTTATGTTGGAGAGGCATGGATATGTCCATCATCATCGGTGGTGCGAGAATACGAACACTGTGAAGGATTTGTTCTTCGCTCACCCATCCAACGTTAATTTATTGCATGCCTTTCCGAAAGTCATTCTAATGGATTGCACGTACAAGACAAATAGGTATAAGTTACCTTTGTTGGAGATTATTGGTGTGACTTCTACAAATATGACATTTTTAATTGCAGTTGCTTATTTAGAGAATGAGAAAACAGACAACTATACGTGGGCGTGCACATGTTTGAAATCATTGATGGAGCAATGGTGCATGTCTAATGTGATCGTTACTGACTGATAAATTTCTTTAATGAATACAATTGAGAGAATGTTTCCTAGCTCGAGACATTTCCTTTGCCGATGGCACATTAATAAAAACGTTTTGGAAAACTGTAGAAAAATCTTAATGACAAAGGAAAAGTGAGATTCGTTTATTATGTTTTGGAATTTGTTGGTGATTTCTAATACTGAGTTGCAACATAATGAATCTCTGGGAAGACTCAAGTCTGAATTCAAAGAATTTCCAAGTGCCATCAAATATGTCTTGGAACAATGGATTGAGTCCTACAAAGAAAGATTTATGTCATGTTGGACAAACACCGTCATGCATTATGACAATACCATAACAAGCATGTATTAATTGCTTTCTTTTTTTGTTACATACGTACTTCAAATTGTATCTACTTTCAGGGCTGAGAGTCAACTGGATCGAGCCAAGGTAATTTTGAGACTTGTTGGCGACTAATCCACACTCTCATTGAGACTTATCACAATGCAATCAAGCACTTATTTGAGAAGAGTAGAAACGTAGTCATGCACAAATTTAAATTAGTCATATACATGGATCTGCGAGGTTTGGTATCCATGCAAACGTTGAATAAGATTTATGAAGAACAAAGCTGTGTTGGTGAAGATATTGTTGTAGACTCTTTGTTGTGTGGTTTTGTACCGAGAAAGACTTGTGGATTGCCTTGTGCGCATGAGATCGTTGAGCTTGTCAAATTGGGCAAGCTAATTGCCCTTGATCAAGTTGACACTTTTTGGAGAAAGTTAGTTATGTTCTCGGTTAAGGGTGATTATAATATGGTTCAGAAGGAAATGGATAATGCATGGAATAACACAGTTGAAGAACTTCATTCAATATACAACAATGCCCTCACCAACCCAGATAAGTCGACAGTGTTGAAGAGATCGAGAGAGTTTGTGAAGCCATCAATTACATCCCTGATTGAGGCTCATGTATTGGAAGTTATTCGTGGTCGGCCTTAGACAAAAGAGGCTAAACATGACAAATCAACGAAACGTGATCCAAGTAGGCTTGAGTATGTCGAGTCGATAGAAGATAGTTACTCGTCGCAGTAACAAGTGACGTACGAGGTCTGGCCATTGACTACTAGGCGAAAGATGCCTGTAATTTCAATTAGTATGTTTAATTAGTTAAAATACATTTCCTTAATTGCCTCGTTAAGAGACACACCTAGATATGTACAAATCTCATGGATGATAGTTTCAGTAGTCGGAGTCGCCAAGGGACCTTCTAAAAAGGCTGATTTTTCGACAATTGGAAGACCATTAAGGCAAAAGACATCATCAAGTGTTATCATCATCTCACCAAAAGGCATGTGGAAGATATTGGTCTCTAGGTGCCACCGCTCTACAAAAACATTGATCAATACTTTATCACTATTGGGATAAGATACTTGCTTTAACTAAAAGAGTTGGGTGGCTTGCATTAAGTCAACCCATTGTTGAGAACAATGTTTTTTGTTAATTTCCACACTAAAAGCTTTTGTTTGTGATTGTTGATCTTAAACAACATCCGTTCTCGCGCTTCGTATATCTTTGCAGCTACATGTTCTGGATACAAAGGTAGAACACTTGGCTCTAATGGACCCCAGGACATGGAAAAGTAATTGGTTCACCTCTTCCTCTACCACTTACTCATCATACCCATTACCATCCTCGTCTTGTTCCTGTGCATGTGCCTCGGCCTCTGCGTCCGCCCTCGCTTTCCTACTCGATGCAGTAGGTCTTTTCTTCCTCTAGAATTCATATATGTACATGACATTCATCACATGTGAGTTCGTTGAAGTTTGAAATTAAAACGAGACAAAAAATAACACTGTTCGGACTTGAGCTGCTAAAAATCACTGCTTTGTTCAGACTTCTATGGATGAAAATTATTGTACTGTTTGACCCCCAACATCCGAACATATTAGATATGTTCGGATGTGGTAGTGCGAATAGTGCAATGGCTTTTGGTTGAAGTCTTTCAAACAAAGCAGTGATTTTCGACAGGTTGTGCCCGAACAGACCTGTAATTTTTGGCGGGCCATGTCCAAACATCGTGTCCTAGTTCCAAGAAGGTAGTTGAGAATAAAAAATGTTTGTTTGTTGGGAAGAAGAATTGAGAAGAAAGGGGTATATTTGTTTGAGGTGAGTGTTTAGTTATAGGTTTTTAGCTTTAGGAAAAGAGGAAGAAAGTATATTTATCGGCTAAAAGAGTATAAATCTTTATAATTGAGGGCTTTTTTATGGAAAAAAGAGAAATGAGAGGTCAACTTATAGGAGATGAGCTGAATAGTCAAATAAATATACAGATAATGACACTTGGAGTTAAATATGTGAACCCGCCCGGTTGTGTGTCTTGCGGTGCCCACCATATAATGTAAAAACCCTAATAAGGTTGGAGAGGAAGAGAGAAGTCCTGGAAGAGCATTGGGCTGCCGGCGCCGGCTTCTCTCTTGAACACTAAAAATGGCTGAAAAAGAACAAATGCTGCTGTCAGCGACTAAAGCCCACTCCCCTTCAGACTATCAAGCCACTCGACTCGCACACAGACAGCTGCCTGTGGTTCCTCTAATAAAACATCATTCTTTCATCTTTTGTTCAGGTAATCTCTCTCTCTCTCTCTTCGCCTTTATCTATGAATTATTCCTTTTGTTATGCGTTTGTATATGCAAAATCTGGAGCTGAATGATGATTTTTGGCTGACTTTTGCATATTTCAAGTAGTATTCAAAATGATGAGTGGTTAAGCTTTTTTGGGTGTTGTTGATTTTAGGGTTCTGCTCATGTCAATTGTACATTTGTTACCAATTTGGTATAAGTTGATTGCAGTTTCAAGTGAATGTTGTTGAAATATATACGTTGTGATATGATATATTGTTAATCTCAACATTTTGAAGATTGGTATGACTGTTGTAGGTTGTTTGTGGGGGTTAGTTTAACTTTTTATGTGAAGCTGAAGCATGTAGATGCCATCTTCTGTGAGAACCGATAGCATGGTTTCATTGATTTTTGATTTTATTTCATATGGACGGGGAGGTTTACCCAAGTAATTGGGGTTCCATTGCTGGTTAATCCAAGTAAAAATTCACTTCTGCAATGTTTTTTTAGGAATCCCTCCATTGATACATACGAGTCTGTTTGTAACTTCTAGACAACTGGGAAGAAGGTTGAAATATTTTGTTGTCTCAATGTCGATTATGCATTCTATTACTCTCATTGGATTGAGAGCTGTTAGAAAATGGATGATGTTTTGCTTGATAACTTGGTTCGTCTCAACCTTGAATTTTTTAACCCAATTACTGAGTGTGAGATAGAAAGGTTGAATAAATATATATTTTTTGTTTTTTTAATTCAATAGTTCTAACCTAGAAGGGGTAGATCATCTTCGGTAAAGAAAATTGAATCTATGCTACTGCAGCACTCTCGATTGTTATTAAGTTTGACGATCTTGGAGAACATATTTTCAATTCAGTTGTTTTATTGGTTTTGTAGTCACTTCATTTTCCTCCATCGTCCACTCATATTTATGCAAGCACAATGTGTATATGCTTGAAGCAGGTCCTAAGATAAAATAGATTGCTTTGTTCAGTGATTCTGTTTAGATTCATTAGTTTCCCTTAATATGTTGTTCCCCCCTGTCATATTTTAACTAATTCTGATTTTGCTTTACCCACACATTTTCTATATCCCGCTGATGAAATATTTAGTAATCTGAATTTGTGCATGGAACTTGCAAAGTTGGTGCTCCCTTTCGCTTCATAACAGTGAAGGTAGAGGAACCATGATTTTCCGTGCTAGGATGATACTAGGCATTCTGAGGGATACATTGTGAACGCCCTGCTCACCATCTCAATATTTATTTGAAGAAAATAAGCTCTATTAATTTCTTTTCTGCTTCAATTATCTTTGTTTTTTCTTTGAGGATAGCATGAAGGCCGTTTATAAGGTTATGGTGTTGATACCCTCTTTGGTTTCATGCGAGGACTAAATGTGGGATGGAATTTTCCTTGTCAATCTATTGGGAGCTTATACCGGAAAAAATATATTGAGGAAGCAATTTGATAAAGGAAATATGAATGCCTTCTGTGGCTCCTATGGTAATTACACAAGCGTTTGATATTCTTGTGGCTTTCTCATGGATTACATACATACATTGACTTGTAAAGGTGATCTCTTGAAACTCAGCATTCAAACCAATTTGATGGAGTTTTTTGTTTGAGTTATCTAACTATTTCAACAACAGATAGAAAGGTCTCTTAATTCAGAATACCCTTATTTTCATTTGTAATAGCCTCCATGAGTTGAAACAAATGAAGTATATGGGATGATACAAGGAAAGGTGAATGAAGTTGTTTCTTCGTGTGTGCGTATATGGGCCTGCTGAACCTTGCTCCATTTCAACAACATTCTTTTCCCTTGGGATTGTAAATTCAGAGTTTTCCTTGTTTCTGAATTTGTTCCTGTTTAAATATCATAAAACCCAAATTTTAAAGACCATACTGAAATAAGAACATGCTGTGGATTTTTATTTAAGCGAAGATTTCCATTTTTGGAATAGAATGGAGAATGAAAATGAAAAGCATGTCATCATGCCGATGCTATAAAATAATTGTTGCTATACCAATAAAGAAGAAAGGAATTAAATACAGAGCCGATAAACTAAATCACTAACCTCCGTCACAAAGAAAGCATGGAAGCCATATGGAACTCTATGGGGTAGTTCCACAACGGCAACGGGATCTGCTGACATAGTTTTTGCATCAATTACCATGACTGAAGATTTTCTGCATAAAAATCAAACAAGACATTCGATGTTCTGTCAGACATTGAAGAACTGGTACAACACGAACCAAAAGTATATGCTAAAGGACGAATAATCATAGTAACCAGGACTGGAGCTGAGGTGTGCAAACAATTTCAACTAGTAAATGCTTGCTGAATATTGCAGAAGAATGTAACTTATGTGTGAGCAATGAGCCAATGACGTCAAGTGGATATTCAAACAGGAAAAAAGTAAATTTCTAGGTTTTAATAGGTTGCAGCATTGATGAACTTTCATTCTAAGTACATGTAAGAAGTCACATCATTTGGTGCACAAATTTGAGTACACATGGAGTGACTCTAGCATTACTCATTATAGAGATATTGGACACCGACAACAATTTTAATGACCTTAAGTCTATCTAAAACAGTTTTGGAAATTCTGGTTATGCCATTAAGTTAGAGGCTGCCTTCACACTACAGTTGCTAATCAAGTGCACCAGCTTTCAAGTGGAATTCTTTTTCACTTGGTTTATTCTTCTTTATAAGATATCTTCTATGAACTACATGACTACATCCACCTTCCATAACTCATGGATGTAGTTCATAGAAGATAAAGAAAGAGAGTGATATCATGTTTCATGATGACATGAGAGAGAAAGACATACCCGGTGTTCTCATCATGCGTAAAGAATATCAAGTAGCCATCATCTTCTTCAGAAGTTATTCCGGGATGACGAGGGACAAAAATAGCCTCTGACCCAAATCTACCACCTCCCAGGTCAAATAGTCCTTGAACATTTCCTCCAACTTCAATCTTTGCTTTTCCAGCCTCTGGTTCCGCATGCAAATCAAATTTGACAATACCAGTGAACTTTGCACCGTCCAGTTTTGCTCCATAAACAAATCGTTGTTTCCTAGATAAACACTAGAAAGTTAGCCCAGCTGATGAAAGAGAAATGAGACATTTAACATATTTTAGACAACTATTAAAATAAAAAATGGATTTTAGTGAAGTACTGAAATAAGCTTGAGAGAGAAAAAGGTGTTCCTGACTGGATGATGTCAGTAACAGAAGCAAGTTAAAAACAACCCTTCAGCCATAATTTCGTAAAGATTACTCTTTTTTCCCGAGGTTCATAATTTTATTACTTGAACTAAAAAGATAATAGTCTGAACATACTCGAGAACTAAAAACAATAGTCTATTAAATACAATGAAACCCTACCCTGGCTGGGGACCCTTAACCCTGCATAAATGAAATTTCAGAAGACCATACCATACCTGCCTGTGTAGCTCTCATTGACCTTGGGAAAATCTACAGCAGATTCCGATAGCTTCTTCTGTGAAGCAAGACCAGTTTTCAAGTTGAATCTCATCTCGTACCTGAGAAATTACTTCGTTAGTAACTGATCAACCATGTATGCTGTTAACATCTGCAGGATCAGAACCTTACAGCTCATTCGCAACATTCTCAGGCTTCCCCTTAACACTGCCATCAGCCATATCCAGTTCTGGATTCTCAATACGACAAGTAATCAAAACTACTTCATCCCCTTCTTCCCAGGCATTGGCTGTATTAAAGTAAAAGATGAAAGAGAAAAAAAAAACATTTGAGTTCAGAAATCAGATAGAATTAATACTATCTGACAAATTAGTTTCTCCGGAATGTTCATAGTTCTTAGTTCTTACGTACAGACAGAGCCCACACATGAGATCTTCATTTTTTTTTTCCTTACTTTCTTTTTCTTTTTCCCCTTTTTGGGCGAAAGGGAAATAACACGAGATCTTAATGGCAACGAGTTAAGTGCTTTTTAGTTGTCACTTGTTGATTCAAAGATTGTGGAACAAAACAAATAAATTGTATTGCTGCCGATAATTGGAAATAAACAGCAGTGAGAAAGAAAAAAAAAGTTGGTATGGGAAACTTTTAACGCAGGATGCTGTTAGCCATATTTGGGCACATCTGATTCTTGCAAGTTACAAGGAGATCTCAGACCATGATGCTGCAACAACACAAAGAAACCTGATACTTACCCATAGGATAAAATCTTCACCTCTGGACTGGTTGTATGTTTACATAATACTCGCAATACAATAACCAGTAAACTCGTGTGCCACCAAAAAGAAATCACACTTTTTAGGGTTTCTTGCACAACAGCCATAAAACCTTTCCTCAATCACCAATGTTAACTAAAGTTTCTTTGATAAAGCTTTAGACAAAGGTAATAAAAGGGAGAAATTCAGGCCGGTCCCTTTTTTAAAGTTTTTAACTGCTCCGCTCCCTTTTTTTTGTAACAAGAATAAGTCACTTCTTGCATTGTGAGGCAAGATTTTGTGCATCGCTGCACAAAATAAAGCACTTTCATGCATCACAATGAACAAATGATGCATCGCGATGCAAGAAGTGACCTGTTCCGGTTACCAAAAAAAAGGGGGGGGGGAGCGAAGCGGTTAAACACTTTAAAAAAGGGATCGCCCGCAATTTTCCCTAATAAAAACCTACTAGTTCAACTAGTTGATCAATCCTACTGATGTTGCTATTTCCACAATCTTGTAGCAATGAACGACTTCCCAAAATGCTACAACTAATAATAATATTTTATATCAATAAGCACTTACATATGTGTGTGCACATAATGTTGCAAGCATGTGCTTTCCTTAATTTTCACATTTATGATTCAACGTCTTACTAGGTTTCTCGCCAACCACATAAAAATGAAGATTCTGGAATTTTCATCAGACACCCAACTTATCAAAAAAAGAAAGAAAGAAAGGCATTTCCTCTTCTATAGCTATTGGTTGGCAACAAAATTTGATGCTTCGTTTTTCCTCAACTAACCAACTTTTTTCAAGATGTTCTCTAGCATATAATCAAGCATCAACAGAAAGAATGAAACAAATTCATAGATGCAAAAGATGCTTGCTATTCCCCCAACCCAACCCTGGCACCTGCAGCCTAGTGCCAATGCAGAAAAGTAGAGTACACAGCATGAGAGTGTAGCTGTTGATATAATTCTAAAAGCTTATTGCGTTGGAAAGGTTTAAGCAACCTCCTATTATGGAGGCCAATACTTTAGATGTAACTTGGGTAAATGATCATCATTACTGCACCCCCAAACTGATAGAACCTAGAGGATGAATTCATATCAATGAAAATGTGAAAGCTTCCCCAGCACACTATGACCATCTTTGCATAATCAGACATAGGCACCTTTCAGTATCTAACACGCTTTTGGTCACCACATGCTTACTTAAAGCTGAATTCGTAATTAATAAACTATCAACTTGCCAAGAAGAAACTTCTGAATTGAGGATTTGAATTTTTTTTTTGGTTTTGTTTTTGTTTTATTGGAGTCTAATTATCTTCTACAATCTGAATTTATAGGAGAACCAACAGAAAATAACAACTGTTGGTGATTCTTCTTGATAGTTCAACCAGCGAAGCTAGGGAGTCTCAGGTCTATAAACATAGGTACATAAGCTATAACCAGACTACCAGAGTGAAGATATGAAAAACTTCTCACTATACAGGCGAAGAAACAATTTTCAAATGGTTTACCATTGACAGTTGGCTGAAAAGAGAAAATGATGATTTCAAATAGGTGGATAAACTAGGAGGACAGTTTACTTGGTAATTGAAGAGATCAAGGATCAATGCACTTTACCATTGTGAAATATGAAGCAACTGGGAAGCTCAAACCATTTGATCAAGAGCTCGTTCTCTGCGTACCGTGGAAGAACACCAAATCGAGCCTTCTTAGTCGGATCAAATGTAAATATAAGTTTTTTCTCTTTCACCATTTCCTAGAATTTGAAATGCCACATAAGTCCAGTTTGAGTAAACATGGTTGAAATCAGTACTGTGTCATATTTATGCCGAAGTATTCTTGTTAGACATGGCTTTCATAGTGGTTTATAACATACATAATTTGCAGAAGAATATGCTATTATTGGAGCATCGTACAAGCTTTTTGTTCAGCAAGAGAATGTTTTCTTTCTTTCTTTTTATATATTGTCTGTACGACAGAGTTATGATATTGTGAAGAATATGATATACTTGATAATGTCAAGTTCCTAGAAATAACTTCAAGGACATACATCAAAGTTGTTGGTAAGAGGAATAACTAATAATTTCTTAGTGTTCACCGAAAGCCAATGCGGTGCAATCATTTACCATCAAAGACGTTATTTACAATTTGAAAGTTGTCACAAGATATAAATCTGAAGTACTATACCTTTGGTTTAAAGTACATAGGTAGATCCATGAAGATTGCATAATTTTCAGTAATGGCAAAGTCATGCATCATGACAGGATCTGATATTGTTATTGGCACTGGATCATTCATGACACCATCTTTAGAAATCACTCTGTATGTGACATATGGAGGGGTGTGTGAATAGCCAAAGGCAAACATTTCACCTGCAGGAATGCAATTGTAGTCAATTGAAAATATACCAGAGTTCCTCCAAGGCAGATTCTTCATTTTGGAGACCAGGGTTTACCAGTGAACGGATCAACCTTTGGATGGGCAGTGAAGGAATGTGACAATCTCTTATCGTAATCCAGTAAGCCAAGTGTTTGCAGATCTCCGTCTTCCAAAACTTTCACGACATCTGCACAGTCAAGTGAAGATTAATCTTTCTACTGAATTTGCTTTTTTAACATATGGGCAGAAATAAGGTGCCAGTTTTATCACTTGTAAAAGCCCCATATCTTTAATACTAAAAAAATTGCTATGGGCAGTGATACCATATGAAGATCTAAGAAGAAAACGAAATAACCAGAAAAAATGCTTGTGAGCAGTCATCCTGACGAATTTAACAGCAGTTTCAATGGAAACTATTACTCTATGGTCTAAGGGAAAACCCAGCACTTTGGCCCCTGCCCTTGGATTCCTCTGCAATGGATCATGTCCAGCATTTTGGGTTGAGAAGTAAGCCACACAACCGCACCTGACAACTCCCCCCTCTCCCATAACAAAAAAACAAAAGCAAAAAAGAGAACGGAAAAAGACTATACAGAACAGTGTGTCCCATTAAATATGGAAACATTGACACATGTTCAAGAATCCTAATCCCTCCATCCCAAAATAAGTGTCCCCTATTCCATTCCGGTCATCCGAAAGTTGGTGTTCCCTTTCCCTTATTATAAAATTTTCTTTAACCAATTGTCTATAATGCCCTTTTCAATGTGAGATAGAGAAGGTATTAGTCCAATGATTTAACACCACTAAGGATGCTTGAGGGTACTAAAGAAGTCGCCCAATGAGTGAAATACTTATCTTAAAAGCCGTATTAAATCAATAGGGGACTCTTATTTTGAAACAGACAGAGTATCACTAAAGAAACTTGTTGTCTTACTAATAGATGAATTAGTTCTCTATCCTCAAGTAGCATGAGAAGAGAAACTATTTGGTTAATAAATACTGTATCTTAATTCAAAATCATTCTTAGCAATATGTCATGTGTGAATTCCTAGGTCCCCTACTTTAAAGCAGAGCTGCAGAGGAAAGAAGGAGATAGACGAATAAAAATTCTCTCTATTTGGTAGGAGGGAAAGAGGAAGGGAAGAGGAGATGAATGCAACACCCATCCATACCTACCGATTTCCCTCCTCCCAAAATTGAGAGTAAGCGCAGAGGGTAAGAGAGGCCAGTGACTCTTAATTAATGAAAAACTTTTCCAGAATACATTAGTAAAGCTGTTGAACAAAGCATAACCACGTCCATCTCTTTTTCATGTCCAACCAAACTCGAGTGAAATGCAGCAACTAGCTTACAAGGTTTGTCTCCTTCTGAAAGTGCCAAAAGCCTCCCATGATGATAAATTAAAGCTGTGTTACCTGAAGCAAAATCACTTAGGTTAGATTTATAGCTTGATCCATATATAAAAAATATATTAGCAGAAGAAAAAAGCTGTTAATTGAATTAAACAGCCTATTGCAATAATCTCTGTACCAAAACGAATATATCAACGGTGACCACATGATCATAGGGATGTAAGAGTGTACCACATCAAATTACCTGTCCCTTTTCCATATGAGGCATCTAGTACTTTCATCTTTTCTCTTAGCATTTGTATATTTACCATAAGCAATCCAAACAGCCCCTTGAGATCTCCAATCTGAAAATGGCAATGTAAAATCATGAGTCTGGAACCTTGAAAGTCATCAACTGGAAGCATTGGTCATTCTATCTACTATTTTACCAAATAATCATTTGCAGTTAACTTACCCCTCCCTCTTTATATTTAAATTTTTTTTTTTGGAGGGGGGGGGGTGTTTATTGAAGTTAGAAGGCGAGGACGTGGAAAGATGTCATGTTGCAAATCTCAGCCAATAACAGAAGGAAGAAAATTAGAAAAACTGTCTGACAGATGGTCCTCAAATTTAACACCCAAAATAAGCATTGAATATTGATTTCATATTTACAACAGAAAGTTGCAGATGAAGATTTTAATTGTTTGGTTTTATTGTCCTCGTTGATTCACTGAGACAAACAAATTTTCAACGGAAATGGCAATCCACAGGAGCAGAGAACGTTCCACGGTTACAGTGAGATTTTATTCGAAAACAAGTCATGTATGGACTCTCGAAGCTTCTCACACTTAAATAAATAAAGACAGAAAAGAAAGAGTTTCTCAAAGGCTATGTAGGTGCTCTTGCCTTGACATAGTTTGTTTTGCTCCATTAGAACCTCTCTCCCTCTCTTTGTAATATAGATATTTGAAGGCATACCTTAAGAAATTTCGCTCCTCCAAAAAATTCTTCTTGTTTAAGACGGGATGTCCTGACATAACGAGAAAGATAAGTTGCTCTCCCGTCTTTGATGCGCAAGCCATGAATCATACTGCAGGAGATAGAAAAAAGATATTCAATTGCTGTTATAACTTAAGAAATGAATTGCAATATAAAATTTCAATCAACAACTTTCCAGAAAATCTACAGAGGAAGCTTGCTAATGCACTTAGAAATACGACTAATTACCACAAAGCAAGTAACACAAAGAGCTGAATGGCTATAATACCAATAAATAGTACTCCTTTCTTACAAAATGAGTGTCCATTTCTAAAATTTCCTTGTGCTGAAATGAGTGTCGATTTTTGTGTAATTTTACTAAGTTCACCTTTGCTAATTACCATCTCCTGGTGTTCACTTGCAATGGTATAGCATGGACACTAAGGGTATTCATGTATATGAGCTAATAACATGGCTTAAAAGTCAACTTCCTTAATTTTTGTGAAAAACAAAAAATTGACACTCATTATGGGACGGAAGGAGTAGATTAATTGCAATCAACTTAGAATTTCAATGTGAGTCATTATTTTTAAAAGACAGAAGTAGGACACGAAGAAAGATACCCCAACAGTCGATTAGGTTGCAGTGCATATGGTAACGATTTGATCAAGAGTTCATCTTTTCATATTCCTTTTACTCAACTAAGTTGAAGTTTAGCAAAGGATTACCTAACAAAGAATCACTAGGATATTCCATTATGGCATCACAAGTATGCATCGTATTCTCTTGTTCCTTTGGCCCATCTATTGGCAAGATAATATCTGTATCAAACTTTCTTTCTTGAATAAAACATTACTCGCAAAGTACACTTACTAAACTATGTTTTTAACTTTCCCAGAATTGGTTTATCCATCACCATCCATAACTAACTTTACAGTTGCCCTAATTTGAAGTTTCACAATCACTTGCAAAGAAATGCACGTGACATGAATTAGGAGTAGAAGCTAATTTGAAGACAGTGTCTTTACCAACATATTTTATGCAACGAAAAACATTAAGCGTCCTGAAGTACTTGTTTTACAAATGATAGAACTCTGACAGAGACAGAAGTGAATAAGCCATAAAAGCGAGGTCCAGTATACTAGACTTTTATCCAAAAATGCTTATAGACTACATTGCTGACCAACTTGCACAATTCTACAGACTTCAGGTGGCTATATTTATATTCATCTCAAGCATCTAAGAAGGATGGTAACATTATGAGCACCAAAGAGGTATTTTGCAGAAACTGACTCAATAAGTAGTGTTAAATATTACAGAATATATATATATATATATATATACACTATTTAATTAACTGGGAGTGGCTTGGAGGGAAACGTCCACATGTTCACTTCTATAGACTTATAGGTGCCGTTTGGTAGCCAGGATTAAGGTCAGATAAGATTAATAAGCACGAGTTACCCGGATATATATATTCTAGGTGATTACCACGTAATTACCTAGTTTCCCCGAACTAAGACCTATCATACGAGAACGTACTAGGCTCCGGGAAATAGCCTAAAGGGGGGCCGAGGTTGAGTGCTTTTAGCCTAAGGGTAATGATGCCCAAACCTCTACGGCCTCACCCCGGCTTTATTAATGGTCTCCACGAGCAAACTGGCCGAGGGTCAAAACGCTCCGTCAGGATGACATCTTGCCTGACCCTATGAGAATCGAGTTGGCCCTAGAGCCCCGATCTCTGAATATTAGGGTTCCAAGGAACTAACTCTACGCCTAAGGTAAGGGGCAACAACTTACCGCTAGCACTTACATCCGTCAAGGATGACCCGGCTTAGGGCACTACCGGGTGATTTACTCTAAGTGCAACGGCAGGTCTAGGGTCCATGAACCCTTACAAGACTGAGCCGGTTTTTGGGAACCTCGGGGTTATTGGTTTGGTGGCTGAAGTCAAGATAAAGTCGCACCCGTTGTACGCGTGCGATACCACGCACGTGCGACACGTGTGACCTGATCACTAAGAGAGAAAGAGCTGATTGTGGTCCCCACTTATGGGACACTTGTCTTATGATCATTGCATGATCAATAGGATGATGACACCTAGCTGGGAATATTCCACGTGTCATCCTACATTCACTATAAATAGAGGTGAAAACCTCATTTTCAAGGATCGATAATCATTTGATTGAGAACCTAGTGAGTACTAGAGAGAGAACTCTCTGACATCAGCTTTTGCCCTCTTTCTCTTTGTTTGATCAGTCTTGGCTTCCACCCCGATCCTACACTCTTTGAGGTTCTTTGATAGCAACGTGTCACGCCTAACTCTTTACCCCAGCACACATCACACCCTCCGGGACACTCACATTCTACAAAGTTATTATCCCTTTAGTATTAATACCAAGGGAGAGGGTAGTATTATTAGCGCTCTCACTAAAAAAATTGGGATTAACATTATTTATCTCAAAACGACCCTCGATATACAAGTAAGGATTAATAGCGAGGGCACTAATAGTACTCGGATTAATAATACTGCTCATGGCTGCGTCTCCCTTTTAGACGTCTTTTATTAAAGTACTTATTAGGAAAAAAAAATACTGCTTAACCATCCCGACTACCAAACAAGTCCATATATTGCTATTACTGCACCACATATGAATACCCTTGTGCTGCATGAAAGTGGGAATAGAAAGCAGACAGAAATCATTTATAGTAGCTCCTCCTTGAGTAGGAACTCAAAAGAAGTTTTTCTATGCACAAGTACAAGTTGGGGAAAGAAAAACAAGTACCCATCTCCGTCGAACCTGCAAAAAGAGCAACAAAGGAAATCAGCATGGTCTAGATTGCATAAATATAAAGGAATATCACAATTAACCCAGCCCACAACCAGAAAAAGAAAAAGGAAAAAAAAAGGGGTAAGGACTCCAAATGAAAAAAGAGCTCTTGGGAGACAAACAAGGAAAGAGGGTATATTAGCTTCCTTCTATAGGAACAGCAGTACATATCTGCAGATAGAACCATACTGTATCTCATTGAAATACATAATTACAAAGCAAAAGGATGTACCAGTGATATCCAGCCACTGGGGCAAATTTTGGATTAGCACCAACCCTGACAAACTCACCATTCAGGCATTCCTGTAAATCAACATTTTTTAATTTCAAGTCAAATGGCAGCAAAAGGATGAAAACATACAGCTCAACAACTTGAGTTTACAGACTAAGTAGAATTGCCCAAAGAAAGTGCAAAAGGTTAGATGGCTAGACTTCTAAGAATTTAACAACCTGATTATACACTATTCCAGACCAATATATTAAAGAAAGTCAAAATATGCCAAAACTCTAGGAAGGCAAACAAGTTAGTGCCTTTTCTTATTCTTCTTGCTGGTCCCATTTACCGGTTAGAGCCTTTTAACCATTCATTATCTCGACCACTAATCATTGGGTGTTTAATAATCCAATAAGTACTTAAATGAACATATTATATATGATATGGAAGGTTGGCTTCACAACCATCAGGGCTATTGTAATTGTTAAAAAAATTTATTAAATATTAAATACATTAAGAGCGTTGTATAAATTATGAATCTAATCACTTAATATGGCAAAAATCACATGTAATTGAGACTTGACTTCTCACTCAGCACACACAATGACAAATAATTTTATCTTATTCACGCTAATCAGGTTATCTTCAACATCTATATCACTTCAAATCTTACGATTCAGTTCCGTTCATATAATTTTCAATACTTATATTTTAGTTTATCAAACAGCACTCCATAAAAAGAAGTGATGGTCATGGCTAAGTAGATAATAGGCTCCTCTTATCACCAAGATAATGTTTTACAAATCCAAGAACCTGCACTACCTCTTCATAAAATCTAGCTTGAACTTATTGTCGAATGTGAAAAAGTAAACTTCTAAATACAAGCCCTTCAATAAATGAAATGGTGATAGGAGCCGAGAGCACTTGAACTCAATCCATGGCAAATCATCTGTTTCATCAGTTATTTGGCACACTAGACATCATACTTCAATACATGCAGTGCTGCAGCGGTACTTGAACTCTTGCTTTCAAGAGAAAGCTAGGGCTACTAATAAGCCAAAATCATGTTTACAAAAATAGCAGTTACCTTTGTGGTCTCAGTTTACCTTTTTCAAGAGGTTGCAGCATAAGTTCAAAGTTCAATTTAAGTAGAAGTACTTTTTTCCTCTCACAGGTGAGAGAAGTCGCATAGGTAATTGATCTTTATCAACTACGACTTTTCCACAATATACCTTGTGTTAAATTCACGCGAAAGAAAATGTTGCTGCCTTCACATCTCTTTGTGTTTCTATTTAATAATACCTAAATATGGAACAAAAATAGTTGTCATTGAGCAATTAAAAATTCCCCTTACAGCAAGTGCATGCAACAAAAAATAGAAATGTAAGAAAGCTGATCCCCTCTCTAAAAGCAGTGTGGTGAAGTTTACTCTTTGAAACTTTTTCTTTTATCCGCTTGTATCTTCCCATGACCAAAAAAAAAACAATTGCAAACTCTTTGCACCTACACATACCCTCCTAACCAGAGTCTCTATGTCTATATATCCATAAACTATATTTCATCAAAACTATGCACTTCACAAATTTCGTTGAAGCCCGAACTTATCCCTTTGTCTATAAAGCACAACTTCCTATCTCACATCCAACAAATTTAAGTATGGCTGCTGCCCAAACATATACAATAGTCGATAATTAGCTCCGTTCCCCAACTATCACGAATCTAGTCTTGAATTCTCCAACCTTATGAATTCTACATCTCATCTCTTAACAATTTTTCAAATAAAGCAGCACTATTGCTAAAGCGGAAGTAGCCTTTGCCAAAGCAATTCATGCAGTAGTTGGTGGCTCGTACCAATCTACATATCTCCACTGTTTAGACAAAATTCAACCAGATAAATCCGCCTTCAATTCATAATACTTGGTATTTTCTACTTTTTGTTAAGGATCCAATCAGTTTTTGCATAATTAATTTTGATCAGCACAAGTCAAAGTTACGTTCTCCGATTAAGCATTTAATATAGACATATACAGACATAATCACCGTCACATACCAAGTTAATGAAAACTAAATTACTAAATTCTATAATAATCATGATTATTACAAGAGAGTAATCAGCGCTGGAAATAGGACTGACCGGGAGGTGACCGATGACGGGAAGGTCCTTGCACGGAGGAGTTTCGTCAACGGAAGCGTAATTACCTAAAAGCCAGTGGTGAGGCTGTGAACCGTCGTACATGAGCTTCACAATGAGTCCCTCCAACCAGTCGATGGCTTTCGAGGTCAGTCCTTTCTGCGGCTTCGGATTCACCACCACCACTCCGTCAGCCGTCCTCTCCACTGCCTCCTCCTTCCCCATCCCCAACTCTCTCTCTCTCACCACAAAAACTCCCTTTCTATCTCGATATATATATATATATATATATATATATATATATAGATGCTGAGTGATGATGCTGTTTTGAGTGGTCTTGTCTTACACAGGTACCCACTGCAATGCGTTCCCGCGCTCCTAAAGTGACAGCTGTCACTTTTCTTTATTTTTCCAAGTTGGTGGTTTGTTTTCTCTCTCTGCGTAATATGGTCAAATTCGGCTTGCCTATTTTTTTGTTTTGGTTAATAGCCCAGTTAATTAATTTCAACCCAACTATAAAGATTAAAATTAATCAAAAAAGTAATAAGTGAGGTTTTTCTTAAAAATAATTTCCAACGGACTTTTAACCTTTGCAATTCTTATTCATCATTGTGGATTTCATGAATCTCGAGGTCTTTCCCCATCTCATCTCTAAAGGACTTTTAACCTTTCAACTTTGATAAAGAATTATCTTTTCAACAAAATTATATAGTGCTAAAGTTAAGCAGTTTACTTACCATATAAAATAGAACCTATAACACTACAATTTGATCCCCGTAAAAGTCTCCATATGCAAAAGGGGAGTCCGGCTATCTAGCTAATAAAAAACATCAATAGCGCACTCTGATTTTCATTCCAAATGGAAGTCATGACCTTAGGCCAGTCAAATCCTCAAAATCTTATCTCAAACCATAAGCTCATGAAAGATAAATGTCATTTGCCATGGAGAGTGAGATTCGGAGATTCATAGAATGAGATGTCGTCGGCAATGAAGAGAAATCACCTAGGTTTGAACTGGTCAAAATTATTTTTGTTAAAAATCTATTACTATTTTTGATTAATTTTGATATTTTTAACTTTGGTTAAAATTAACAAAAGTTGAGTTAGTAAGTCATTAAAAGATGGGATGTTCGTGAACTAAATTTTGGATTTGAATGTACATGAAGAAGGTGAGCTGCAAATTCAAATCAAAGGCGTGTAGATTTGAGGCGAATATAGATCCCCACCTTAAATGACACTCGTTAATAGGAGAACAACATGAAAAATAAAGGATCTAGGTCATGAGTATACAATGATTGTAACTTTCTAACGATGTGGTATCAATATCTAATAACACTGCAAAAACCTAGTTGAGAAAAACAAGAAAACTTTAAAACTCAGATTTAAATTTGGTCAACATAAATCAAGACTCAAACATGTTCGGACCTAGTTCGCCGAACATTCTAGTCATGTCATCTGACTATGGCCGAACATGAATAGAATTTTCGGTGAAAGCTCGTGGAACATTTCAAATATGTTCGCCCAAGGTTGGTGGATATTGCAGACATGTTTGGCTAAGGCTAGTGGAACACTGAGGACTAAAGGCTATATAGTCTTTTCAATTGATGATTTTTTTGTAATTAAATGTAGGTGGGTGTATAGATTAATTTTGAGGGTTTTAATAGCACCACCCATTGCAAAAAAAAAAAAAAAAAAAAGAAGAAGAAGAAGCAATTCTTGGTGCCACTTAGCAAACTTAGTGGTATATTGGTTCAAGAACCTTTAATGAGAAAATATTCACTCATCCTATGCCACCACATCATCAGTTAGCTCATTTTTGAAAAGTTGTTTATGTGAACCCAACAACGGTTGCAAAGAAACTAACTAGCTTTAAATCTTCAAATTGCGGAAATGGTATATAATTGTAATATACCCAAAATTTCTATAAAATAAATCTTATTAATATTATTTAAATTTCATTGTGAACTTATTTACATTTGGGCTTGTTTAAAAATATTTGGACCTAGCATACTTGAAAAATTAAATGGCCTTAGTATGTATCCTCTTGGCAATTATGAGTTTGGGTTTTTACCCATCAATTTGGGATTTCTTTTATTATA
The DNA here is from genome assembly GCA_013146195.2 of Codonopsis lanceolata. Lineage (NCBI taxonomy): Eukaryota > Viridiplantae > Streptophyta > Magnoliopsida > Asterales > Campanulaceae > Codonopsis > Codonopsis lanceolata. The sequence goes on from CM028383.1 coordinate 98,141,220, forward strand.
ATAATAATTATTAATAACTATAATAATTAATAATATAATAGTAAAATAAATAAAGAAGGGAAGGATATTAGAAGAGGATCCACTGTTTCTAATAGGAAAGGAGGAAAGAATTTATTTAACGGTAGAGTTCGATTGAACTCGAGAAGTGAGAGAGACGAAGTGAAAAAAATCATGGAATGAATGTATATTCCGATTTCGTGCATGTCCGATTTGAAGAGGAAGAGTTTGGGCAATTGGGTATAAATACCCTTGTTACTTTCTGGGTTGAGACACCCATGAAAAAATCAAATAGAAAGTTGTTGGCCTAGGGAGAGAGGACTGCAAGAATGATCACAAATCAGATAGGCAAAAATTCGGGCGAAGGCAAGAAGAAAGAAAGGCGATTGATGCAGATTTTGAAGGTAAGCCGTTAAGATTTCATCAGTATTTAGTATTTATATGGGTGAGTAGATAAACTTTAATTAAGCTCACCATTAAAATGGACATGGAGTTGGAAACCTGCAAATTGGTTTGAATTGGCAGAAATGCTAGTAGGGATGTGTTGGAAAACAAATAAAGAAGAAGGGGATTTAAATTGAAAAGAAAGAGAAAGAAAAAGAATTTTTAATGTGTTGCGGGTGCGTGTGTGCGTGTTTGGTGAAGAATCGATGGGAGGAAGAGATGAAGCCATTATTGATGCTGGAGGTGAAGGAAGGAATAGAAAGTGAAACAGAGAAATATTAATGGAGGAGGAAAGTAGGAGTAAATGGGTGGTTGTTTGACTAAGTAGGTAAGTTTTATATAAATTCTTGTAGCCTTGCCAGAATTGTACATAATGAGTATTAATGAGTTGGAAGAAAAGAATTAAAAAGGGGGGGGGTATGTCTACTGCCCAAATTACGTTTTCTGTTAGTTGTTAATTTTTTTTTTATAAACTATATAGTTATTAGTTAAAATTGTGTTTTACATTTTAGATTTGGACAAGAAGAGTTAGCCTTCTTTTGCGATTCGTGGATCTTATTTGGGTTGTGAGCATGTCGTTCAGGTAAGGAATTATACATCTTTTAGATATTTGAATTCTTTAAATTAATAGACTTCCGCTAATTCTTTGACATTTACCTTTTCTTGACACGTGTACCAACTTTGAGTTGGAATTTGAATTTGAATTCCGTTAAATCCGTTCTATTGTTACTCTAAATTGTAAATCTTATTATATATCTAGCGAATATTTAAATTTCCAGTGAGATATTCTCGTGAAACCAAATTATTGTTGGTATATTTGTTGGTCCACAATAATGCTCAAATAGGCTAGGGGGGTGAATAGCCTATGATGCCAATTTAAAAACTTTTCTTTGGATAAAACATAAAGCATAATTTAAGTGGCAAATACAATTTATCAAGTTGAGTATGTCTGCCGGTAGAGACTATCGGTAGACTTACTTAAAGCAGAAGTGATATCTCTGCCAATAAACTGTTTAATCAAATCAAAAGCCTGATAAAATATTTGTATAGTGGAAAGTAAAGAGGCTATGATTTGAAGAAGTCTTAAGTGGCTGTACACGAATATATGTTCAGAACAACAGCACAATTAATACTTCTTTCAAATGCAGATTTAGGAGATCAGGTAGAGAATGGTTTTTCTAAAGATAAATCATTTATAAAAACCTCATAGATATTTAATGACTGAGAGATAAAGCATTAGTAAGAACATATGAATTTATTCAAAGATAAATTACATATTACATCAGTCTAAATAATCTATGTACAGTTTCTGGTTTTGTCTTCTTAAGTCTCAATCCTTATTTGATTATCCATTCAAGGATCTTTAAGCTTGAAAGGACAATAGGAGACCAGAACGAGAAACTGTTATGAGAAGATGATTCTTAAGGTCGTTCAGATATAAAAATATATCTGAACGATTGAGTGCAAAAGCACTCATCCTCCCATGATGATTGATAATTGCACAATCAACAGCATTTGTATTGGAATACAAATATGAAGATATGAATGCAATATCTACAGACAACTCTTCATTTTCTTTAGACATTGTCTAACATCGATCTTTAGATCTTGATCTCTGCCTATTGAAGTTTCTGATCACTCTCTCTTCTTTTCCAGGCTTTTCTTCCTAGCAATCCACTGAAGGTGTCTTGCTAAGAGCTGGATGAGTTCACTGCAATCTGTTGTAGAAATCAGAGATGCGTTGGTGAAGACGATCTCTTTGATGATTTCTTTTTCTATGAAGTTCTTGAGTAGATTGAGTTACTCGTTGCTCACAATGTATCGTCTGATGTTTTAGATGAAGCGTACACTGTTACTGTGTCTCTGTATGTCACAGTATATCAGAGTTTATCACCATTTTTTCACTCACTGTTTGTTCAGCAAGAGGAAAGGGTTTATATAGGCGAGAATCAATATGATCGTTGAGAGATGAAGACTTCGAAGATTTCTATCCGTTGAAGATGTAGTGGTTTGATGAGTATCGAATAGAGATCTTTGTCCTCAAGATCTTTGATTGTCTGGAGTAGAGATTTAGTCCTGTTGATCTTGGAACTCGTTGTCTGTCAGACTATGTTGATAAGTCTCTGAAGAGTAGGTCTGATGTCTGTTGCACTGTCAGGTGGTCTGTTCAATAAAGTAATTGCTTTTTGACTTTAACAGACTACTTGAGTGAGAGAAAGTCATGTAGCTTTAAGTATGTCAGGCTTTTTGAGGCATGGACATGTTTATCTTTGATTTGAGCAGCTAGTTGACATTTCTATGTAGCACGTGCAGATCTTGAAGTTTGCCGTTGGAAAGCTTCGAGCCAGTGGCGACAGGTCTTCTGATACAGGAGAGCTGATGTCTGCCGGTATGAGCATTTTAACTTGTGGCATGTCTGCCGCTGAAGGCTTTTGACATAGCTGCAAGTCTTCCGGTGCTGAGTGCATTCTGAAGTGCTGGTCTGTCTTGATCATCATATGGGAGGGTAGGACTAGATCAGGTCACACCTAATCTAAGACCTATGTGAAATCATACAAGTTGCCACACTAACCGGTACGCGGACCTTTTAGCCACTTGTGATGATTCACTTGTAATGGGGGCAAACAAATCAACATATATGAAATATGCAAGGTGATAATTAAATTATCAAGAAGCATGTTTCAATAATCAACAATCTCCTCCTATTTGCTTGGAACCATTACAAAATGACATATACAAAGCACTAAAGCATTTATCAGACATAGTAATAACATGTGCACAATGAATGATCATTTTATCTCAAGACATGTCCTATGTTGATAATTACATGTAAGCGATGGCTTTGATATAGTCTACTGTTGCTATTACAGACTCGATAAATCAAAGTACTGAACAGGTAATGCAATAGTAAAAAACAATTTAGATCACTTTAGATTTAGAAAGAGTTTTTGGACAGGATCTAAAAGGTTTTTAGAAGTCTTACTTGCATATAAATTTTATACAATGAAAGCTTGTTTTGGCAAGTAAGGGTAGCAAATCCTTTAAGTGAATGTATATATATTTGAAGAGTTTTAATAAGGATTGCTTGTAATACCAATCAAAATCTTTGAAAATCAATTTTTTGAAAACTAATATCGATTTTTTGAAAAATCACTTTTTGAGAACCAAATATCAATTTTCTGAAAAATCAATTTTTCTTATTTCTGTTGAAAGTAAAGGATCTCTGTCGAAGGTAGAACTCAACAGAGGGTTTTAGTTTTAAACAAGGTTTTCAACAGAAGTACCACAAAGGCTGAGCATGATTCACAAAGAATCAGCTAAGGGTGAAATGTCACATTTGTTTTGTGTGTTCATTTGGGATTTAGTTAAGTCAATTCTCCTCCTTACGAAAGAAAGGTTATCACTCTTTCTATACTCTCCTCCATAAGTTATATGTCTGATACCAAGTATGATACCAAGTTAGTCTGATACTAAGTTATATGTATATGTCATATAACTCTCCTCCTTAATGGTTGCAAGCACTTAAGAATAAGATCTGAAGGACAGTTGCAAGCAAGTAATAAAGAAGGATAACGGAAGAGATGTAGTATGGTAGAGTAGATAGCTAGAGAAAAGACACTAAATAACGAATGAAAGTACTAAAAGTTCTGAAAAGTACAGTCTAGTTTGAATCTCCAAAACTACCAGTGCTAGAATCTAAAGAATAGTTTCTATCCTGATCAGAAAAGCTTCGATTGCCGAATAATTCGCAAGTGATCAGCAATTCTCCCGTGAATGGAAGTCGTTCGTCCTCCTGAACTGTGGAAAGAATGGTGTGGTAGGAGCATAGGAAATAGCTAATTATCCTAGCGTACTTGAGAATACCAGACCCATTCACTCGTCTTCGTTGGAAAGATCGACAGATGAGAGAGAAGACTACTTCAGACCAGTTGATGACATGGGAGTCAAGAACGGCAATGGTGAGGTTCGAAGTCTTCTGGTGTCGCTTCCTGAGCCAAGTTCATGAAATAGAAGGCATTGGCTTAGTATCTCTCCAACACAATATAAGTCCAAGGGATAGTTGTAAATGTCCCATGTACTGTAGTCATTTGGTGCAGCCATGATTCGTTGAGAACAGAATCATTAATGGAGTCAGGACCAGCAGAGGGAAGGCTGAAGACTCTTGAAAGGCTGTCGGCATTGAGGACAAGATCAGTACCTCGAATGCGACCGTGGAGGCCTGTACCATCTCTTGACAGGTGCATCCTTGAGTAGAATTCGTCGACCAGACGAAGGCTGTAGAATTCTTCGCGAAAGCAGAGGATGGAGACGAGTCCAGAACTGTGGAAAAGATCTAAAATCTTTGCTCCAACAGTATTGTCAAGGAGAAATTGTTCTCCTTGAATCGTTCGACCAAGAATGTAGGATTGACGACCTACTATGGTGACGAATGAGGATTCAGGGGGACCGATAGGGCGAGAGACGCTGTTTGATGAAGAAGCGGCCATGAAGAATTTCTTAGGAGAGAAAAAAATGTGCACTGATAATTACTCGTTTTAGATTTGATTGGGAAACGATGAAGATCAAAAAGAGTATATATATTCAGTACTTTATGAGATTGGGCATGAGGAACACACTGATCAAGAACCGTCGTTTGAGAGTCCTCAATAAAGTTGTTGTTGATTGAAATGAGAACCAGCGAAGTAATCATTTTGAAGCTTAATTGTGAGAGGACGTATTTATGGGAGAGGCGGCGATTCATGATTACGATAATTAAGTCTTCTAGGGATAAGTATTTGGACAGATTGGAGACTTAAAATTGAGGGTTTCAATACCAAGAAAGAGTTAATTTAGATAGCTTATGGTATTGAAAGGAAGATGTGTTGATATCTATGAGCAAAAATAATGTTTTGTAATTCATAAAAATAAATTTAGGAATTATGATAGGTTTTAAATATTCCAGATATCCTAATAGATAATTTACGGGGCATTCTGAATCATCTACACAATCCTCAGCAATCTCCCAAATCTATATAATTTTGGAACAAAAATTATTTCAAAAATATTTTGGAAAAAAATATTTTTGCAAAACAGTTAAGACTTTTGTGTTTTTTGTTTACTAGAAGAAATTTATGGAGCTTTCTGAGTCATCCACACAGTCTTTAGCAATCTTCCGATTCTTTTAGTCATTCCAGAACAAAGTTGTTTTGAAAATCATTTTTGAAGAATTTTTTTGAAATATTCTTTGAAAAACAATCAATCACTCCTAAATGTTTTGAGTCAAAGATATCATTACACAAGGTTGATCAGCAGCAAGAAATCTGAAACCAATTTTGTTGATTAGTTTTAGTAGAGTGTGAAGTGTGCTGATACAAGAGTGTGAACGACAGAGAAGAAGGTCTGCAGTTCAGGTTTTGATCGGTAGACATTGGGGTCTACCGACTCAACTGATAACTTTTAAGGAAGTATGCAACAGTAATGAAAGTCTGTTGATACTAATTTAAAAGGTTTAAGTGCGGTTATCAGTCTTTTGAACACATGAAAGAAGATAGCTATGAATAGCTTTTATATAGAATTGAATGATGTGTTCAAGAAGGGTGGAAGTTTACCGACTTTAGAGAGCTAAAAGAAGTCAATCAATTGTTGTAGGATATCAATTGATTGTATGAAGGATACCAACTTATGAATGATACCAATCATTGAAAGGTGATCAGTAAACTTTGAGATATGCCGTTGTCGAATGGTTGAATGACAGAGGAGTCGGCATAGATATGGTCTGCTGATGAAGGAGATCAGCAGGGATTAAGTATGCTTAGGATAGAAAGAATTAATAGGTCTTACAGACAAGAAGTTTTGCTGTATAAGGAAGGAACATCAAACTTTAATGTCTGCCGATACCAATTTGAAAGAAGAGTATTACAACAACTATTTCCTTTAGAATGCCTTGGCTTCTGGAAGGATAGACCATAAGCTTCATTGGCAAAGAGAACGAAATAAGAGTGGAGGGAGAGCAGAATGTTTCTTATAAATTTTGAAGCAACAACGAAGAATCGGTGATATCGACTAGAATGATACCAAGGTCTGCAGTTGGCTCCTCCTCACTAGTAGATTATGTGCTTCGATCTCTTGGAGTCTGCAGAGAGTAGAAAAGAGTTTTTCTGCAGGTTTTCCTTTTTGCCTTGGCAGCTGTTAGGAGGTTTAGCTGCTTCATCGACAAAGATTAACTGATGACCATGCTACTTTTAGAATAGAATTTCATTGAGTGATAAGAGCATTTTGGAAGCAAAAACGGAAGATACCAACCAATTCAGTCAAAGTACTTGAATCATAAAGAAGCAAGTAGCTCAAACTTAGTTAGGCTGAAGGAAAAGATGCAGAAATGACTTTTGCTTCAAGGTCAACAGCTAAGATGACGATGACTAATCCTTTAAGGAAATGAAGTCATCTTTGTTCAAGACAAGAGAGGCAAGAAAGAGTTTAGAGACATAGTTGTCTTTGAACAGAGGAAGCAGTAGAAAGGAATAGACTTTGAGGATACTGCTTAATTCCTCGAAAGGTCGTTGTTACAACGACAGAGATGAGGTCTACCGTTAAAACTAGAGAGAGACTGAAATTAAATTATGGGGGGAGTTAAGATTCATCGTAACATTGGGTCGAGATGAGATCTATAGTTCCCGATGAAGAAGTTGCAAGGTATGCTACTTTCAAAGAAATTTAACCTTAAAATTTAACCATATTCCAACATCATTTCTTCAGATACCAACTGTTGAATGTACAATGTTGAACAAGAAATTTCATAAGTAAGGATTGATTTGTTGTTGGGTTAACAGCAGAGTTATATTTGCTGTATTGAATTTGGAACGATATATTATAAAAAGTACAAATACCGAAAACTCAAGCAAATATAAGATTTCATGCTATCAAGGAATATTCATACAAAGGCAGATAGACATGAAGTAAAGATGCTTTGAGCAAGTTCTCATTTAGATCAAAAATAATACAAATACAAAGAGGATCTAAAAGACGTGAGTTCATTACAACTTCCGATGACTTAACTACTCCTTTTAAACAACTAATCTAAACACCTGATACATATCTAAAGAAAAGGATGTTACAAGGAGATATCTATGAAGACCATGGACCTAGAT